>OY284469.1:24957983-25557983 GCA_958336335.1 Dilophus febrilis | reverse complement strand
TAAAATGTGATTTCAAATTCAATGTTGATTTGTAACCTCGCATATAATTTTAGAATTCCTTATTCAAATATATATATATATATAGTGTAATAAGTTATTTTCGAATTTTATTAAATTTTGTATATATGTGCTACATTGGAACGCTGCCATATATACGTATATACATGCATAAATTCCAAAATGCTGGGTTAATAATTTGATTGATAAATTCCAAATGCATTACAAATATAGTTTATTAAAAAATATCTAAACTAATTGTTAATATATTACGCTAAACCGATTCTGCTGTAGTAACGAACAAAAAAAAAAAAAAAAATACAACTCTGCGCGTTCACAACATTATATGAATATAAACATCTGTTGTAATAACATTTTGTAAATGAATATATATTTTCTTCATATATATATTTGTAATGTAAACTGAAATGATGTTACAAAATATTCATGGTTTTTTTGTTTTGCGAATATGTTGTTATATGCGGAAAAAGGATGATTTAGGAACAGAACCACATAAATTATATATAATGTTTGCAATGTGTGATAGGTTATATATCATTTAGATTGGAACCACTATATATATAGATATATAGATATATATAGATATATACATTATATATATTTATTTGAGTTTATATTTTATAAATACTTTTTATAAATACCAAAGCTTTTTTTTCGTTTTATATGTGTTTTTTTACCATCAAAAATATTTATATCACAATACATAAACAAAACGGATATATATATTATTGTTTTTTTTACAAATGCATATATGCATATTATATACTTCATATATATTTATTTTATATATACATGATATGCGAATTTTTGTTACAAATATATACGCATTTAAAGATTTTAAATCAAATTTTTGGTCAGACAGAATTATAATGGAATGGATACAGTATATACGATATACGATGAGATTAAATTATAATATATATATGTATGGATAGATGATATTTTTATTTAAATAATAAATTATATAATACATCTATATATAATAAAAAAAAGTATATTTAATAATTTATAATATATATATTTGAAATAAAAAAAAATATACAGATATTTAAATTATGTATATTAATTTGTCGAATTCACCTTTTATGACAATATAATATACGAATCATAGAATGTGAAATGTAGAAGAAAAAATCTTAAATGGAAATGAAAAAGTCTGCACATTATATGAAAAATTCCGAATTTGAAATGTTTTTGATTGGAAAATGAAGAACCATGAAAAACCTGTCCAAATTTATTTTTTGATTACTAAATACATCATGCGAGATTCCATATAATATAATAATTAAGGTTTGTCATCAAAATCCATTTATGTAGAATATATCTTATATAGAATATGCTCCTGTTATCGCAATAATGAACGCATAAAAACCTTATAGTTCTTGTTAAATTGTCTATATATACGCATAAATGTATATTTTGATGTATATATACGCCGTATTGTATTGATATTGTATAAAGCGCATTAATAAATCAAAATTATATTATATTTTATATCATGTATTGTGAAAAGATGATGAATAATATTAAAAGATAAATATGTATTATCGAATATATTTTATTCTATATATATTTATATATTAGAAAATAAATATATATATAACATCATATAAAATTTTATGTGAAAAGCTTTCAATAATAAATAATGATCCTTAATTGACCCTAAGTTCTTTTAAGATTATAACATAGTATAATCACTCCCAAAGGAAATTTTCAACGTTGTATATTTATATAAATATATATTTTATTATTTATTTATATATTTATACACATTATATTTGTTGCGATGTGTCTATATCTCTATTATATTATATCATCATGTATGTATGATATGATAGATATACTACACTCGCGTAAATATGTCTATATCTCTATCTATAGATTATAGATCGTATAATAATGTATGTACAACACACATCATATTATCACTTTATATATATTTTTATATTAATAAATATATATATAGTTATCTACTCGTTTATATTCTATAAATATATATATATATATATATATATATATGGATTTTTATTGTGTTTACACAATATTTTTACGTAAAATGCGTTGCCAATATAAACTTTACGGTGTGGAATATTCGTAACGTACACACAATACTATATATAAATATATCTATATAGAACTGATGCCATTGAAGACTTTGTTAAAAAATTGCTTTTTATTTTCATAGCCTCATAAATGAAAAAATTTATAATATATTATTTATCTATAGTTTATCCAGTTAAAAATGTTACTGTTATGGGGATTTCATCTATATCATCATATTTATTATCTATTCTAAAAAAAATCCAAATTTAAATAATAATATTATTATAGTATATCCAATAAATAATCTATAAATCCTTATTTTTGATTAATTAAATCTATGTACGAGAACCATTAACGAAAATTAAATAACAAAGGGAAATTTTTTCGTTAAATAACTATAAAACATTATATATTTTGGTGTTATGATAATATGCTGATGATAAATATGAGATATCATTATAGATTATATTATTATTATTATTATTATTTAACAACTAATGATGTATGTAAAATGCCAACATTAGTTTTTAATAAGCACTATGGCTGCTAGGGCCTTTGGCTTTTACCGGAATTAGAAATCATTAATATTATAATTATTAATGTAATTTTAATAATGATGATGAGTATTTGTTATATACTTTCATATATAATTGCGAATATGTGTGTGTAGTAGACTTTGTAAATCTTTGGCTGCGTCCGACACAATATACCAAAGATATTCATTAATTTGATCCCAATGAATAAATGGTGACTTAGTTCATGAATTCAAATCATAAAAAGCACAGAAAAAATTTTCCGGCCAGGATTTGAACTCGTGACCACCCGCAATTGGGTTGGATGCTTTATCAACGGCACCACCAAGTCGTCTCATTATAGATTATAAATTAATTCTTTTACTGCAATTTGCTGGATTTAATTTAATGAGCAATTTCGTTTTTTCATATAATGAACTATTTTCAAAATGGAAATTACTTCATAATAAACTTTTTTATTTAACAAAAGAAAGATATTCGAACTTTGAACCAAATTGAAATGAAAATAAATAAATATACATTTTCACAATTCACCTTCTTTAATGGACAAACTCGCAAGTACCTTTGATATATATGCATATGAATAAATACAAAAATTATTTTGTACAGGCATATTTTATATCATGTGTATATTATATATAGAAGAATATCCCAAAAGTCATATATCAGAGAATATTTTTCGCACGTATATAAAAAAACAAATAAAAATTTTTAGAAATAAATATTGTAAACGGGAAAATTTTAACTCAAAAGAAAATAAATATATGTGCGGCATATATATATACGAATAAACACATACAGTTCTTTTGCTTATATATATATATATCTTTATATCGAAACAAGTGAAAATATAAAAATAAATGTCTAAAAAATACCTATATTATATATATACAATCTATTAGGTTGTCGAAAAAGTATTGATAATTTTTATAAATAGATGTCATTATAATTGAATATTTCAAGTAGTACTAATCTAATCAGGTAACACTAACATATGTTCGAAAGATGACAATTCGTAGATAAAAAAAAATAAATTTGTTTAGTCATTTAAAAGGTGTAGTTCATTAAAGATGAGCGAAATTAGTGAAAAAATTCGATACATTTTACAATTTTATTATGAAAAAGGTGAAAATTCAACGCAGGCACATGAACAAATTTGTGCAGTTTACGGTGAAGGAACTTTATCAAAATTAACAGCCTATAGATGGTTTGCTCGATTTCGTTCCGGTAATTTTGATGTCAAAGATGCACCTCGTTCTGGTCGACCAATCACTGAAAAAGTCGATGAAATCATATCAAAAATTGAAGAAAATCGACACGTAAGCAGTCATGATATCGCTAAAGAACTAAACATCCATCACCAAACAGTTTTAAACCATTTGACAAAGGCTGGATACAAGAAAAAGCTCGATGTTTGGGTACCACATGAATTAACACAAAACAATTTCATGAACCGAATTTCCATTTGCGAAACGCTGTTTAAAAGGAACGAAATCGAGTCATTTTTAAAGCGAATGATTACAGGTGATGAAAAATGGATCACATACGAAAATAATGTACGAAAAAGATCGTGGTCCAAGAAGGGTGAAGCTCCTAAAACAGTAGCAAAACCTGGATTAACACCAAGAAATGTAATGCTGTCTGTTTGGTGGGATTGGAAAGGAATCGTTCATTATGAATTACTAGCACCCGGTCAAACCATTGATTCCGATCTCTATTGTCAACAATTAACAAGATTGAAGCACGAGATTAAAAAAAAACGTCCAGAATTAATCAATCGAAAGGGTGTTGTGTTCCATCATGACAACACCAGACCACACACATCTTTGATGACTTGGCAGAAACTGAGAGAGTTTGGCTGGGAAGTTTTAATGCATCCACCATATAGCCCAAACCTTGCACCTTCAGATTATCATGGTCTCTGCAGAACTCCCTTAATGGTTTAAAATTAAATTCCGCAGAGGACTGCAAAATGCACTTGGATCGGTTTTTTGCCCAGAAAACACAGAAGTTCTACAGTGATGGGATAATGTCTTTACCAGAAAAATGGCAAAGGGTCATCGATCAAAACGGCGCATATTTGGTTTAATAAAGTTCATTTGAAATATATAAAAAAATCGTTTGAATTTTGTAAAAAAAATTATCAATACTTTTTAGACAACCTAGTATATAGATTTTATCTGTATAAAATGTATCTTGTCTTATTTTCTCATCAAACAAACGCGAACATTCGTATATACATAAAGAATAAATAATATATATGAATGTGAAGATGTATATATTATATATGTAGAATATTGGCGATGATATAATCATGACTATATATATATATATATATATATATACGAAAAGTATCTGTACGAAAGATGCTGACTATATATAAATACAATACATGTATAGTGAATGATGAGAAATAGTAAAAAATATGGATCAATAAATCTACGAATGTGTATCAATCAATATCGGATATAAATATATATAGTGTATGTAGAGCGATGAAAAATGGTAAACCCGAAATATCATTTTGTATTGAAATCGCTATATATATATATACGAATTCGAATGATATAACTGATGAATATATATGGGAAAAAAATGAATAAAAAATTTGAATTTGGGCTCAATATACTTTTTGTGATATATGTAAATGCAAAATATATATAAAACTTAAACTATATACATATAACAAAAGAATCTTAGGAATTTATAGTTATGTATTTTATTTTCATTGCATATAATATATAGATTTATTTAAAAAATTTACCATCCTTATATATTTTTGTATATTATGTATATATAGTTATTTGATGTATTTGTTGTCGTAAATATATGTTATTTATATACATAATCTTATATGAAAAGTTAAAAGTATTTTCCGCATATATATAACAAAATGACATATGTAACATATATATATAAAATAAAGATTCATACGACTACATGATATATATATGATGTGATGATGGGTATAAAAAAAGTATTGAATGACACAGTCAAATACATTTTCCATTCTTTGCATTTTCTTTACAAATATTACTTACATTTTTGTTGTTATATATATTATTGTTGTATTATTATATTATAAATGTATTTAATGTACCATATATATATGTATGTATATTTTTTTTTTGAGAGTTATTGTTATTATGCGTTATACAGTTTTATCAAAAGAATATTTTCTTCATTTTCATTCTTTTTTTCCGAAGAAGAAATTGACAAATATTAAAAGATTGTTTAAAACTGAATTGGATGAATTATGTGTATTATTATATGTAATGTATGTTATTTTATTTTATCTTACAAATGTAATAAATAAATCTATATACATTATATTAACTCTATATATATACGAATGTGTATTGCATCGCATATTGTATTTGTATTGTATTTCAGACAGATAAAATATGTATAAAAAAAAGAAATATATATTTGTATATATTTTTTTGGAAAATGAAAATAAAATTTAATATATATACTTTTATTTTTTTTGTATATAAATACATATGATTCATGATTTATGAACACGTGATATTTATAAACATAATTTTTTTCTTTCACTATGTAATGCTTTGGAAATAAAGTTGAAAAGTTACACAAATCAAAAATATTGATATTAAAATTTATACAAATATTAAAATTAAATTTAATACCGAAAAGATGAAGTGATATATTTTAAATGTTTTCAATGTTTGAAAAAGACAAATATTTTTGCGAATGAAAAATTTTTGTGGGGAATTCTAATTTTCCAAATTCGTTTCTACGAAAAATCCGAATTTACTTTTATTATATATTTACTTATTTATTATAAATTATTTTCGATTGATGCAAAGAACAAGAAAATTAGAGGAAAACTACGACTTTAATTCAAAAAATTCATTCATTTGGTATTCAATTGTTTCTATAGAAAACTTCATCCCTTCGTATCCTATATATAAACAATGTATAGCTGTATGTATATATATTAACTTTTTTAAATAAGTATATCTATATATATTTATTTATATACTATATACTCTTTATAAATGCGTTCATTAGGCGTTAAACATAAACACATATTATTTTTTTTGGAAAAATGAAAATTGTAATTATGTACCATTAAAAAAATGTTGGTCGTCATATGCGTAAAAATCGGTTGTTTTCAAAATAACATACGTTGTGTAATAATTTCCACAGTAAACCACATTAAATAATTGTTTTCTGTATTCTGTATAGAATCTCACACATATATCGTATAATGTAAAATAAAATTTTCATCTAAAAAATAAAAACAAAAAGATAAAATAAATAATAGAACACAGGTGCACTGTAATTCCATTGTAATTAAAATAATTTCATAATAAATTAACATATATATTTGTGAATATATATTTTTAAATATATATAATAATTGCATGTATGTTATATATCGTTATATATACATGTATATAGATAAATAAATATATAGTGATATCATTATATATGGATTAAAAATAGAAAAACAATTTTTTCCATATGGCTGTATATATTTATATATTATCTCTATAAACGTATGTGTATTTTTATATACATTTTCATATATATATATATATTGATAGTCTAGTTTAATAATAAAAAAATAAAATAATTATGTAAAATATTTAATACTAATAAATATAAATGTATTATAATTTTATTATTATTTGCATATATTGGGTTGTCTAAAAAGTATTGTTAATTTTTTTTACAAAATTCAAACGATTTTTTTATATATTTCAAATGAACTTTATTAAACCAAATATGCGCCGTTTTGATCGATGACCCTTATTGCCATTTTTCTGGTAAAGACATTATCCCATCACTGTAGAACTTCTGTGTTTTCTGGGCAAAAAACTGATCCAAGTGCATTTTGCAGTCCTCGGCGGAATTTAATTTTAAACCATTAAGGGAGTTCTGCAGAGACCGGAACAAATGATAATCTGAAAGTGCAAGGTCCGGGTTATATGGTGGATGCATTAAAACTTCCCAGCCAAACTCTCTCATTTTCACCCGAATCATCAAAGATGTGTGTGGTCTGGCGTGGTCATGATGGAACACAACACCCTTTCCATTGATTAATTCTGGACGTTTTTTTAATCTCGTGCTTAATCTTGTTAATTGTTGACAATAGAGATCTGAATCAATGGTTTGAGCGGGTGCTAGTAATTCACAATGAACGATTCCTTTCCAATCCTACCAAACAGACAGCATTACATTTCTTGGTGTTAATCCAGGTTTTGCTACTCTTTTAGGAGCTTCACCCTTCTTGGACCACGATCTTTTTCGTACATTATTTTCGTATGTGATCCATTTTTCATCACCTGTAATCATTCGCTTTAAAAATGACTCGATTTCGTTCCTTTTAAACAGCGTTTCGCAAATGGAAATTCGGTTCATTAAATTGTTTTGTGTTAATTCATGTGGTACCCAAACATCGAGCTTTTTCTTGTATCCAGCCTTTGTCAAATGGTTTAAAACTGTTTGGTGATGGATGTTTAGTTCTTTAGCGATATCATGACTGCTTACGTGTCGATTTTCTTCAATTTTTGATATGATTTCATCGACTTTTTCAGTGATTGGTCGACCAGAACGACTTGCATCTTTGACATCAAAATTACCGGAACGAAATCGAGCAAACCATCTATAGGCTGTTAATTTTGATAAAGTTCCTTCACCGTAAACTGCACAAATTTGTTCATGTGCCTGCGTTGCATTTTCACCTTTTTCATAATAAAATTGTAAAATGTATCGAATTTTTTCACTAATTTCGCTCATCTTTAATGCACTACAACTTTTAAATGACTAAACAAATTTATTTTTTTTTTTTTTTATCTACGAAATGTCATCTTTCGAACATATGTTAGTGTTACCTGATCAGATTAGTACTACTTGAAATATTCAATTATAATGACATCTATTTATAAAAATTATCAATACTTTTTCGACAACCTAATATATAGAAATATAGAAACAAAATATTTTTAATATTTATTATAAACTTTACATAAGCATTATTTTTTGTTTTTATTAATAATTTTGAATAATTATTGAAATAATTTATCAAAATAAATAATATCAATATTTGATTTAATGATAAAATTGATATTTTTTTTATGTACCATATATATATATGTAATTATAATACTAAATTTTAATTTTCAAATTATTGTTTGTAATTTAAAAAATTTATATTTTTATTTATCCAATGCTTTACACAATTACATATATATAGACCATAAAACATCTGCTTCAGCATATATGGAAATCGCACCGATAAATATAGTTTTGTGTAAATTATTTAAAATAACAATAAAAAAAATAATATAATTGCGATGATTTTATTTATACGAAATGTGTGGGATTTTTTTTTAAATTAATATTATAACCGAGCTAAATAATCGAGCTTTAAAGAGTTTTATACATAATTTATAATATCTCAATAATGAATCCTCAAAATTTGTATATATTG
The DNA here is from genome assembly GCA_958336335.1 of Dilophus febrilis. NCBI lineage: Eukaryota > Metazoa > Arthropoda > Insecta > Diptera > Bibionidae > Dilophus > Dilophus febrilis. Next base: position 25,548,926 of record OY284469.1, on the reverse strand, counting down.
TAATTGAAAAATGTCCTCTTTGATGTATAGATTCAAACCATTGATCCTTCGGTTGTAAAACAAAGCATTTTAGAAATAAATCAAATAAAATCACCTCTAGAAATATCAATGACCCTTAGGAAAATGATAATAATAGAATAATAATATATAATCATATATATAGTTACCGCGATATTATATACCTTATTCCTGTATATATTATTGTTATATAGTCTCTATATAATTAAATTTAAATTTATCATATATAATTTTCAAAATAATATTGATTTAAATTAATTTAAATTATGTTATATAATGTAATATAATACAATACATGCGAAATTATTATAAATGTCTAAATAATTATATATATATATATATAATTATTATTTCTATATTAAATATATATATACGAACAACGCAATATAATTATCCATATATAATAATTATAATTATATATATATGTATATATCGCTTTCATCAGCAAATGATTCTATCTGTATGCCGATTATGTTATATAATATAATTGAAATAAATTAATCTATAATGAAAATATGTTAAATATAAATTAATATAATTTATATATAATAATATTATATATGCATCAAAGGACTTTGTTGATTTATATTAAAATAGTATATTTATATTATATCAATAAACTAACTATATATGTTTGGAATATAATTTAATTTGCTCTTTATAATTTTATATAAAAAAACATGCTGATCGCTGATTAGAAATGAAACTATAATAAATTCCATGAATCGTTCGATCATAATATTACCCCACGAATGTCCTTATGAAATTTTCACATATCCATACTCTGTATGTATTAAGTTTTTTTTAATTCAAATGGGATCTAACTTGATCCATTGCTCTATTGAATAATTTAAAAGGCAATTAAACAATTTACAAGGAAAATTAGACAAATAGAATATAGAATTTGTTCAGTCATATGCCTAATATATATATTATGTATATATGAATAATTAAATTACTATTAAAATGTTCTGCTATTAAGGTTTTCAAAACGATTATCTGTAATGCAATATGTAATCTTTTAATATATATATATATAATAATAATCATTCATTCTCAATTGATATATTTATATATGAAATATAAAACTGGCGACAATATTTTTACTATATACTATCTAATCTATTTTATATGAATATATATACATAAAGTCTTTGTTAAAAATAAAGAATTTAATTTCAAAATGTTGTCTTTTCATTTTTCATCCTTATATAAATATAATTATATAAGATATATATATACGTCGTATTAAAAATATGTTCCGTTGTAATTCATTCATATCTATCTATATCTTTATCGTATATCGTATATATAAGTAAGGATATATAAAAATATGTATATTTAACAACATAAATGCAATTTGCAATATCATCGTATCAAATATACTGATTTTTTTAAATGCATATATGCATTTATTTACATCTATCTATATATATATATATATACAGTTTATATAAATGGTATAGAAATACAAAACAAACGCAGGCGACATACAGATCAGACCATGTACACATTCTGCTGAATGACATTCATTATCATATATATAGAGTTTAGTTTATATATTTATGTTGTATATATATAGTATATTTATAATTCATATATAATATAATATATACATTCATCTTTTTATATATCCACTGTATATATACAAACCACTACTAGAATAGATAACAAAGTTTATTCGAATTTATTTCCATAATGGTATGTAATTTAAATGTAAAATTGAATAATGCATTTCCCCCGTTGACACAATCTTCATAGAACGGTATATAATGTGGTTTATTTATATATATAGAGTATATGTATGTTATTTTTGCATATTTCCAGTTAATTTTTTATTTTCTCATTGTGAATATAATTCACAAATAAATAAGTAATATAGTAATATACATATCTACAAAATACGTATTCCGTATATTGTCTGTCTATGTATAATCCTTTGAGTGAGATGAAATATTGTGAACAAAAAAATGCTATTATAAATATTTTTATTTTAACAAGTAAATTTGTTTGTTTATACAGAAAAAAATAAATAGAATACAAATATATATTCATATATAATTTATTATAAGAATAATGTTATTTCTATATGAAGATATTCTGAATTGGAGTATATACGACAATAGTAATAAAAAATCCTTTTATATATACAATCAGAATTAATTTTTTTTAATTAATAATATGTAAATTTCTCTTTTTCAGTATTAAAAAAATTTGTTGATTATAATTTTATTTTTTTATTATTATTATATACATGACATTGCAATTACTGTTTTCTTTTTTAATTTCGGTTATTACAATATCAATGTCAATAATTCTATATTTATAAAATAACCGTTTGGAAATTCAATTTTACATATATAAATGACTACAAAATGACACAAAATCGGTGTGATTTAAATATTTTTTTTATTAAATATCTGTAACTAATTCTATTAAAGAAAGTATTAATTCAAAAATTGTAATTATCAAATAACCAAAAGCGTTTAAAAATTGATGTATTAATTCCCATATCATTCCATGAATCAATCAATCAATCATTTACATTTGTTGATTATTTTAGAAATTTCACCATCATTGGTATATCATTGTAATGGAATTTTTGAATTTGTAATATATATATATATATATATAAATTATAATGCGTATTTTGTATTGGATGTAATTCATATATATACATAAAAAAAAGGATATGTTATAAAAAAATACGCACAGACCAAAAATTATTTGTATATACGTATAGAAATAAAATCGGAATGAACATATTTATTTTTTTTTATTTCTGATTAATTTTATTCTACAAATATTTATGTTTTTTTTATTTACGCGTATTTATAACCCATATAAAATAAAAATGTAATTGTAAAATCTATAAAAGATATATATAAATCTATTTGAATTATTTTTTAATATGGCTTTTTTCAAAACAATTTTCTTTATATTTACTCACTGACTATTTTATATATGGTATATAATTTGAATTTGATTTCTGCAAATATTTATAAATCATATATAAATATCAAATTCGTACTTATACAAATTGTTTATACAAATTTAAACATATATTAACGTTTTAAAATTTTATTCAACTAAAATAATTGTTCACGGCGTCTGTTAACTATTTAATAAAAAGAAATTCAGAGTTTTAATAAAGTCTAAGGACTAAGGAAACTTTGAAGGATTTTGTTCGCGGTCTTAATAAAAAAGCGAGAATACTTGAAATTTTTTTATATTACATATTTTTTACCTCACGTAGGAATTACTCCAGAAAGTATAAAATAATTTTTTTTCTAATGTAAGCATTTATATGTACATTTGAAAATATATTCTAAAAAAGAACCCTTTTACTATTATATATATATATATATATATAAATATATGTATGAAATTAAAATGAAAAGAATTTCATTAATAACCATGAATAGTAAAAAAATTAAAAATAACCACAAAGCAATAATATAATGTTAGTAAAAAAATATATTGTATATTAGTTTTTTTCCGCATTTAAAATGTATATTTATACATACATATATATATATATATATATATATGTTGTGTTATATTATATAATAATATATAAAATGAGGAACCTTCTTCATTTTGTATGTATCATTTTTTTTTGTATATAATATTATGTATATGGCCCTTAAAAAAAACGAAAAAAAATTTCTTGTAATAAATTAAATTCTTTAAAAGGTGTAAAAATTTATCAACCCCTAAATTACTATATATACTGCGTATATACAACGGGCTCACCTCTCAATAACAATAAAAAAAAATGTGTATGTATGTATAATATATATATATATAAAAGCATAATCCTAAGAGGATTTATATTTTTATTTTTCATTTTGTTGATATATATATAATATATTATATGTTATATTTATTTATATAAAAATGCATATATCGATATATGCGTATACATATATTATATATTCACATATATATAAATCTTTGTATGTTTATAAATATTTTATTGTAAATAAAATTCTTTATACTATATAATGTTGTTATTTTTTTTTTTTTGGGTCTCTCTATTAGTTTTCCTCTTTTTCTATATTACTATATATGACTATCTGTGACGCTACCATTACACATTCCGCAAGTTATTCTTATAGAGTATAGACAATGTTAAAAACTTTCTCTTCTGTTTTCTGTCTATATGCATTTGAAATTTTCTATTTTAATAGATGCCAATAATATAGTCGATATGTCGCAGTTAGTGTGATTGTACCTTTATTATATATAAAATTAAATTTATAAATCTATACTTGAAAGTTATATATGTATATAAGATTTCGTATATTATTGGTATAGTTTACATTTTTTCCTTTCTTACTTATTTCATACCATATATAAAGACTTATACCCCAAATATATATTATACCATATCTATACAGATATATATAACCCCAAATTATATCGCAAATTTTTCCCATATATACTAAATTGACAGTTTTATACACTTGTTATACGATGAAAGTTTATTATATATGAAAATGTGGACGAAAGATATATATAATATATGAACATATAGATTTTCCTATATATAGAACCAAGTTATGTATTAGAATATTAAAATTTTATATTGTCCTTGCTGAAAATTCATTTTATATGATATGTCAGGAAAATTTAGTGCATATATAGAATGTAATAATATATATATATATATATATATAGAATCATTTTGTGTGTGTGTTTATATCTATATATATATATGAACATGCGAGAAATGGTATGGATATATATGTATATGAATTTTCATACATTAAAAAAGGACAATTTACTTAGGAATATCCTTTCACAAAAGCTTATGTATATATAAATGTTATAATATACATATAATATTTACAAACAAACAAACAATACTTTTGACTTATTTGGACTATATATGAACGTTTCAACATGTACGTATATATATAAGTATAATGTGTTTTCTAAAAGCTTATATTTTCGTTTGCTTGTATATTATTGTCCGTATATTATATAATATTTGCGATATCAAAACGTATTTTTTGCTATACAAACAGTATTATATATATGCGTATATTCATTTCATATGAATAATGAAAATATGCACAAATATACATATTTATATGTATATATATTATATATAGGGATTAGTTAATATATTTAATTGAAGGTATGTACATACATTTTTGAATATAAAAATATTTTAACTTTATATGTAAATGTATATATATAAATATTTTGCATATTCCATTTAAATATGTTTTTAAATGAAATATGTTGTTTATTTCGTAAATTGTGACCCATAATAAATACAATTTTTATGATTGATTTCTGAATAATAATAAAATTTTTCAATTAATATTGTTAAATGTTTTATATATTAAACCATGGATAACTGAATGTTTAAACATGAGTTTTTTATTTAGAATTCCCCGTTTTCGGTAATTTTTCTTAATCAATAATCAAAAAATGTAGAATCACATATAAAAAATAAAAGATAAAAAAATTATAGAAAATTCAATCAAATTATACGAATAAATTTAAGACGTTCTGTATATATACAACCGCACGTATGGATTTGCTATATCTTTATATGTGTGTATTCAGAGTAACTTATAACATAAGGATAAGCATCATATATATATATATTTTACTTATATATTGTTGTTATATATAAATATCTTTGTCATTATTAAATTGTCACATTTGGAAAATAGCCAACAATAAATGGAATATGTTTCATTAACTCCAATCACAGTGTATACAATTATACGTTGGAAAAGTTTTATCCTTTTCTATAAATGTCCATATAAAGACATATCAATATATTATATAGACTATACTAAAATGTACAGATGCGATCTTATTAATAAAGTTTAAATTGTAAAATAAGATTTTTCTTTCAAATTTTGTGTGTTAGAGCCTCACAAAAAAATCCAAAAGTGTATACCAACGGACTCAAATCTATGACAAATTTTTTCTATGTTACCACACCAATATAAGATTGAAAATGAAAATATTTTATTGTAATCCGTTTTTTAGTTGTGATAACTTAACACTCAACTTAACCAATTTTAATGGAAAATATGTACAGGGCGTGGGTTCGAATCCCACATCGAATACATAAAACATATATTTTATGTTTTGTAGTTTATTTTTGGATGCGAATTTTTTGGACGATTTGCTAATATAATTTTGTAATTTTCATTCCACTATATTATATTATTTTAATCACAATCGTATGTATATAGAATCAAATATGTATTTTATATATTGTTATATATTTTAAATAATATATGTAATTGCGTTCAATGGTTTAATTATAAGAAAAAAGAATGTGCGATGATGTGAAAGAAAAATTGCAAAAAAAAATTTGTATGTTATATTAACAATTGGAATAAGAATTTTATAAAAAAAAATATAGATAATAAAATTCATTAAAAGTTAAAAAGATATGATATGGTATATATAAATATTTATATATTTCTTAAACACTGAATATATCTAATTTGATTTCATTTAATTTATTACTATAAAAGTAATTAACTATAGCATTTTTTAGGCTTTTCGAAAAATGTATATTTATATATGATCCCTTCTTTTCTTATATTTTTAAATTTACTTAATTATTGAAGTTTATTTTTGTATATAGATATACGCATTTATATACACAATAGATTATAAAATTAGAATATATTTTTAAATTTTGTTTGTTTATTTTTGTTTTTTTTTCTAATATTCATCTATATATATATAATTATCATATATATATATACAATATTCGTAAATATCAAGGATACAATAATATTCTATATCCTGTAAAATAATACAGGAATATATTTATACAAAGTTTATATAAAATATATATACGCATTAAGAAAATGAATCCTTGTAAAAATATTTTATTTATATAAAAAAATTTGTACATAATTTATGATTAGAAAAATATTTTAAATGGGTTTCTTTATTTATTCAATATATACAACCATAATATATATAAATGAAATAGATCAAATAAAATATATACATTAACTAATAATAATCTATATAAGTATGCAGTAAATAGATAGATACACCTTTTATGATCAATATTTCATTAAGATGATTACTTATTTTATATTTGTAATTTCGTGGAACATATATATGTTATATATACAAAACAACATATATATATATAGACAAATGATATAATATATATATATATATATATATTATATAGAAATATATTTATACATAATATTTTTGTTCTTCTTATACAGAAGAATAATTTTATAAGAGATTTCTTTTCTTTTCTTTTTAACCACATATCTAAACAAAACAAAACACCCTTTTGATTTTCTTACCATTATACTATATATATTATATGTGAGTATGTTGTACACGTATATATGTATATAGTTATATCGTTAACTAAATATATTTTATTTATTTTTTTTCTTTTTTTTTGTTCATTTTTCTTTAAGTTGATTTCAAATTCAATGGTTCTCTGTTTTTGTGTGTGTTGGTTTGTGTTCTTAGAAAAAAGAAAAAGCTAACGAAAAGTCTTCTTAAATATACACATGTATGAATAAGAAAATATTTTTATATATTGTATATATATATCTTTTTATGGAATCTTTTATATAAAAATTTTACGCAAAGTCTGTGCATAACCGTAAATATATATAACAAAAGCACATAGTACGATATATAAATACAAATAAAAAACGAACTAAAAAAAATATGTCCTTCAATGCATCATCTCTATATATTTTTCCGTTTTCCATATATAGACATATATATGTGAAAAATAGTATCTGTCATATGGACAAATGAAGTATGAGATGGGTGGTAATATGCTATAATTTATATATCGTACATAGATATAGAGATAGATTCAACAAACCTAAAAGATGTATAAAAAATATAAATAAAAATCGTTGTTATAAGAACAAAAAAAAAAAAGGAATATATTTATTTTTTTAATATTACATATATATATTTAAACATTCACATATATATGAATAAATGATATATGAGTACATTGAATGAATTTGGATTTTGTAAACGTTTTGAATATACATATACATACAATACAAAAAAAATAATAAAATAAATAAATATATTGTTTATTTACATTTTGTAATTCAATGGTAATACACTCGTACATAAAAAGGTACAGAGGGTAATAACTTTTATAGCTTTATACATACATATATTTCTTGCCATATATGTATATATAATAATTTGCCATTTATGTTATACGGAATAAATTCATTGAATTTATTTATATGGTTATTGAACATATATATATATATTGTTATTTTAGAGAAAAAAATAACAACAGAAAAAAATTAATAGATTGTTTATACAGGTGAACATTTTCAAATTGAGTCTGTTGGAAAATGTTCTTCTTTTACCTTTTATAATAATATGATTTATATAATATACAATTTTGTTTTTCGTTTTTATTAAATTTTTGTTTGTTTAACTTCAATGTACACTGTGAATCAAAGGCGTATTAATTCCATTCAATGAGTTTATCGTTCTGAGACGAATTCTAAATTTGTTTTCATATATATATTTTTATATCAAACATATATATTTTCTAAAACATTTATATTTATAACGAATAACGATATTGATATAATTAGAAGAGAATTGTCATGATTACTCTGACTCTGTTAAATTATAATGTAAATAAAAATATTAGTTAGTTTATTTGCCTATTAGCTGTATAACTATTGATATATGTGGAAAAATATTTGCCATCATAAATGATTTTTTCTATCATGATATTAATAGATCTAATTAATAATTAAAATTGTCATTCAAATCAAATCCGTTAAGTTCTTCAAAACAAATTTGATTAACATTTTTTTAATACATATTTATTTGATCATCTATTTGCTAGTTCTATCATTAGACGAATTCGGGTATTTCCCGAGAGAAAATAATATTAAAAGTGTTAAATTAAAGAAAAAAAAATGAAATATTATTTTTACAAAACCGTGGACTATTAAAATATCTTGTATTTTTTGTAAATATTAAAAGTATTACTTGAAAAGTTTAATAATTATAAAAGAAAAATGTATATTTTATTTGTCATTTTTCTTTTATTTTGCATTATGTTTTGAAAAATAAATTGTTTTTAGTCGTTAAATTATTTATATGTAAAATTTTGGTGTAATTGAATTTTTATAAAAATAAAAAAAAATCGTATATTCAAGAAAGAAAATATTAAAACGATTTTTATTTAAAAAAAAATGATAACGTAAAAATAAAACAATACATGTGTGTATGGAAATGGATATAAAGAGATAGGGTAAAAGGTGAATGGCTCATATTTTTTAAAACTTTTTTTTCTCATATATTTAAATATATAAAAATATGTATTTTTAACTAAAATAATATAAATATATAATAAAATGTAGCAAAGCACAAATAATATTATTTATAATAAAAATAATAACAATAAAATAATATATATATGATGATATCTCATACGATACATATTTATATACGATGCATATTTATATATATATATGTTATATATAATCCATATATACGGTATAATATTTATATATAAATTCTAAATGAAATACAAGAATTCTAGAAAATAAGATCCTATTATAAATGCGAAAATTTTTCACTATTATATTGTTATGTGAAAAATGTATTGTGTATATATTTTCTTTCATATATATATATATACATATATATATGATATGCACTTATGAACGTATATGCATATTTATATATAAATAACATGTTTGTAATTCTAGTTCTCATCGCAGATTATGTATTGTATTACGTGAATGTTTTTGTGTGGATAATAAATATATGTATATTCATTTAACTCTTTATATATATCTAACAATAAACAATATGAATAAATATGGAAATGCAGATATGCAGGGTATATATTCATATACATATACGCGAACCACACTTATATGTTTAATATTGTATATAATATATATGGATATGCATGTACTGTACATGAAACGATTTTAAGATGTCATTTGTTTATTATCCCTTATCTTTTTATATGCAATTCTTTTGTTATATATATATATATAAATATATAAACCATGCATAATATAAACATTTTAGAATAAATATATATACATTTTTATATGTATAATGATATATAATATAGATTATAGACGTGGGTGGAATGCATGCACTTGCATATATATATTTATATATATATATATATATAGATACGGAGATACGTGCGTTCTATTATTTTACGACTTTGTATTTTTATTTTATTTAAATTATATATAGATATATTTTAACCAAAAGAAAATTTATATATTGTATATAAAAATATTTATCTATATATGTATAATATATTTTTATAAATTATTATCATTTTAAATAAATGATTTAGCTAAAATAAATAGTAAAGCGAAGAAAAACATCATTGTTAATATTAAAAACCAAATTATAGTATTTTCTATAAATCATCTCATATGCGATCTTGTATACGTGCATCCATTTAGCAATGCAATCAAATTATATAATAAGATTTTAATGAAATATATTACATATATTGGAATAACGTAAAAGCTTTGTGATTTACAATTCTAATAGTATTAAGAAAAACCAATAATTATATATGTTTGAAATGAAAATTGATTTAGAAAATCACGAAAATTTTGATATAAAAATCTGATTTAGTAAAAAAATTATCCTTTTTTTTTTTTTTTAAACAAAAATACATCAATATAAGATTTTATATAAAAAATCCGAAATCTTTTAAGGTAGCTGATATATATATATATAAATTTCAATCTTTTATCATGCAAAATACAATACAAAATATATAGAACATAATAAAATCTCATTCAAATTCTGATTTATCAAAAAATAACAATCCTTTGTATTATCCATATTATATTATGTGTTTTCGTTTTGTGTATATTTGATTGATTTGATTGTTAGTGAAATATGTATATATAAAAATGTTGAATTCATTTTTAAATATACAGCAACGACCGAAATTAATTTATACCTATACACATTCGTTGCCATTCCAAAAACAGTGTTTAAAAACAACCCCATCCATATATGCAATTTCCATTTTTTGTTTTTAAAATGGTTTTGAACACAATAGGCAGATGAAACGCATTTTCCAAATAATATCAACCGTGAATAGTGAATTAGTGCATAGAGGAATGAAAAAAAGTATATGCATGACAACTGAATGAGATTTGCGATAAACAAAAGGTAAAGGGTTATTTAATTTACAAGGATCCTGGTGTCTATAAATTTCTATTACGAATGTATGTGTATATACCATATATAAATATTCCCCAAACACATGTATAGGTACACTTATGTCAAATAATATGTGATTCGAAAATATATATTTTTCTATTGTTTGTGTCACATATTCTCATATGACATTTAAAGCTTGTATAAGATCTCTGCGTGTGGTACAGAAAGAAAAAAAAAATAATACATTTTCTCACTGGTGTATAGATGGTGAAAATTAAATTTGTTGTATTTTATACACATATGTTGTATATGATGCTATGTTTAATATTGTGCTTTCATATATAAGTATAAATATAAACAATTTGAAAAATCATATTAAAAATAGTATAAACAAAAAAATAATATACATAAAAAATGTGTGTATGAAATAATATATATTATTTTTTTATATAAAAATCATTTTATATTCAATCATTTTGTTATATATTTTATTTAAAAACCTTGTTAAACATATAATATAAGTATTAGATTTATTTGTCAACACTTTTTATGTGACATATAACTCAGTCTTATACGACATATCAATTTAATTGTTATTTGAAACATATCAGAGGTACATTTTATTTCGATGTATATATAAATAAATATCTCTTATTTAATATTATAATACATGTTTTTGTAATTTATGATCAGAATTAATGCAAATATGAATTCATAATACTTCATAATAATTTGCTTTATCACTAAATCATGCAAAAAAGAAAGTTTTTCTATATTTAGTTTTTTGTTTTAACCGATTAGAACCTCGGATAAACCATTTGATATATTGATGTTGCCTATATCATTTATATCATAGTATAGGATAGCAATATAGTAAATGAATATATTTTTAGTTATCTTTTATATATACGAATCTGCGACGAAGCTGATCTGATGAAATTCATTCATTAGAAAAACTTAAAATTTTTCCGGCTGATATATTTTATAATTTCATTTTTATATATATATCCCGCACAGCTTCACAGCTATTTTTAGCATTAAGCATTCGGCTAATAAAATGGTATATTTGTTCTTTTATTAGTGTATTAATTTTCTTTTTCTTTATTTTTAGAATATTTAAATAAATAAAATAAAATATATTCGTTATTTATATAATAAATATATGTATTATTTCTTTATATTTTATATATGCAATATTTTAATTAAAGTATGATTATGATATAGATATATATATATATATATGAAATATGCTCGCGGTATATAATATAAATATTTTCAATTGTTTGAGAAAAGTTTTATATTATTTTCCTAAACCGACCTCTATATTTTATAAATATTTCTTCTATGTATATAATATATACGAATTTATACTGAAATACAATATTTGAATTAACATCAAGAACTTTTAAAGTAAAAATTTTGCATCAAAGTGAAATATATTCCTTTTAGCACATTAATTATATATGCGTGTATTTTTTTGTTTTTATATTATAAATATAGTACATATTATTATTATATATATATATAGGCATTTATATATAGCCTAATATAGCCAATATTATATATAAGAATTTTTCAAGCGTATCTAAATAATTTGTTAACATCTGGTATTATACTCTTTTTTATATGGGTATTTTAAATATATATAAAATAATAAATATATATTATATATTTGATATATAAATTATAATAATAAAATATTACCTTATTCGTAATATAAAATTCTCGCCATTCATATATAAATATTCCAGTTGTATATTTAAAATGTATATTATTATAAAGAAAAGAAATGTAGTAATTTCAAAAATAGAACCTTTTTGTTTTAAAATATAAGTTTTCTTTTTTTTTGCGTCCATAATAGCTACAGTTCAATGGAATCGGATACAAACTATATTCATCCTTCGTCCTGTTTTTTTGTATCCTTCTGTTCAACATTTGCAGTTTTATACACATTTTAGTATTATAATATAGAATTTAAAATTTTGATCGTATGACATTTTGGCTCTACTCTACTCTATTATTATGAACACAAATGTGAATACATTTTTGTAATCGGTATCATCGCAATTTAATATATATATTATCTTAAAGGTATATATTCATATATATATAATATAAATATACCCTTATAACTGGCGTATTATTTATGTATTTTGAAAAGAAAATTTATTATCCTAAAATGAAAATCAAATAAATTAATTTCAATTTAATACCTATATATATACTTATTTCCTATTCATTAACTTGATTGTCGCATTTCTTTTTTTCATTGTTTGTATATGTGTGTGTTTTTTTTTTGTCTTTTTATCATTTCTAAAGATCGTGTTTTTTTTAAATATAATGTTATATTTGTTTGCGTATATCTTTTAACCTTTAATTTACGAAATAGATTATTCGGATGTTAAAAATCCATAAGTGGTTTCAAATTAAACGAATTTTATAATATACAAAATGCGTGCATTTTGTTATATACACAGACAATAAAGTATATTGATCAATATGTAATATATTATGTTTATGTTCTTTAATTAAGAAAAGTTCGTATTCTTCCAAAAAAAAAAACATATTTTTGTAATCATTCTTATAAAAATGACACTTATTCAATGTTCAATCAATTTAAAGTATATTTCAACAGTTGAACATTTTTTTGTAACTTTTTTTAACAGAAGTACAAATTTATACAAAGCATGAATCGAGTGTATAAAATAGTATGAACAATACAATAAGGGGATTTTACGTTTTATATATAATTAATAAAAGTTATTGGTATTTATGTTATATATATATATAATTACGTATACCGGAATATAATGAAATAATATACTTTTTTGCTTTTATGTTTTGTTTTTTATATAAATACAAATTTTAAATAAAAGTAAGAACTTATTAAATGAAAACCTAAGCATATAACAAAAACTTTATATGTGTATATATATGGTAAAGAAATTTAGGATTTATGAAACATATATACGATATATTCGCAAATAATAATATTTTTTTATTTGAATTGTGAATAGAACAAAAAAAATTATATGTAATATATTTTTCAATTTTTTATTTTGTGTTTTCACTAACGATAAATAAAAATTCACTTGACACACAACAAAATATACAAATTGGTTTCTCCATTATATAGTTTTCACATTTTTGTTTTCTTTGTTGGCATTTTTCTTGTTTGTAACAATTATATATATATATAAAATTAATTAATTATTAAATAATAAAGTCAAAAAAATATTCTTTCCTGTTTCATTTATATAAACATATAAACTTTTAACTTGGCAAACACACAACGAACAGGTACAATACGATTCTTCTATTTATTGTTATATTCTATAAAAACTTTGTTTATATAAAAATATAAAAATAAATATAAATATAGAGAGCTCATTCACCCATATAAAGAATTTTGCTTAATACGATATATCCCTATACATATAAATATAGAGTTGTTGAAAATGACAATGGTATATATCATTTTAATAATAGTGCATATATAAATATATATCATCGCATATAAATACGTTTACAAATAATACACAACTTATATATTTTATCCAATTATATTGTTATTATATTATTGTAAAAGCAGAATATATGTATTGTGAAGAAACATTCAATGAATAAAAAATACGAAAGAAATCTAAAGTTATATATAGTACTATGTGAACAAAAAGTTTGGTTAATAATTTATTTATTTATTTAATATATATAGATGTTCGATCCGTTTGCAAATCAAATCCCTTAAGGCTCTACTTTGTACTATATGATATGTATATACACGCAAATATTACTTAAGACATTTTTTTCCTAAAACGTTTTCCAATTTGATTTTCAATGTATGAATTAAGAGATTAATCAAACTGAAGATACATATATACATATATATACTTAAAAATGCCAATCAGAAATTACCGTTAGTATATTAGTATATAGAATTACTTTTTCGAAATTTTTTGATCACAATTGGGTTGTATATACTGTAACTACAAAACATATATGTATAAATCTTATAATTCTTTGTATATATAAAAACACACAATATTTACATAAAACAATACAAACATATATGTGTATATGTATATATATATATAAATAGAAAAAAAAATAAAGGATTTAAATTGCTTCGGGACAAGGTTAATTGCAGTCAGAATCTCTTCTTTTTGTTCTTAATCTGTATATTGTACTATTTTTATTGTATATATACCATATATAATATTATTTTCCACAAGTATTTACAAATACAATACTGTATGCATGTATGTAAATAGAAAATATTCTTCTGTTCAAACTTCAACATTTATATAAATTTTTTTTATTTAATTTTTTTTTTTTCGTTTATTTCTTCTTCGTTCATCTCAGAATTCCCATTCATCGTTTTTGTTTTCCTATGCGAAATGAAAACAAACCATGCAAATTAGTTATGTGAATATATATATTGTATTTATTTTTATTTCTTTTTCGTTATAAAACCGCCCGAAGCTTTTTTAAGTCATTTCTAATCTGGAATTGATAAAGGAAAATTTCATTTAAATACATACATATGTATATATAGGGTCGATTTTTCTGCATTCATATGGGGCGGGTTATGTAAACATATATTCAAGCATACATATATATAATAAAAGATGTGATAAAAATAAAATGATTTGATTTTTTTTTTATTGTGATATATAAATCATAACAATCCTGTGTTTGTTAATGATTAGATTTGACATTTTGTATATCTGCACATTGTTAAAGATTTATTTAATAATCAAATACAAAATTTTGTCAAGAATTTTTTTCGATTGAAAACAATGAAATTATGAAATGTATCTGCTGTTTAACATTTTATTCTATTTGAATTAAAAGCTTCTGTTTATAGAAAATTAATTTCAAAATATCCTTTGAAAGTAAATTTATTATACTTTAATTAAATGAAATAAATCTTAAAATCCCAAGCAATTCATTGTATAATACACAATAACAATAACAATTTTATGATATACCTGCGGCATTTTAAATATCGAGAAATTAACATTCACCGAAATGAAAAAATAATTAAATAAGCTTTAAGTTGCTTTTATTATATATATAGTAGTTTAATTTGCGGTTATAGTTTAATTTTTTTTATTCGTTAGTATATATGCTGATTAAATATTGATGTAGTAATTTTTTTTTGTTTTCAAGAATTCATTAAATTATATATTTTTTTATAAATATACATACATACATTTATAATAACATGACGTTTTTTTTAATACAAAAAAGTTTTTCTGTATTTTCTACTAATAATATATATATATATATATATATATATATATATAAATTATGTTATTATAAGCGTATATATGCGACTATTGTATATGGTATATTATATGAATAGGTTATTATAAATTTTTGTTCAATTGTTTTATTATACATAAAGTTAAAGTTGAAAGTTTTAAATCGAATTTTTTTTTTTTTGATATGCACATTTATATATTTTTTTCGAAGATTTTCATTTTCTCTATGTATAAAAGCACGTAAAAGTTATTCCATATATCATTTATTAATATAAATGTTTGTCGTTTTTTTTGTTTAATAATTTGGTCATTTTTTATTTTATTATTAAAAAATTAAATATTCATAATTCACATATATAGTCTTTTAGTTTTAACATTTTTTCTTTGAAATGTTTTATATCTATATGTATATGATATATCTCTTCATATCACACCTCGTTATCCTGTTATATTGTATGTATATAAGATGTATATAAGTATTTAAATACACGTACAAAATACGTCGACGGATTTATATATACACATGCATATATGTATATAAGTATATCAAGATGGATCATATACTATAAATAAGGACATAATGTATTTCACACTTGGGGATATCTTAACAGAAAACCACATGACATTTCTGTCATTCACCGTCTATAAATAGATATACAGGTATATTATATATAGGTAGGTAATTTGGTTTATTTAACCTAACGCATTGATATATATGTATAAATACACACAAGTACATTTTACCATTTTACATATATGTACACATATGTCGAGAGAATCACATAGAAAGTTTCAAAATAGTAATATATATATAGTATAGTGATGTGTAAATATCAAATAACATCAATATTACAACTGAATATCATTATTCATGCATATATTTTCTATAAAGGATATGTGTGTATATATAAATATATATAAGATAAGTTTTAGCTTTAAGGAGATTTCCTTAAATTTATATTAGCACTTTGTTTTTACGTTAATACAAAGGTGTATATGTATTCTATATTTAATTCTATATATTCTATATTTAATTACATGTTTATTATGAATTTGAAATCAGAATATGTAATTAAGTGCATGTTGTATAATATATATGTATGCATCTTTATATATTGTATATAAAAACAAAAACGTATATATAATATAATATGTTTATATTGAATAAACACAAAATATAGCACATTATTACAAATATATTGCATCATTACATTTAATATTATATATTGATTTTAGATCATCAATAAAACCGGATAATATTTCTGTTTCTACATAAATTGTGCATTTGACAATATCAATATATATAAGTATATATTTCACAATTCAAATGGTAAACTTTTTATATACTTTATAAACTGTAAACAATTATAAATTTCTTGATGAATTACCGTAATGAGAATGAAATTGTTTGTCGATATTTATTTTCAATAATTTATAATTGTAAATAAGCGTTTCTTTATGATACAAATAAACTAATTGATATATTTAATATTATATATTTTTTTATTTTCAGGTATGTTCGATGTTGCTTTTTATTTGTTGAATTTACAAATTAAAATTTTTTCCCACAATCATAATGCGTGAGTAGAAAACGTTTTATATTATATTACAAAATTATTATATGCATAAATAAAATATCTTAATCATATATTTATTTAATATTTATAATAATATTATCTACATAATTCAGTCTTAATATATATATTTCTGCATAAAATTACGTTTGATTTAATATATATAACAATAAAAACTCAAACAAATCCAAGGGATTATTAGAGATATCTCGTTCTATTTATAACAAATCGACTAGACATTTTGTATCTGGAGGTATAATGAACATTGAAAAAACTTTCAATGCTCCAGATATGCATTTTTAAGCATTGCCATAAATCTTTTCAAATATACCATATTTATAATCCATCCTACATCTGAAATAGTATATTTTTGTTTCATTATAAGGACTTTAAGACAAATCACATACATATATAGATTTTATATACGGTTAATGGAATTTGTATATATACTCAGAGACTTTTCAGAAACTTAAACTAATATACCAAAACATGTTTTATTTCATAATAATAATAACAATTATTATACAACTATTTACATTAAAATATAGTATATATAAAAAAGCTACATATATATTTATAATGTAAAATATTCTATTTATGGAATTTATATACATATGAGTGAATAAATAATTCAGGGAAAAAATGAATCCTTATATAGTTTTGAAGAAAAAAAGCATTTATATAACCAAATAAGAAAAAAGAATATACATTATACTTCGTATTGCCATGGTAAACAATAAAACCTGAAGTTTCTATATACCAAAAACAAAAGAAGATAAATTTATGAAATTTTATTAAATGGAAAAGAAGATTTTCTCCTTTACCAATAAATATACAACATTTTTATGAATATTGGCATCTTTTATTATTGTTGATATTCAGTGAATATATATGAATATTTATTATTAAGATACATAGTTTTTTTTTATATGAACAGGTGTATTTGAATATTTCAACAGAAAACCAAATGTATTATATATACAATTTAATAATACATATCAATTATTTCTATTTTCTTTTTCATTGTATATTGAAAATTTCGTATATACACTTGATATACTAATACTAATGTTTAAATGTTTATATTAACTGTTCAAAATTTTGTATATATACAACTATAATTGTATATATTTCGGAGCCGAGAAGAAATAATGATTTCAGTAATTTATATATACTTGTAAATATACCATATATACTCATATATGTGTATATAAATAAAATGATAAATGATTAAATCGAAAAGTTTTCCATATAAACAAACACATTAATTATTATAAATAATCTTTATGAGATTATTACATTATATTAAAGTAAATTAAATTATTTAAATATACACACTCTATATATAGATATCGAAAGCTTTTTCTATTCATGTTTATTTTACTATATTTAATTTGATTATTCATTCAATGTATAATAATAATATACAACAATATATTTGCCTAGTTATTTATATCTATATATAAATATATAGTTATACGTTTATTTATACCAATGTTACTATATAAGTATATATATATTATATATGCATATATTAATGATTTATAAATATGTATATACTCTATGTATTGTTATATCTGTAGAGTTTGCATACATAAATTGAATTGAAGAGAATTTGTGTATAAAAACCTTTTTCTCCAAACATTTCCCACATATATATATATATATATTACAAAATTGTGTGTGATTCATATTGATTTTTATGTTTCAATTGTATACATTATATTCCCTTAAGCACACATGTTTTAAATATCCAAATATACATATATGTATGTAATTTATGTTACATAGCATCATATACACAAACATATATATACATTTTATTCTTTGTATATCAATTTTATACATTTAAGTATATTCATATTCAATGCGTAAGAAAATTCACATTGCAATTTAGATATATGTATATACATATATGAAGCAAAAAATAAAAAGAGTTTTTCAAATATATCTTTTTATGCGAGTCATCATCATCTCACATAATAATAACAATAATATTGGGTTTTTGCAAAGTATGTATATATTTACAGTTATATATAAATATATATCGAAAACATCCTTTAATGTAATAAATGAATTTTTTGTATAAGGCTTTTTGGTAACCGCATATATGAAATAAAAAAAATCGTTCTATTGTTTTGGATTTCCACCATTGCTTTATTTAGAGTGAAAATACACATTATTTATAGTTGATATATACATATATTATTGCGTATATATGCATTTACTTTTCTATTCTATATGATTTGTATATGTTTTGTGATTTGTGTTACTATATATTTATTAAATATTCGATGTTTTCCTTGCGTGTATAAAAAAGTTTATTTTACTTTTTTTTTAAGATTTTCCATTACATTTTGTATTGAATTACATTCACAATTATATATATTTTGTATTCTTTGTTGTTGCGTATTGGGAAGAATGCATGAAGAACTGAAATCGAATCTTCGTGACGTGATATATACATACATATACACCTTCGGATGAAGACCATTTCTATATATGATCCTAAATGATTATCTATATATAATAATCTGCATTTTTTTTATAAATAAATGTAATTAGAATCAAAATTTCTTCGATTTTTTTTTTCATTTTGCAGTAAATTTAATATGTATATTAAAATAAAACGGAATTTAAACTGATCAATCGCATTCAAATTCACAACAAAAATTGAAAATAAACTTATATTGAATCTACATCTAAATGGTGTTTCCCTTTTTCCGGTATTAGTTAGTATGGAGGGAGATTCATCGATGTATATTTATATGTAGTTCAATTGATATATATCTCTATGTTCTGTTATCTGTTCTACGAGTATATGCCTTTTATTTATTATATACAAATAAGTGAAAATTATTTTTGAATTTATTCAATTTATTACAGCCAAAAAAAAAATAAAAATAATTTACAATAAAATGAAATATAAAGGAGGGTTAAATTACAACTTTCAAAAGATATGTAAAATAAATATACCAAAAATAGACATGTAATCAACTAAAAATATATCTGTAATGCAAATTATATATACATACAATATTAAATATTAGGATCGCAGTATGATGTATATTACCAATACATAGGCCATCGTTTATCCAGTTTATAAAGTATCCATATTCCCATATTAAAGGAGTTTATGAGAGAATCAATATCTATTTATATCTATATCTATATTTATGCGTATGAAATAACATTGATGAATTTTAATTTGTAATTTGCAATGTGCGGGTTCCAATTTACAATATTTTCTATATATATGCTGATCAACGATGCTTTTATATCTATATTCAGAAAATATAAATACCAAAATATATATACATATACCTTTATTACTTCAATTTAGCCATGAATTGAAATAAATATATGTATATAATATATATGCATTTTACATTTATTTATTGATTTTGTATATAAATAGTTTCCTAATGGGATATTTGTGTAAAATGTATAGAAATCAATATATGTATATGCATTTTACTATTTTATATTTTTCCTATTTATTCGCATTTTCCATTTCCATAATATATATATAATAACCGATAAATTGATGTGCATTTTGTTTGATTTGCAAAACCCTATATAAATATGTATATTGTATATATGTATACTAGATACCCGGATAAAGAGATATGTTTATAAATATATTGTAAATTTTGATTATTTTAATGAACTTATTTAAAAGAATTATTTACGTAATCGAAATTATTGAATTTCGTTCGCATGTAACTATATAATCTATATATTGTAGGTGATGATAAAAAAAAATAAATTAATGTTATAAATTTAAAACTAAATTTAATCATTTATAAATATATATAGTCGAATGCACGTTCGACGACGTCTAAATTATAACTATTACTCAACTATATTATAACTATATTACATTATATTCTTGTTCCATATATATGCATATAACAAGTTATATGCATATTGATAACAAGTTATAATCATATATATAGCGGTATTAATTATATATATATAGGACTACTACAATCGGCCATCCTACATTATAATCGTCCCGATTATATATATACAAACATAAAACAATTATATTTAAAATATGAAAAATAAAAAATTTATACATCAATTTTGTGTTTTGAACGTTATTCTTATACACTTAAGTTCTCCTAATAAATCATGTTTAATTATTTTTCATCATATAGGGTTTCATATTTGCCGGTGAGCATACTCCCTTATATGGTAAACGTGAAATTTGCATACCGGTAATATCCTTTATCAAATAACGATCATTGTCTAATATTTGGACTATTTCATACGGGCCTTTGTATTTTGGTAAAAACTTCTTATTAACACCAATAGTCAAATCAATATTCCTAATTAAAACGTAATCACCCATTCTATATACATGCGGTGGTTTATGTTTTTTATCGTATAAATGCCTGTTATATTCTTGACATTTCGACATCCTATTAGCAGATGTTTCACGAATATTTTCCAAATCGCGATCGCTTGGATTGAATATACTATCTTCTATAAATTCCTTAATAGAATCGCAGAATTCACCCCTCTGGCGAACCCCGAAGAGCAATATACTGGGAGCAACTCCCGTACTTCTGTTTATGGTATTATTCAAAGTAAATTCCACCTTGGAGATGTATTTGGACCAATCACCCGTTGAATTCGAATCACATAATTTCGAAAACATCGGAGTTAAATCTCTGTTTACCCTTTCCATTTGACCGTTCGATTGTGGAGAATGTGAAGCCGTTTTAATGTGTTCAATGGCATTATCACGCATGAACGTGACAAATTCTTTAGAAGTGAAACTTGAACCACGATCAGAAATTAACCGCACTGGGCGACCATAGGTTTGAAAATAGTTGTTTAGACATTGTATGACTTCTGCTGTTCTTGTACTGTTTACCGCATATAACCTCACATATTTTGAAAATCCATCAACTATTTCGAAAATATATTTTTTATGAGAGGATATTGGTAATGGTCCATAATGGTCGATGTGGATTGTAAAAAAGGGAACTTTTCCTTTGGGAATGCCATGTAATACACCCTCAGTTTTACCCGATTTAGGTGAATAATATAAACATTTTAAACAATTTTTTATATAGTGCTGTATCTTATTTTTCATAGAAGGGAACCAATAAGTTGTTTTTAAATACTCATAACATTTATTGACCCCAACATGACACATATTATTATGGTGAGTTTGAATTACACGATTTTCCATACTTTCTGGCACATAAAACAAAACATTGTCACCCATCTTTCTATAAACTAATCCGTTTATTAGAGTGTACAATTGGTTATCGCCGTTTTCTAATTCGCCGGCCAATTTGGAAATTATTATATCAGTATGTTGTGCCGCAGCCAACATATGTTCAAATGATTCCTCTTCCACAATGAAAATCCCATTTACCCTACTTAAGGCATCTACATGTTGCATCTTATTTGCCGCCCTATGTTCTATATTATAGTTAAATCCTTGTAATTCTAAAACCCAGCGTGCGATTCTAGGGTTAATTAATTGTTTGTTTAAGGTAAGTGTTAACGCCTGGCAATCAGTGATAATTTTAAAGTGTATACCCAAAAGGTAAATGCGAAATCTTCTTAAAGCATAAATTATTGCCATAGTCTCCAATTCGTAGCTATGGTATTTAGCCTCCGCTTCGCTAACGCGTTTAGAGAAATAAAATATTGGGTGGAATAGGCCGTCTGCCTGCCGCTGCAACAGCATTGCCCCATATCCCGTTCCACTGCCGTCACAATGTAACTCGGTTTCCGCCTTAGGCGAATATATTGCCAATATTGGAGAGTCCAAAAGTTTTGACCTGAGTTGGGTGAATGCCAACATTTCTTCATCACCGAATTTAAATTTAGTATCACTTTTTAATAAATCATATAAAACTCCTGCTAATTTTGAAAAATCTTTAATAAATCTGCGAAAATACGAGCACAACCCAAGAAAACTTTGTACCTTTTTTACGTTTTGAGGAACAGGAAATTCCGCAATAGTACGCAAATTTTCATCATTTGGACGAATACCCCTTGAACTTACGATGTATCCCAAATATGTTATTTCTTCAAAAAGGAATTTACATTTATCGTACCGCAGTTCCAATGAATATTTATGTATTAAATGCATTACCAGTTGTAATGTATTCAAATGATCATTAATATCCTTGGTTGCAATCAATAAATCATCCATGTAAACGAATAATTTGTCGGCTGAGATAAGATCCTTAAAAATGTTATTTATAAATCTTTGAAAGATCGATGGAGCATTTTTAAGACCGAAAGGCATTCGTAAGTATTCGTATTGTCCCAAGGGAGTCACGAACGATGTATATTTTATAGATTCATCAGACATCCTTACATGGTGAAACCCCCCACGTAAATCTAATATTGTAAAATATTTTTTGTTTTGTAAACCATCCAATAAGTCATCTATTAAAGGCAGTGGATAATTATCGCGGAGCGTATGTTTGTTTAATGTGCGATAGTCGATACATAATCGCGGTTCTTTGTTCTTTTTTTCAACAAAAACAATTGGAGAGGCATATTCGGATGAACTTTCTCTAATAATGTTTCTTTCAAGAAGATCATTTAATATTTCCTTGAGTTTAGTCTTTTGGGAATATGCCAATCTTCTTGGCTTGAAATAAAATGAACTGTCTTTAGACACTTTGATTTGCATTTTCACCGGATTATCAAAATTGTGTTCCTTTTCAATATTTTCCGTGAACATTATATCCCGGACCTTTAATTTTACCTGATATGGTATTTCCTCATTTATATTAATGAGTGGATATTGGACATTGTCGTTATCTGATAAATCGATATTTAAAATTTGTTTTTCATATTCGCCATCAGCAAAATCGATTTTAATTTCATTATGATTGATTTCGTCACCTGATTTATTAGTTGCCTTATGTTTATAAGAATAATTTACATATTCCTTTAAAAAATCACGTCCCAATAAGGCGGGATAGTTGGTACATTTATCATTAACTATAAATAAATTAAAATTAATAAAACAATTCTTAAAATTAATATTGCAATCGATACTTCCTAATATGTTTAATGGACTATTATTAATCCCGTAATATTGATTGTTGTTCTTCGTTGTCTCGTTTACTAAATTTGCAGGAACGTACTTACTCTGGATAAAGCTTATTGGACTACCAGAGTCTAACAATGTAAATAATGTGCATTCATGTTTCACCGTAAATTTATCACCAGAATCCATTTTAAATTTGATGAGATGCTCGAAGTCATTTAAACCTAATATAAAGTTCAATACTTCACCTTCAGGAACTTCAGCATTTAATTTTTTTACTGGCATTAGTGATGACGATGTTGATGTGCACTTGCTAAAATTATGATTCGTTTTCCCACATTTGTAACATTTTATTTGTTGGTTATTATCGGGACAATTTCTTTTTAAGTGACCTGTTCTGTTGCAATTATAACATTTCAGCATATCATTAACATTGGTACGTGGTTTTACATTATACTGCAAAGCCCGATGATTGTTCGAATTGTTCAATGAATGTTGATTGTTATAATTTGAAGTACGTGATTTTACATCATACTGCAAAGCGCTATGATTATTCAAATTGCTAAACGAATGTTTATTTCTATTAATATTATTAAATTTATCACTATTATTACCAACATTATCAGAATAATTATTATTACGATTGAATTTAAATTTTTCATATTTTAACAATGATGATTTCAGTTCTTTTATGTTGTTACAATTATATAAAATTATTTTATTTATTTTATTATCAGGGATACCGTTAACAATGTATTCAACTAAATCTGATTCTTCAATGTCAGACAGAGCTGCAATACTTTGCATTTTAAAAACATATTGTTGTAAAGTTTCGTCATAGTTTTTTCTTCTCAATTGATTATGTATATCAGCACTGGAATTTTTCTTACCGAATTCTGCTATTAATTGATTTTTTAACTCACCATATGTGAATGCACTAACTGACCGTAAAAATAAATTCGCGGTTCCAGTCATCATTCTTTTTGCGAACAGAAATTTGGTTTTATTATCACAATTATATAAATTGCATATTTCATCGAAATTTTCTATCCATTTATTTATTGAATAAAAATCATCACCACTGAATGAATTTATTGCATTTTCAATATCTGTAAATGAATAACTAGAACGGCACTGACCAAATGCATTATCATCCACTCTAGAAAATTCGGATAACTGTGCCTTTAAATTTTTTATTTGTTCCTTTTTTTCCAGAATTTGCTGTAACCGTAATATTTCATTGTTTAGATTTTCAACATTACCGTAATTTTCCGGAACATTCTCTTCATCAACAATACTGTCATTGACAAAACTTTCATTAAAATTATCATTATTACCGTCGTTATCATTATTATGGGTTATAAGTTTAATTATTTCTTCATCCGCTAATTCTTTTAAAGCATTTTCCAAACGTAATTTCAAAACATTTTTCGTTCCCGAGGTGGGCAAATTCATTTCGGATAATTTACTTTTCAATACATGCATGTTTGCTTTTGTGAAAAAATATTTGACCGCTACAGAGGTCATGACTACACTTTTAAAATTTAACACTTAATTAAACACTTAATAAAAATTGAAATTGATAAATTTATTTTCGATTTATCAAAATCCTCCAAATAATTAATTTTTTCTGAACACGCTGTATTTGCGTACGCTACTTATGAAAAAATTTATTATTTAATACAAATCATATTATACATATATATGATTTAAAAAAAAACAAACACTTTTTTTTTTTTTTTTTTTTTTATTCTTTTAAAATTTTTTTTTCACAAATCGTATTGAATGTAAATTATAACCGAACAACCACTTTTTTGAAATAATATAAAACGTACCATTATAAAACTTAAACCTTTATTAAAAAATTTATTTATTTCTTTTTTTTTTTTTTCATTCACAATTTTTTTTTTTCCATATAAAATTAACAATAACTTTAATGCATATTATTTTTTTTTTTAAATTTCGGATTCTATTATCCCACTTTTATTCTATTATCCCACTTCTGATTTTGTAGGTGATGATAAAAAAAAATAAATTAATGTTATAAATTTAAAACTAAATTTAATCATTTATAAATATATATAGTCGAATGCACGTTCGACGACGTCTAAATTATAACTATTACTCAACTATATTATAACTATATTACATTATATTCTTGTTCCATATATATGCATATAACAAGTTATATGCATATTGATAACAAGTTATAATCATATATATAGCGGTATTAATTATATATATATAGGACTACTACAATATAAATAATCAATATATTATCTATTTTGACGACTCGGTGGTATTTCCAACCCCATTTCAGATGGTCGCGATTTCAAATATAGATAGGCAAAGATTTATGTATGTGCGTTTTCTGATTTGAATTGGCGAACTAAGTCACAATTTTTAATTGGGATCAAATTAATGAATATGTTTTGAATATTGTGTCGAACACATCCATATATTAACAAAGTCTAAACACACATCATACGCAATTATATATGAAAGCTGAAATCATATAACAAATATTCATCATCGCATTATTAAAAATAATATTAATAGTTGATATTCATGATTTTATAATTCCGGTCAAAGCGAAAATCGGTTAAATATATATATTTCTTTCTTTATTATAAACTTGATTATAAACTCAATTTAATATAAGTAGATTCTTCATTAAATATCAAATATCATGCTATTGGCATTTTATAACTTGGATGAATTATCACTTTGATGAAAACACTAAAACAATTCCAATTCCTTTTAATATATGACTATAATAAGTTTCCCATTTAATAATGAAGTGTTAAAATAATAATTTACATTTATATATAAGTTAACTAATTTTTTTGAGTAAACTTTATATAATTTTTTATTCTTTAAAATTATACATTCATTATATTTATTTATATAAATATAACGCTATATAATGTATAATACATATTTCGTTAAGTTAACAATCAACAATGTTTTCATTGAAATATGCGGGGGGTTTTAAAATGTCATATTGCAATATATATCATTCAGTCGAATCTTTAAACATTTTTTTGTGTTCTTAAACTATATAAAATATTATGTATATATATATTATTTATTTTGTTATTTAAAAATGTATTATTGAAAAAATTAAAAAGGATATATAAAAAATGTCTAAAAAAAATAGGGGATCTTATATATATAATAAGAGTTCAAGCCTAATATTTCATTTAAAAATAATGGGCGAATCAGGAATGGATTAATATGGTCATATGATTTGGTCTAACTTCTAAAACATAGTACTGACCAAAACGAAATTTCTACACGAAAAAGTATTTATAATAAACTATTTTCTGGGCTTTTCGTATTGGTCAATGCTTACAGTTAGCTTAAACTTTTAAAAATAAACCAAAATTATTGTAATTTATATACATAATATAAAATGTTAGTTGTATGTATCCATTTTTATTTTTCAATTGAATATATATATTTAAGAAGCACAAGTTCGCTTATTTTTATTTTGTTGTTTTTTTTACATTAAAATAAAATAAAAACGTAATTGACCTAATCCAAATTCAACGGTTAAAATTAATTAGACCAATTAATTTTGCTTATCTTATTTCATTCATTCTATATATATATATAAATTATATAGTGTATATGCTAATATATTACGATACTGTATACCATATATTTATATTCTTATTTTTTATACTTGTATATATAGATATAGCTAAATAAATTTCAGTTCATTTTTTTTGATCGTTTTCGCTGTGTACAAATTGGTTGTTATATTCATTTAATTATATATTTTTATATAATATATTTATTATTGTATAAGGATATAGGGGTATCTTTTCTTATTTTATACAAATATATATAATATTACATATATACACTTATTTGGTGTATATTTAATACACCCACAACACAATCATTTTTATATATATTATAATAAAAGTTTTATAAATCCCTAATATACTTTGTTGTATAAATATACATTTATATACAATACATTATATATCTCTACTTATGTGCAATATATATCTAACAAAACCAAATTTTAACTAATTTCCCCATTTTTCATATATATAAACAAACACGATACGTCTAATTGGAATTCGTTATATGATCATCGTATATACATCAAACATATAAGTATATGTAAATATATATTATTTGTCGCGTATACAAACAAAAAGGTCAATTTTAAAAGTATCTGTATAGGTAAATGTGAATATTATAAAAAAGGTATAATTTATAAATTGTTATACAGAGGTTCTTGATAAAGATATTAATTACCAAACTAAAGGTAAATAATTTATATACGTTAAAGTTAAATCTATAGTTTTCATAATATGTTAATAAGACTAACCTATATAAATCGTATAAACACATATATAAACATTTCGGAATCAAAAAGAGGTATGTTCAACTTTCGAAAAAATACTTGTAGATAAATTGTATGATATATAACATATAAAATATATTCTAGGTATAAGTATTTAAAAAATGTAATTCCCATATTGTTGACAAAGGTTTTTCTGACAAGTTATGTGAAAATTTGATCATTTATCTAATTAAATTTAACTACAAGTCTATTGATGTTAATATACACATTTTATTTATAGTTTTTAAGTGTTATTGACATTTTCCTGTGAATATTCGTTCTCGTTTATAATTGTACGAAAAATTACCTTTGATAGTTCTGCGGTAAACATCTGTATATTTTTTATATACGAATTTTATATTACTTAAATATTAAATTATATATAATTGATTTAAATATTGTTAATATTTTTTTTTAAGTGTGATTAGTGGAAAATATACGCCAAATTCGATAAATTATTCATTTCATAAATATACAGTGAATAAATCCATTGACATTAATCCAAATTATTTTAGCAAATATATACAATACAATTCATTTTATACGTAATATACATATAATATATATATATACTGTTTGTATACCCTTTTCATAATTGTTAAAATCAATTGAAATGACACTTTCGATTAAAGAAAGGATGTTAAACAATGCTAAAGAAAAAAAAACTCATGATCTTATTTTCTTTCTTATGTTATACCATATATGTATATATTTTTTTTTGGTATAACATTTTTGTATATAACTTAATCTATATTATATATTCATTCTAACTGGTATAATACCATTCATAAATATATCATCGTCTTTATCATATATAATAGATATAATAATGCAAAAAAAGGGTTTGACAAAGAAATTCACCGAAATATAAAATTGATTATATCGTATAACAATACCCACATAAATAAATACCAAATACATATATAGTTAAAGTTATCGTATATATAATTGATAATTTATACAAGATTTAAAAAGGCACAGAATTTACAGTGCGATGATGTGTGTGTGTGGTACAGATCTATACAGATCTTTTTAAAAAGTTTTCTGGTTTTTTTTAAATAAAAAAATATTATTCCATTTCGTGATTTACCATAATCATTTGATTATTTTCTTATGATACAGTTAAAAATGTACTTAATGCATTTTGGAAAAGACAAACGCTTGAAATGTGTTTGCACTATGAATGATTATAGAAAATAATATAGAACAGTGTAGATTTGATTTTAATATAATGATTATTTTAAAAAAAGTTAAAATGTTTTGTACGAGAGTGTATATGTTTTTTTAAAAACATTTTTATTAATAATTATTCCATTTTATATATTTATTTAATATATAAAAGAAAAAAATACGAAATATATAGATTATTTTTTGTTCTTCAATTTTATTTTGTTAAAGTTCAAAGAAGTAGAAAAAAGTCTTAAATTTATGCCAATTCAATATTACAATATTTATTTTTTGAATTTAATTTATAATATAATATCATGCTATATTTGTATATATATATAAAACGAATATATTATTAAATATGTGTATATTCATTGATTCCTATTTACGTATTCAATTTTTCACAAACAAAATTTAAAAGGTTTACCCTCAATGAACTATATATAAGAAGAGCTGCCAGGCAAACTACGGTTAGAGGAAGAATGTACTGGCGACCAGGTGGTTAAAGGGGGTTACATATTAAACATATTATATAACTAACATTATTTATTAATATATAACATATACTTATTCTTTTAATAACAAATAATCATTAGGCAAATGCAAATATTTAGTCCATACGAATACAAACACGTAGGTAATCAATAGCTAAATGATATAGAAATGTTTTATTTACAAATATAGTAAAAGATATATTCATATATTTACAAATATATGAATATATCTTTTACTATGAAACGTTTACCAAATTAAAATTAAATTCAATTACGAACAACTGGTGATGTGATATTATTTTCTTATATATATTTTAGACACGACTAAATATAATTGCATAATATATAGATTTGATATAATACTTATATTTAAATACATATTAATCTCTAACATTGATTCTTATTTGGCAATTTTGAAATATTTGTATATGTAATTCATTATAAAATTTAATAAAGGTACCTTATCGTACCAAACTATATACAGTAGATATAATATATAAATATACCTTTGCTATGTCATGTTTAAAAATATATTATATCGGTATATTAATAATATACACATTCGTTGGATTATATGATTATATATTTTGTATATATATATATATACATATGTATATAGAGTTAAGTGACATATTTGGCATATTCTTTTCAATAGTCTTACATGCATATGTACGACATACTACATATATCTATACATATATTAAATCGATTTTTTGTTCCCATGTATTAAAATTTTATTATAGCATACATATATGTAACAAAATACCATTTTGATTTTACTAAACATATATATATATATAAATATATACGATATATACGAAACATAAATACTTCACATATTATATGTTTAAAAACATACACGTTTTAACCTTTTACCATTTTTCATTCCTTTCAGAGATGCATATATATATACATATTAGATATATATATAAATAATATATAAGACAATATATATTAAAATATTAATATAATATGATAAAAAATTTTAAATTATTCGACAAAAATAAATCTTACTTCACATGTTACCAAATTAAATTTATTTTATTTTTTGTATTATTAAATTTAGTATAGAATATATACATACATACATATATCATGTATAACAAATTTCAATTGACATGATATGTGTACGATTTTTAAGTATATATAACTTCTTAAACAATCTTCTAAAAATGTAAGAAAAAAGGAGCTAAAATTAAACGGAAAAATTTATAAGGATTTTTTGTTTTTATGTTAGACAAAAGTAATTTTTTTATTTTATATATTTTGATAAAATAGAAATTTCTTAAATTGGAAAATGATTTATATAAAATCCATAATACATAAATAGATATACATTTCCATTTCATTTATATAGATTTATATTTATAGTCTGCTATATATCTATACAATTGTACTTATTTCAAAAAATCGAAACGTTGAATTTAATGCAATTATAAATATAGATATATAGTTTCACAATCTTTATATATGGCATATATATCATTCATATATTTATATAGATTTCTGAATTTTTATATAAATCCAAGATGATATATATATAAATTGTAAAATTCCAAATAATTGAAATTTTTGTTTTATATACATTTCGAGTTCATTTCTATGTTCATGTAGATTATTTTTAAGTGTTTTTGGGGTTTTTTTCTTCTACTAATTTTAACATGATATGATTAAACTTCTATATAGATAATATTTACGTATATTCGTCAACGTGCGAAGGCATATAAATGTTTAATGAGGTTTTTGAACATTGTAGAAATTAATTTATTATTAATTCAAATCATTAAATAACGGGATAAGTGCCAGATATCGCGTATGAATATACTTTGAAATTCAAATTTGTGTGTGGTTCACTTTCATTGAATTTTGTATTCACATCTTTATATGTTTTTGCATGTTTGATCATTTCTTAACAATATTAATAGTCTATAGTCTATAAAGATTATAGATAAATCAGTGTATTTATTTTGCATCATATATATGCTTCATATGAATATATATATATAAATATATGTATAAGATTTTCTATATACTATAGGAGAAAAAAGATTTATTTATTTGCTTTACATAACTATGTGATAACAGAATATTTAGAATATTTTACCTATAGTTTTCTTATATAAACTAAAAATATTTGCTTTATATTATTAGTATTATTATAATGTGATGAAAGTTATATTAGTTTTGTGGATACCCACACAATTCATTTTCTATATAAAACGATATAAATTATACTGTCCGTACGATGTTAACATAAATATAGACAAAAGAATATACTATCTTCTTTGATGTATTATTCGGTATATATATTACACATATAAAAGTTCATTTTGAAAGTGCGATAAAAAAATATATTCAATATCTTTAAGTTTCTTAAAGTTATATTTTCTATATAAATATATTATAGATATAGATTCATCTTCTATATACAGAGTTCGGATTATAGAGTTTATCGGTTTATCTTAATATATAATTGCAATTGCTTTATAAAAAAAAACAATCATATTCATATTATTTGAATCGAGTCAGACAGACATACAATTAAGAATCAAATCTGAAGACATCTAAACCAAAATAAGTATATTATTCGATACGCGCCTAAACAATATATGTTAATAAACTTAAAATAAAAAATTGATTATATTAATATATATATATAATAGATAAATGGAGGATTTTTTTTATTTTGGAATGCATCTATACATAAATCTATATCTATGTATATCTATTTATAAATGTTATATCAGTCTATGAATATATCTATTCTATTGTGTATAGATAAGATAATCGAATTGTAAATTTTTGAATTTTATATATGTATATATATACGTTTAAGAAATAACACATTTATATAATAACGCACGTATAATATGTATATAGTAAGAAACCATTTATATACCATTTGAAATACTATATATACTACAATATGAAATGTATTTTACATTTTACTGATGAACATTTTTTTTTTATTTAAAGTTTATTGAACGAAGTAAAATTACATATAAAAAATAATGATATTATCATCATTGATATTATCATAAAAAATAAATATGTATATTGTATATATAATAATGATGTGATGTTTGTTATCAAAAAGGATCAGACAGGATATAAATAATACCAGTTTTATAAATTATTCCAAGAGTTATATAATACATGTTAGAGATTCTGTGGATAGGCATTGAAGAAAAGGTTGCTCTTATTAAATTTTATTTTAACAATTTTTAATATTTATATGTATATAAAAAGTGCTAAAAGCTATATAGGATTATTAAAATCATGTATGTACTATACCATGTTTCCATTTATATTTATTTATATTTTGGTATACATTGTAAATACATTTAAGTAACCTCTTAGATATTGTTATAAATAGCCTTGAAATTTTGCATAATATAAGGAAAATAACATGTTTTGGTAAATACCTTTGTATATAGATATATATTAAATAGATCGCATACATATGATGATATATTAGTTATACATATTAATAAGGTTTTGTTGAAAATATGATAGATGACCATAGACGTCTGTATATAATTTGTGTTTGCACGTATAGTGGTTAATCATTTTAAAATACATATAGTCAATGTAAGTGGTTATATTTTAAGAAGTTTGTAATTTCTGAAATTTTATATAACCTTTTCCAGGTTAGAATTTTTGAATATATCTCGAATATATTAATATTTTATAAAATATAATTTTAGTTTAACATTTTCACTTCTATAAAAGAAAGTTATCTATATACATTTGTAAAAGTTATAATTATATTTACTGTAATTATTTATATACTTTAAAAATGTTTAATACAAACTTTAGTTAATATAAAATATTTATATATATTATGAGTATATATCTGTAATATTTCAAATATATTTGATGGAATCTAAAATTACAATATAAACTGTTTTTATTTTAATACATAGCCAAATTTATACATATAGATGAATGAAAAAAAAAACCTATAAGAATCAACAAAAACTTTTCCACAATAAAAATTCTATTAATTAAATATAAATATTTTTTATTATACTGCATATACATAAACGTAAACCAAGTAAAACATAATCAAGTATTATATTTACACAACACAATTTTTAATACTATGTACATATATGGATTCCTTTACTTACATAAAATATATTGGGGTATTTGTTTTTTTGTTGGGCATGTACATCCCTCACGTATGCATATATATATATATATATATATATATATATATACAGATGCGATGTTGAGATAAGTTGATTATTTAAAAGTTTTAACAACACCACAAAAAGCACTTACAAAATTAACAATTTTCATGTACGTTTTTCATATTTATTTATAGTATATAAATATAATGTATATATAATACACGTACGTATATGTAGTTGATGTCAGTTTAACAATTTCTCAGACGTACATCATTTCAATGTATAGATGTATATATATAGTTTAAATTTTCTACATTATAACTATTATAGTCTATATATATATATATATATATAAATAAATATATGTAATAATAAGATTCCTTGACCTAAACAATGTTGAAATAAAAACGGAATGGAATTTTAGAGAATAATTTGTATAACCGTAAAATAAACAATTTTACCATGTATATAAAAAATTTAATATTCAGATTATATATATATATATATGCGGTTGTTATTTATTAAATTAATTATTCCCTATGTTAAAAAATTCATTAAAAATCGAGTTTAAAATAGCCATAAAGGGGTTTGGAATATTTGCTGTATATTTTAATTTTTATATTATTTGATATTTATTTTAATTTATCCTATTATTAAAGTGCTTTTGATTCTCCTATATATAGAATAATCTTTAAATTTAAGTATGAAAATGCAGTATATGCACACCAACTAACAGAAGAGTGACTATAAAAAGTATAATTTCTATATATTTATATACGGATAGTAAATATGGTATTAAGAGGAAATTCTAAAAATTGTAATTTAGATTATATATATTTAGTATATTTATATGAAACAAGTATTTAAAAGTATAAGCAGTATTATATATTAAACATGTACCCGATACGAGCAATTATTATCTAAATATATATATATATATATATATATATTATTAAAACAGGCAAGTTTCAATGAAATCACTCTGGAAAATAATAGAGGTTCGCAGATTTAATTGTTCATTGTTTTGTTTAACTTGTTTAAAAGATCGATTTCATATACTCATATATGACTGTTAAATCATGTTAAGTGAATATATTCTACATTTTCACAATTTATATGAAAAAATATCTGACTGTGTCATTTAACTTACATTAAAAAAAACGATATATTCGTGAGCGCATCGT
The DNA here is from genome assembly GCA_958336335.1 of Dilophus febrilis. Taxonomy (NCBI): domain Eukaryota; kingdom Metazoa; phylum Arthropoda; class Insecta; order Diptera; family Bibionidae; genus Dilophus; species Dilophus febrilis. The sequence goes on along the minus strand of OY284469.1, from coordinate 25,512,503 downwards.
ATAGCCCGAGAAATATATTTATTTACAAATATTCATGTTACTTTTTCGTTAATTCAAATTTAAATTTTTAACTATATATTTTTAACTATATATAATATGTTTATATAAAATATATATATTATATGTGATTTTGAGTTGTCGGCTTATACGGTAACAGTTTCATATTCATGTTTGAATATATTCGTATAAAGTATATATATATATATAGTTATAAAATAAAATTAATTTTATTTAAAATTTATTATATTCTATAACTAATTTACATATTAGATGTTTTATTACATGTTAAATATTCTATATATTATATTCATGTATATTATATAAATTACATATATATAAAGTTTAAATAAACGTATATACATTTTTGGTATATACATAAATATATTTTCTTATTCAAATACTTAATTTAATGGTATTATAATAACTAATATATAATTTGAGATAACTTAACAAAATATATATAAATACATAGAGTTTATGAGGAAGTATAAAATGATAGGTGTATTATATATAGAAATAGATAACTGTATGTTTATATATACTTCAGTAATATGGTAATATATAAAGGAAAGTATTATACGCATCATATATATATATATATAAGCCTAAAATTATAATATATATATAGAATATCCTGCTGATCCTTTATACATATACTGTTTATAATGATATGATTGATGTGCGATGTTACTTTTTTCTTTAGAATATTTAAAATCTATATACATTTCATTTTATTTTCTAAATTTTACACCTTACATTAATTAATTTTTACATTAATTTAAATAAGGAATAAGGAAATATATTTAAATTATATGTGATTGAAATAATGGTCTACCAAAATGTTTTATATCGTTACACTTTTGTTTAAATATTTGCTAGTGCTTTTAATTGCAATATATCCCATTCTATTCAAGTTTTGATATTAAATATAATATAATATTGCCAAAATGAAATTTTTATTTTACCATGGTCAATATTCAAAAATTGAAATTGAAGATAAATCAATCTGTATATATTTCTGTGACAATTGTGAACAGGATACTGATACAAAAAATGTTTCATAAACAATTTATGATTCATAATCTTTAAATGGAATTTTATTTTTGTATATTTCTTCATGTTAAATTTAACTTCAATTATATTAATTCATAAATGGGTGTATGATTCGCTTTATCTAAATATACTAAAAAAATATAGAAAAATATCATATACATAGAAGATTATTTGGGTTGTGTATAAAACGCAAATAAAAATGTTTAATTGTGTATTTTACCATCTGCATTATGTATAAAATATAAATAAACAAATTTACAAATTTTAAATATATTCATATATATATATATATATATATACTCGTGCATATAAAGTCTAGAACGTATACATTTAGATTATAGATAACTATATATATGGTATATATAAAATTATATGATATTACAAAATGTAAACTTTTACCTCTTTATCTATATAATAATATATATGTGTAATATCCTCTGAAATTATTCTCATCTTAAATATATAAATATTAATGGAATTTATTCATATCTATGTATAGTTTAATATATAATTTAAAAAAATAATATAATGATGTTATAAATACATGAATAAATATAGAATATACATATATATAATACATAGATTACAACCTATATACATGTTTCTATATAATCATCGTATCAACGGGAATGCATGAAAATGTTATCAAAAAGATATTGTATATATAGTGTATATTCGTACAATGTATATACTTACCAAAATGCGATTATATAGCGATTTTATTATTATATGCAGCATGATTATAGATATACAATGTACAACACTATGTATATATATACTATTTGTTTCCACACACCATATGCCGATATATATACCTATATACTTATATATATATAGAATTAAGTCTGCGTTTATAGTAATAATAATCTTTATGTTATATGATGTTAAGTAAAAAATTATTATACATTTTATCCATATACGCATATTTATATTATTATATTTATAATAATAATGATATTATGAGAGAGAATTTTGAAAAAAATGAATTTTTTGTTGTATAAAACATAAAACTTAAAAAAAAAATAATAATATTATTATGGGGTTTTCATATACATATAATAATAGAATTTGTAGAATAACCATAATTTGTTTAATACATCTATTATATTCTTTATAGTATATATAAACGTTTCTGTGGTTTTACTTAACATTATATAGAGTATATATAAAATCATAGAAACTTTTTTATTTTTTTTATATATATAACAGGTAATGTTCTAAATAACGTTTTCATAATATATAATTAATAAAATTATTTCTGTTAAAAAAAAGGGACACACGGTTTTAATATACTATCCACATTATCGCACTTATTTGTTTTTACAAAAAACAAAAATGTATTTTATACTATGTTTTGCAATCGCTAAAAAAATTTCAAAAAATCTCAATCGATTAAATGTACGTATCTCTCAAATAACGGAATATCTACTGTATAAACAATTTAAAATTATATTTTACCACATGAATGAATATTGTTCTATATAAGTATATATATTAAAATATATACATATACAATTTATAAAATATTACATCTATAAACGATTGATTTCACATAAACGCCTTCTGTATGTATATATCTATCTATATTTACAATCTTCGCAACCATTTATAGAGATATACTCTATGTATATCTAATACATAAAAACATTAAATATAATTCAAATATACAGACTTTATATATATATATTATATAGGATACAATTTCGGGATTTTAAAGGTTCTATATATTTCCAAGACATATATATTTCATTTTTTTTCTTCATCTTTATTTTTCCTTAATATTTATTGAAATATATACCGAAATGTCGTATAAGCATAGATATACATATATTTCATTTTATCTCAATAACTATATCTATCTATATATATAAATTTATATTAAATGCATATTTGTGTAAATATTTTATAGATATTGATTTCAAATTGAAATTTATATTTAGATATTATTGAATATCGCATATATACCTTAACTATATGGATATGAACGAATTTTGGTAAAAAAAAATTGATTATTATTATATTGTTATAACCTTTAAGAAAACGATAACAAAAATCCATATATATACATGTATATTATTAAATATAATATTCATATATATACATATTGGTGAAGAAAATGTATATGAATTCTTTTTTTATAGGGAATTGTTAAACGTATATGATACAACATATGAAGTTGATTTCCCTGAAACTAAACTTTGTCTCACAAATGCGGGAATTTTTTTTAAAATCGATCATTTATAAGTTTTTGAGCATTTAGATAAAATAGTTTTATGTGTAAGTGATTAACTCAAATGTGCATAAATAGTGATTTATTATTTAGATTTTTCATATGGTACTTTTTCATATGGTACTTTTAATGAATAATTTTATTAAAATGTTAATCAAAAGTTAGAAAAAAAATTTGTCACATATGTATATACTAATGTGTCAATTGATTTTATTTTCCAATATAAAATATTATTTATTATAATTATATATTGTTTGAAATGTTAATTTGTTTTAATATTCACTATACTATAGTCATATATCTATATTTATACAGAATAATATATGTAAATAAACTTGTTAAAATATTATAAAAAAAAAAAGAAAAAATCTTTTAACACAAGACAAGACAAATAAATAACGATAATTTTTATACCTATGTCAAATTATTTATTTTTTATATATAGATATGAATCACAAAATAATAAAAAATAATAGTATATATAGAAGAAATAGATAAATGTCTGCGACTTTGATATAAACTAATATAAAAGAAATCAAATAAAAACCAATTTGTTGCGATGACTTTTTTTTTTTGACAATAAAAATATACTATAAATATAATATATACCAAATACATTTATGTCTTCAATAAATGTTAAGGTGATAGATGTGACACCTTTTACTGTCTATACGTCGACTGCTTATATTTGTATATACATTGTATGATTGTTATGTATATATTTATATATATACAAATTTGTATGTTCATTTTTACGAATATGTATATGAAAATGAAAATATTTTGTATGTAATTTTTTCATCATATATACACGAAAATATACGAATATGGAATTGGCATAGATGAATATAGTATTTACAAAAATATCTATAGAATATATGAAAGTGATATGGTGAAATGTTGTAAACATATCTCATACATCAGGATATAACATATTTAGGCTATGTGCAATTATGTATCTGTACATATAAACATTATAGATATATATATAGAAATCGTTTCTTTTTGTATAATAATGGATTGAGGTTATATAGTCTCTATATATATCCATTAACAAATAATATTATGTGACATATATATATTAAACGAATAGTGTATTTCACTTTTACCTTAACGTTATATTTATTTTAATACAGTATATATATAAGGGTATAATAGTGCATTGTATTCCAGCAAGATTCAACCACCATTCTTTATATTTGCACATACTATTGAATTTCTCACGTTAAATTTAGTATAATATACATTTTATATACATAAAGTTATGCTATATGTATATAGTTTTGAATTCATTTACAGTATATATATTCTTTTGGTTAGTTAAGATTAATTGTAGAAAATTCATTTTACACCACAAAAGTATATTGTATATAGCAAATTGGAGTGTATTCATAATTTTCTGGAGCTAAATACAAATGTATTTTGTTACAATTATATATATGGTATATATATATATATTATATATGTATATATATAGGAAACTATACGATGAAAATTAATTTGTTCTATGCCTATAAAGTATATATATAAATAGAATTATAACAGTATACAGACTTATAGAATTATTATTATACATATACGGAAATAATTACAATTCAAATAAATCTCATATATGATTATGCGGTTTTTGGTCTTTTGTTAAAATGAGATAGTATTTATATATGTTCATATTGCAGAATATTTACAATTATATTCTTATGAATGAAGAGTTCATAAATAAAATTTTTCTAAAATTAAGTTTTTCTTATAAACAAATATTTCATTTAGAAGATAATAACTTTAACATTTCATATATATATGATTTATTATATGCGAGTAGTTACAGTACACATTTTTGGTATAGTTTAAAATAAGAACTGAACATTGTAATTATAATAATAATTAGTCCATTCGCCGCATTCATTTACGATAAAAAATAATAAATATTTATATAATTAAAAAAGATGTAAAAATATTTCCACCATCTATATATATATAATTATAAAATACCTATACATATAATATATAAACATTTTTTTCTGACTAATGTTGAGAAGTTATTTTTTACGAGTAGATAAATTTAATTGCAAGTAATATTACTCTCATTGCATATTTGTAGATTTTATTCTTAATATTTAAATGTATCTAAATGTAGTAATTATTTCGTATATTTTTAAGAAATACATTCACTGTACCTCATATCTTATTTATGTGCGGATAATCTTGGATTGGCTTTAGACTATGTATATATATGTAATAACAATTAAACAAACAAACAAACAAAAAAATAGAAATAAAAATGTTGTAAAAATGTATTATATATAATTAAAATTATACACACTTGGATAAAAATTTCCTTGGAACAAACATAAAAAAATATTTCCATAATAAATCTCGGAACATACATATATTTTTTATATATATAGACTTGCGATTGCTGTATAAAAACATATATAGCATAGATAAAAAGCAATTTTCATAAAAAGCATCTAAAAAAAACTATTTTATTTTATACCACCACCAAGTATGTATAGGTATGTATTTATGTATATTTATTTTTTTGTATTGTGTGTATATATATTTTGTGTGTAAAAGGAAAACAAAAAACAAATGCAAGCTTAAAAGAAAACACATTATATATTATATTACATTTGTTTTCGTATTCACATCATATATATATACAATATACTACCATATTTACGCAAGAATGAGAACATATGATCATTGGTTTTTTTTCTGTGTTTCGAGGTTTCCAAGTAGAAAACTCAAAATATACATAAATATAGAATTTTTTTCTGTGTCCGTGTGGATTATTTTTCTATATACTCTTAAATTATATTGCATATATAAATATATATATTGTAAAAATATTGTATTTATAAATACCGTAGACAGGGTGAGATAAACATAAAATTTCAAATCAAAATTCTTACAATCTGATAAAAAAAGATTACATATTAAAAAGTTCGATAAATAAAAATTTGGAAAAATGTTGATATTTAGAAATAAGTTGAATTAAATCCTTAAAATATATCCCATGAAAATGTTAATTAAATAATCGGCTTTAAATAAATGTAAAATATCAATACTTGATTAAAATTGTTCGTTATAATATTTCGAGATTTAAAATATTTCTTTTGAATCCATCAGAATAAAATCAATGTATTTTATTTGTTATATATGATAAGTCTCACCCCGTCTCACATTTGTACCCTAAAATAAATTTGTATTTATATACATTTTTTTAACGTATTTTCATTATATTTTATATTTATACGTATAATATATAATTTTAGCTTTATCATATAGAGATATAGAGAAAATCCACTTCACAAAATATATATGTGTATTGTGTATCATGTATAAATAGAAAAATATAAACATTTTTATTTCCTATGTATGTTAAATTTGATGAGGTCATTTATTTCATTTCGTTTATTTCATTATATAATTTATTATGTGTATATATATTTTGAAAATATTTAGCTTTCTTATATTATACACTGACTGAGTAATAGATGTATACTAAAATAAAAATATAGCACAGCGGTATTAACAATCTATATTCCGTCTTTGATTATATAAAAAAATCTTTCTTATAGATTTAACCGACTTCTTGTAGAATTTTTTTTAAATTTGAATCATTTTATTTCCTTCATTACCAACCAAAATATTACTAAAGCTTTATACTAACCTAGAATTACGTACCTCACGAACTTATTCCTAATACATGATAGATATAGATAATATTATTATTTAGTTAGATCATCATGACATATAACGTATGATTCTTTTTTTCTATTTCATCCCATATTTGTATTTGATATATTTAAAAAATGTAAATATATATATATAGCCAAACTCATTAATTATAAATGCATTTACTGCATGATTGTTTTTAAATAAATTGGATATAAGAAGACGTATATATATAAATAAACAATTTTGAATCAAACCGTTTGTGAAACCGCATATGTTTAAAATCATATTTTTGCATAAAATAATTTTGCAAAAAATGTATTATAATTTTGATATAAATTTTTTCGAATTCACATTAAATTATAATCGATTTTGTTGTGTGAAAAAAAAGTATATGCTTCCAGGGTATATATAAAATTTGTATATATGCACATTAAGTAATTATTTAACGCCCCAACTGATATGGAAAATAGATTAAATTTGTTTTTGGTGTTATCACATAAAATACGACAATATTTATATTTTATGAAAAATTTAATTCATTTTTATATAACATATTTTATATAAAAGAATTCATGTTTATATTAAAAATAAAATAATAATCTATATATATTATTTATTATTGCTCTCACTCGTCTGTCCAACAATATTTTAAACCACATATATTTTTATTTTATAATTTTTTTGTATTGCCGTTTTTTTTATTTTTGTATTTTATTTAATAAATTCTTGTATGTCATATAGTATTTTTTTAGCGTTATTGTTTGTTCATTTATAAAAATGTAAAAATATTTTTATAAAAAGAATACAATTAAAAAAAATCGAATTTAGTACCGTTTACCACCATATAACATATATGAACAGATTTCTATATATAGATTTGCTACTGAATAACGGTTAAACATTGACGATATTTAGTGAAGCATCCTCGAAATTAAATAGGCGAATTAATATTTGTATATCTTGTAATGTTATTATCATATTCATAATTTGGTTTTAGTCTTAATATGAATTATATAAATGATTAAAGGGGTTTTGTCCTATTGTTTTCTATGTATAACATAACCAAAACGAACAAATCAAAATTTAACTTTTGTTTTCTAAATTTTATATAATAGGATATGGTATATAACTATGATTTTAGTATTCTCGTCGTTATCAAAATTTTAACTTTAAATTATTTATATATATGTTATGTATATTCCAATCCAAAAAGCTATATTCTTATTCTTAATTAAGATTAATGTTATATATAAGATATAATGTACCTTCTTCTATATTTAGCATTTATAATTCTTTAAATATATTCATATTTATATAAATTACGTGCGTATACTTAAAATGCCACCACAGAAATTCGTTATATGAATTTTACAAATACGTTGTTACAATTAACATAAAACATATAAATATATATTAATGTTAAATATTTATATAATGGTATAGATTTTATTTATTATGTATAAACAAACCACATGGTATATAAACATTGATGAGCATATACACAGGATGTTTTAAAACCCATAGAGCTGATGATGATATGGTGTATTCTAAGTCGAAATTATTCTATAACGTGTTCTGATTTATAAAACTCTCATTTCGAAATGTTATTTTTTATATATAGTTTCTAAATTATTTATCGGAACTTCTTTATAACTATTTCGACCTGGTGTTTAGGCATTAAACATTTTTAGATATGCCGATTAAATTATCAATGTTATTAAAATCATTTCATTGAGTAAGGTATTTTCTCTTCTACAACATTTTCTCACAGTACATTTATTTATTTATTTATCTTTCTATTTTCTAAGTCAAATTTCGATATAGTATACCTATCAGCCGGTTTTATGGTTTACATCTTTTAAAGCATCTTGTATAGACAACATTACACACCCAAAATCTTCTATGATTAATTATATATATATTATATTATATAGTTTAGAAGTGTTGATTTTATCAAAACTATATGATTATGAATATATATAGCGAAAAGCATCTAATAAATGAAAATTTATTATGCATAAATAAATATGTATATATATATATATATATATATATATATATTAAAATACATAGAAATAAATATTTTATCACACTTTTAAAATGATATATTTTAAATAGTATAGTACATACATAAATAAAAAAAATAATATCCTTGTATACTTTAACAAAAGTTTACTTTAGCATATTTTATAAAAACAAAATAAGGTACAAAAATATTATGATATTGCAAGTATTTATGACCTTTATAAGAAATTATATTATATCAGAAACCCCGCATAAAATATTGCCAGCATACATACATACTATATATGAAATGAAAATGCGGACGACGGATATGTAGAAGTTAATTTCTTAACAAAAATAATAAAAAATAAAAATATAACATCGATGACATGAACAAAAAAAAAATAAAATAAAATGAAAATGATAAAAAAAAATCCTGAAATAGATAATAAATATCAAATAAAAAAGTTGCCATTCATCTTTTTTTTTTCTTATCCATTAAATTGTTCGCTTTTATATTAAACATTGTGAAATAATATGGTGTGGTGTTGATGGTATTTTTTCACAGTATAAGTATTGGCTTGTCTATACACATTACAAATATTTTCTAAATATTATTTTGTATTTATGTGTATCCAAATATGTAAGGATATTATGCATATATCTAAATTTTATATATGGTGGCAGCAAAAGGGAAGTCGTTAATGTAAGCACTTAAAAGATATTTTGACAATGTGTTTATCTCTATTGTTTATGACAGGAAATTGTTACATTTTTCTGTGGTATATATACAATATATATAATATGATAATATGTATATATATGTTTGTGCGGACTTTGTGTATACATGATGCGGTATCCATTGTATCATTGTATATATATATATATATAAAATGAATCCTTATTTTATACGTAATCTTTTCCTTTTATATTATTTGGTTATTATTATTTTTTACGTGAAAGGTTATGAAAATAAATTTCATGGAAAATTGTTTATACATAGTAATATACATGTTTTGTATATGGTGACAATTTGTTTTTTTTTACTTTGCTTATTTAACGTTTTAAGCGTATATCAATAGGGAAATTAATTTTTTTTCTTTTACTTTTAATTACTTCAGTTCAATTAAACACCTTTTACTTATTAGATATATTTTATTATATTCTTAGCTGAATGTAATATATAATTTATTATAGAATACACAATTTATTTTTAATTTTTTTTGTTGTGTAGCTTTCAAAATAATTATCTTATAACAAATAACAATATAATGACTAAAATCAATAATTTATTTCTTCGAAATCTATAATTTAAAGATCATATGGAGTAGAAATCATCATTGTTTTGATAAAATATATCAGAAAATTGTATGGTAATTTTTTTTGGAGCTTTCTCGTTTTTGCTGATTTTTTGAATGGTTTTGAAGTGAAGTGTTTTGAAAACCAAATACTCTATGGTTTATTGTCTATTCTTTCAATATAATGAGTTGCTAATTAATTGCCCACCAGAACAAAAATGTATATACTCAAAAATATGATAAAGGTTTTTTGGATTGTGAAATACGCATAAATATGGTATTGCAATTTTTAATTATACACTGCTTCCGTTTTATTTTCAACGGAATTTATTATATCATTTGTACAAAGAATATTCAATTTTACTAATAACAATAAGAATTTTAATCAATTAAACTTCAAGAAAATATCATTGTAATTTATAAAAACATTTCATAAATACAAATTTGCATAGTTTAATAGCATTCAATAATGGGTTTAAATTAATATGTAAATAAAAATACAAAAAGGAAAAACCTTGGTATATTTTTATTTTCTTAAGAGAAAAATTATGGATCTGATTTCAATATTATGCAAAATCTAAATACATATACGTGTATGTATAAGCTATATTATTATATTGAATATAACAATGGATTTACTATATAAATATGGGACAAATCTGAAGTACAAAAAAATAAAAAGACAAAAACAAAATCGACAAAAATAAACTATAAAAATCTCCATAAATAAATATTGAGAAAACACATAGCGAATTGAAGAAAAATTATATTATAAATTATTATTTCATATCATTAAAATTTATATTAATAATTGAATTTTGAAATATACGATTCTTTGTCATTTCCTGTATATATATATATTTACAGAATAAATCTATATATTATACATATTTATCTATATATAGTTATACGTAAATGTATAAATTACGATCAGTTCGTTATACATGTATACTGTATAAATTATTAAAAGAGCATTTGTTTTTAAATTTCATTTAAATAAAAAAAATCATTTTTTTTCGTTGATTAGGAATAATTTTGTAAAATATAAGTAAAAAGAATATGTATATTGCTTAAAAGGACTCATATTAAAAAAAAAACAAATAAATATATAGCATTTTTTTTCTAATACAATGGGGTATTCTTATTTTTCCATTGTAGCCTGCTTCAGGCTTCAGGCTTGTGATTTGGTTGTATTAATCAAATATGTATATAATATCATAGCATTCAATAATTAAAAGTCCTATATATACTAAAGAATTTCAGCTAAAATCCCTATCCGATGTGTTGTAATTTTTATTTTTTTTTATAATTATTTTTATATTCATTTATAAGTTTTTGTGAATTAAAAAAAAGGAATTGCACATATTATTCCGTGTATATTAAATGACAGTTGAAGACTTTAAATCATTATAAAGACACTTATGATATGGTAAAATGAAGAGATATATATGGTTAATAGTTGTTTTAACATAATATTATCTATGTATATTTAAATAAATTCACTATTTCGAAAACCCATTGTAATAAATTATATTAACTATTATAAATTTGTCAATATCGTATCCAGTGTATAAATAAATACAAGTATTTACTCATTTGATATATATGTAAATATCAAGGTTGTTATATTGAATAATATCGAAAATATATTTAAATAATGTTCTATATCAATATATATATATATATCCACATATATACATAGACGAATAAATCCACATATATACAATAGTCTAACTAAAGGTATATGCAAATGATTCTATACTATTGTATATATGCATCTATTCACCGATATAACAATAAAGTTTGTATCTTTATAATACACATTATTTGTATCACTATATATATATTCGCATGTCAAATACATGATATTATATATTATATATATATGATAAAATATTCGAATTCTCATATATTATCAAAATAATATGTGTCGTATATACATAATATTATAAAATTCAAGTATAAACATATATAACTTTTTGAGGTTGATCGATTTATTTAACCACAAAAGAGATTTATCTACTAAAATTCAAATGTATTTTCAAAAAATGAAAATTTATTGTCGCACGTATATACAAAAATAAAAAAAAACGTTATATTTTCTTCTATATATCCTCTATATCTATGTTCATTTATATAGTTATAGGTAACTTCTATTTATCTCTATCCGTTTATATATAATATCCGATTTAGATAAGTTCTTTGGTTTATTAAAATTTTCAGGAAAGGTATATTTTGGTAATCGAATAAAAATATTTAAACATAATCTCGTTTATTCCATATACCTATTCCAAATAAAATTTCCTTCAATATATTAATAGATTTTTTTTTTGTAAAATTCATAAATTGAATATTATTATTACTAGATGATGTTTATATTCTATTGTGATTCCTTACGGGGGTTATTTAATGTTTTTCTATTAATGTTAGTGAATTATCCCTTTTTTTATCTGTGGTCCATAATTTAAAATTCTCACAACATTTTGGAATCATGCGGGTTCGATAAAAAACCACTGTAGATAAAAAAATATGTTTTGTGTTTTTCGGTTATTTTAGTATCTGAATGTTCACACAGAGTTACTTTTTTTCCCATATGGTTAGTCGTACCCATCCCATATGGTTAGTCTAATTATCGACACTATGTTAAAGCAACAAATTAAAAAATGAAACACCAGTCTGCTTTTGTTGGACGATAAAACCGATTGTCGATTGTAAAGCGAATTATTTTTGTTTTTATATCAGTGAATTCAATGCGTTGAGTCCTGTTATGCACATATCATGTATGCTATATTTCTATATGTAGATGCATCAAAAATTAATGAATTATATTGAATATAAATTTAACCGCGTTTATAATCTCTATATATAGCATATTCAATTTTATAGACATTCAAAATATATTGTAAATCAATGTTTAATGTCAGTGTGGTTAAAATGCATATAAGCTTTTTATTATGTCAAAAGAAATGTTGATATAAAATAGGATGAATATTGTAAAAAATGATGATTCCAAATGTATAATATTTTCCAGGTATAAGCAAACAATATGTAAACGGAGTACAGCTGACCGCGACTGTCGTTTCATATTTGTGTTTGTTCTATATTCCGATGTGTGGTATTACGTATATTAAACATTTATATATATATATATATATAGATAAAATATTAATATACTTTATATATATGAATGAGGCTTTGATAAAACAAGATATGTATACAAACAAAAAATATATGTTAATGTATTATATAACAACTGTAATAACCTGTAACATTTTTACATGCATGAATGCTTATATTATAAGTTACATGCAAACAAAAATATATCTATTTTATCATATATGTATGTATATAGTTTATAGGTACATCAAATGAATTATTGAATTCGTAAACATATCCCCAAATTCACTATTGTATCGCTAAAGGTATATAATATATGTATATAAATCTGTATGTAATATTAGTAAAATGGTAAAATATACTCACTCATCTATATGGTACGTTATATTGGTTATATATATAGACATATATAATAATGTATAAAATTTAATTTGATATACACAACACATGTAACATATATATAAATATATGCATGATACACATATATTTACATTATTCGGTGATACATGTATAGTAATGCAATGTATATATTGAGGTAAATATATATATATTGTTGTAGTCACTCATTCGGCCTATAACGTATATACATTCAGAAATCTTGTTAAATTTTCAAACAAAAAGGATTGTATATATATTATATATATATATATATATAAATCTAATATATACAATATAAAGGTGTGCTATGTATGATATTTATAAATATTCACATATTGTTTATATGCAAAATGTTGTGTATATCATAAGATATTTGAATTTTATGTAATATATATATGAGTTGTAAATTTAAATATATAACATAAATACTATTAGTACATTTCAGAATATGTATATAATGATATAATGTATGTCTTTATATTATATATGAGGAACATAAGTATATATTTGTATATATACATACAAATATATAATAATAATGGAATACTAAATTGTATGTATAAATCTAAAAGAGATTTTCGGATTCTTGTTTACTGGAGCAAATATAATGAATTTTGCACACATAAATGATACATATGATAATGATATATAAATATATATATGTAAAAAGTATACATAACTTATAAAATATATATAATACATTAAATACTGTACTCTCAAACGTATATACGTACCAGTTTCATCCGAGTATATCGTTCTATATATTATAAAAGATCATCAAACAAGGATCTATGATGTTAAATAAAAATCAAACGTATGGTATTTAAAGATTATTGATTTTTTATATATATATATTTTGTGATGTCGTCATTAAATCATTCGGGGTTTTAAATCAACTTAAAACGTATGATGAAAACTGGAAAAATAGGAAATTTTTCTGATCCCACCCCATTCAGGCACTCCGATACAAATCCAATGGTGTTCTCTTTAGAATGAATTTGAATATATTAGTGTGACACATAATTTTATATTAACATTTTACTGAAAGAAAATTTTTATTGATCGCCATCAATTCTTCCCGATTTTTTTTACAAAAAAAAAGAATCTGAACAGTGATTATGAAATCTTTCCAGGCAGTGACAAATTACTCAATCAATCAACTTATATTAACTTCTGAAAGCAAATGAATTAATAGAATTAATATACAAATTAATTTTAATTAATTAAATTATGGTAACAAAAAAAAATTTTCATTAGCAAAACCTATACAAAAAAAAAAATTAAATTTAATAAGAGTTCCTACAACCATTTTTATTCTGTATATATTCATAATATATGCATTATTTTTCTTTTATAATTTTTTGCTTTTGCATGTATACCTTTTTTTTTGTTATTGTTAATGTTTGATATTAATTAAAATAAAAATATATACCAAATTCCTTGTATATACAAACAATTTTTTTTTCATTTATATACAATGATGTAACAAGAAATAATTAAATATTGTATCTATACTGAGAAGAAATGAACGCGCGGCGACCATGCTCTTTTTTTTACACTTGTTTCTGTAATTTATTTCATTTTAAATATAAAATGAGGAAATAAAATAATGTATATTATCTACATCTCGTATATGTATATGTATCAAAAGAAAATAAAATGATGAAAAAAAGTATATATTTACTAAAATGGAAGTGTGTTCCAATTCTACAAAAATAAATATATATTTTCACAGATAGGTATATAATACAGAGTATATATGTAACATATATATTCTATATATATATATAACATATATATTGTATATATATATAAAATAAGAATGCTTTTTCACTAATGGATAAAATACAATATCACTTAAAAATGAAGCTTTTGTTCATGTATTAGGTATATTATAAATTATATATATTATACTATGTTATACATTCTGATCAATAAAATAAATGTAATGAATACTTATATATATATATTGTATATGCATATATGAATGGAATTGTATAGCATCATATATTACAAACAAAAACATATATGAATGTATCGAGCGATAGAGTTTATTACGTAAACATTTCCTAATATTTTTATTCTATGTTTATCGATAGATATGTCAAATAATATTCTGTATAAAATATAGTGAATAATTTAATATTGTTAAATCGTTAGTTTAATTTTGTATATTCTCAACAATTTTACATATGAAATATGAAGTCTATATTCGCAATTATATTATATTATTCAAGTATGCCTTCATGGATTATCCCCCTTTATGTATATAATTATTTAAAAAAAGTATTACTTTAAGGGTATATAGTTCCTATACTTATATATATTAGATGTACTGAAAAACATTATTCGAAGGTCCTAGATAGTTTATTCGTCTAATTTATATATGAAAATATGTATAATAAATGAATTATAATATCACTATGGCGGATGATAAATACTATGTAAATTATAATTTAATTTGTTTATAATCAATATTTTAATATAATAAATAGTTATTTTATTTATACATTGTATATGCATGTCGTATGAAAAACTATAATATATTTATCAACATTTGAAGTGAACACGAAACAGATCGTGTAAACATACAAATAAATAAATATTATTCCGGATATATATTATAGAATATAATATTGTACATATATAGGTATAATTTTATATAATTAAATTCTTTAGTTAAATAATTATATAAAATATATTCGTATATGTAAAACAACTTTTTTTTCAGTATAATTATCTAATTGTATATATTTTATATACATACATATATAAATATTTATCCAACAAAAATTATTAAAATACTCATATATTATTATATACATAAATAAAAAACAACAATTCATCGTATGGTTGCATATAGTATATATATATTATATATGTATAAATTGTACGTTTAGGCATATTAATTATAATTACCATTGCAAATAGACTATAATTAGTTAAATTATTGTTATTAATTTTCTGATAATATATTTTATTTTATCGCCTTTTATTACATTTTACCATCATCATGATAGGTATATTGTTAGTATTTGTATACAATATATATAAGTATATAAATATGAAGAGAAAAACCACGATCGATATGAAAAAGTGTGTATATTTTTCATTTTTCATATATAGGCTATATATTTGATGGATTGAAAAGTTTTTGCATGTATTCTGAAAATAGTTTATCTGAACATATATTACAAACGTTCAGATGATAAATAAGTCTTTTTCTTATGAACATGGTCATCAATTGGTATAAAATTTTTCTATGTAATATAATTTTCTTTTACTTTGATTGATTTTGAAATTATACTTTAATGTCAAAAAGATTCTTATGACAGAAATACAGGTTTACCAATGCAGAAATGAATACGTTATGCGGATTCGATTTCAAAACATATAAATTCTTAAATCTTCTAATTATGTGCTTGAATTTTTGGATGCACTTGTAATTTATACATAAAAAAATATGATTAGATGTCATTTTTTTGAAAAGTTAATTTATGTTGAAATATGAAATTACAAATATATATATATATATATAAATAATTTGAAATTTAATACTATAAATTAAAATTTCCTTGTTAAATTATTGTATTCAAATTTTCAAATACTATATAAATAATATTATCGTATCATGCATATATAAAATTTTGGTTAACATTTGTAATTACATATACATACAATTAAATATATGTTGATGAAGTACAATAATGACATAATTAAATCGATAATAGTTAATTTTTTTCAAAATTCCCTTATTATTTTTATTTAATTTAATTTGCCTCGATTTGTTTTGTATAGACGAAATTGATATGCATTTATATTTATGTGAAATATTATTATATTATTATATAGAATAAAATTAAAGATTTAAAGTATTTTTATTAAGAGGAATGTTTTCTAGTAATGCGGAAAATCCAAGAAAAGTTCATTGCGGAAAAGTTTACTTCTTCAGATAAACCATTTTCAATTGCGGATATATAATTGCATTTCCAAATATTTTTCTATTAGAAATGAATTTAATTAAAACGAAACTTTGATATTCGAATAAATTAGAAGACGTTCTCATTATGAATGGTTTACCATACCGAATAAAAAAAACTTTATTTTTGCAAAAAAAAAAAATAAATATAAATCACAAAAGATTCTGAATCAATATCTTTCCTATATAGATATATGAAACTTTTATATTAGAATAATTCATAGATGTAGATTCAGAAAAAGCATAAATATGTCCCCCATAGAAATAAATATATTTTTAATTTTTTTATGGAATCCTTTAAATATTGTCCGTTGTCCGCTAGCTTTTATATATAATATAAAGATTATCTTATATCTTCTTTGGGTTTTCAATACATAATAAATTCAAATATATATAGTTGGTTATATAATAAATATGATACGGTTCTGCGTGCATATTTTTATATTTGTTGTTGATCCCCCTAAAAATTATTTATGAAATATGCTTTTTTTTGGTTGACTTATTTTTTTCTTCAAAATAGAAAAAACACAAAAAAAAATGTTCTTATATAAATTCCAATATTATATTAAAAAACGTATTTATATTTGTTATTATTTATATGCGGATATATATGCGGATAATATAATAATCGTGTGTATTTGATACAAAAATATGTATTTTTTGTATGTAACATATATATAGAGATGTCATCATTATATGGAAAATAAAAACAGTACATCACATTATTCGTATGGCGAGGATATGCATTTATGAATTTATATTTTTGTGGTTGGATATACGAAAAGTTTTGGATTAACAAAATTCATTAATTTTTATATATTTGATATGGTTTAAAACTATATAAATGGTATATACATTTTAAAATGTTTACATTAAAATCGGTATGTAATTTGAAGAAAAATTATCATTTAATTTTATATATACAACCGTAAGACAAACTGAAATTTTCGTTAGACGTTCATATATAATATTTTGTGTTCTCTTTTTTGATTTTTTTTAAAGTCATCCTCAATTATTATTGTTCTATAGTAAAATGAACAATTTTTTGTCTTCTTCAAAACATTTATATAAATATATACTCGAAGAACATTTTTCTGAAATCGTAAAAATATATAGGATTATATTCGTTTCCATTTTTATTTTCCAGAATATAACATAAAGTTAATATTTATATAAATTGTAATGTATGTGCTATATAGTCTTAAGTAAACATAAATACAATGTTAGCATCCGAGTGATGGTATTTCTTTATAAAAGGTTTATTTTATACAAATATAAATGAAAGATAAATATATACTTATTTTTTATTTTCTTTTTATATTTTTCATTTCTATAAATATAGGATTTATATTATGAAAATGTTATGCAGTTAATAATAATAATAATTACAGATACGCTGGAATTAATCTGGAAATATTTATATAAATTTATTATATAAATATTCAACACAATTTATTCAATAATTTTTTTATATATAATTGCGTTTACACCTCAGAATCGATTCGTCAACAATTTGTATTTAAGCATAAATAATTTTTCATGAAAACAAATATAAATATTTTTCTTGATCCGTGAATACAAAAATTACCCGTTTATTATACCTATTAAGAATTACCTATATACATATATACGATATACGAAGAAAATATAATACAGAATATAACAATTCATTTTCTATATAATAATAATATTTATAATTATTTCTTTTTTTCGCACACCTCCTATAGTTTACGTTACATTTGTATATATACCGCGTGTATATAAAATTAATATATGTATAGATTTATGTATATTAATAATATATATATATAAATAATCAAGCAACACAACAATAACATTCATTATATTTAAAAGGAATACAATGACTAATTATATATATTTATATAATTTAAATAAATTATCAATTTTCAAGAAATTACATTTGAATGTTATCTGAATATATATTGTATATTATATGCGGCATAGAATAAAAACAAATATTCAACATAATATATACAAACACATGCTTATATATATATGTATATATAGTATATATTATATAAATGTATGAAATAATAAAATATACAAAATGTAGATATTCATACGTATATATAGAATATATGGGAATAAAATTGAATAATTTTCATTTTCTATATATGGATATATTTACTTTTAATTAAGTTTACGTACAACAGTATACATAGTGCGTATATATACAATATACATTCATTTCAATTGTATATATCGTTTAGTAGAAATTATATAATTTATATATATATATACATTATTTGTAAAAGAATAAATATATATGAGCCTTTATCTATATATTAACTACATTTCTATATATAAATAAAGAAGATACACAAATATGTATATATACATTATACATTTTATATATATATACACTTAAAGTAGCACTTTTCTTGTTTACTTAAATACATGTATCTTTCAATATACATAACAAATAAGTATATATATTTAGGTATTTAATTATAAGAATATTTATACGTCTATATACATCTATTTCTATAGATAAATGTTATTTGTATCCATATACTTGTATATATATGAATTGAGAACGTTGCGAATCATAACATTTATATGTAAATGAAGTAGTTAAATGAGATAAACGACTAATTTAAACAATTATATACCAGTAGATTCCTCATATATTTATATATAAACATGTTTACCTCTATATTTAAATAATTCATTACATATAATAGAATTATTTTTGTTTATTTTTATATTATGTATAGACTAAATAAGAGTATATATAAATCATGCACCAGTTTTTGTTTGTCTGTTCAAAATTTTTTTACATTTAATCACACATTATACCATATTTACAATCTTAATCATATTCAATATATACATAAAAAAAATCAACTCTTAACTCTTTATTTAAAAAAGGAAAATTAATTACAAATTATAAACAAAAATAAATCAAATCAATTCAGTTTCTTTAATTTATTTCTATACATATAAAAGTAATTCCTAAGTTTGCTGCATTCACATATATCTAAAAAAGCTCCTTAAAGGTATTTTGATAAATTAACAATGAATTACTATAAAAAGGTAAATGATCAAAATATAATTTTTTCATTTACTTGAAATTTCCTTTGTATGGCAAATCGAACGGTAAAATCTGAAGATTTATTTTATATCCTCGCTCATTTTTTTTGTCGAATTTATTACAAATCGATTTTGCATCTTTAATATTTTGAATTTATTCATTTATTTATTTATTCGCATGTATATTTTCCGCTATATATATATATAGATGAATAAACCATCATTCCTTTCCTTTGTCGAAAATCATTTTTTATTATTATAGAAAAACATATACCATATATAAATATAATTATACATATATATGTAATGTGTATATATAAAAAAGTTTTTAAGTCTATTACATAAATCAACAAATAGAACAGTAAACTCATATATATAGTATATAGGGTAAATTTGCCCTGTCGTATTTATAGAATAATGAATTGTTTTATTTAATACTATGATTAATTTTACAAAGTTTCATATTTCAATGCTTTTTATATATATATATAAATGTAAATAAATAAATATATCTATATATGAATATATGTATAGTATACTATACAATGAATACATTTATTCATTGCATAAATATATATATATATATATATATATATATATATACCATGTATAATATGTGGTAATAAATATTTACGTATCAAATAAACGTGTATATGATGATGTATATTTCCTTTTATAATGCCAATCTTATGAATTTGTATAATACTATATACGAGTATACAAAAACAAACAGAAAAAAATGTGGGTATTTTCTGTATTGTCCTATTTCTTATACTATATAATATATATATATATATATATATATATGTTCTTTTACAATAATGCGAGCTTTTCTTAGATTTACATTTCATTATATATATACAATATGTAATATGTTTCATTACCCAAGATGTGTATTTTTTTTTATCATATGATGTTCTATATATACGTCATATGTAACAAAAGGAAAAAAAAATAATAAATATAATATCTTTGTTATTAGATAATATATATGTAATTTATATATATATATACGCAATATCATTCTTTCATATAAAATATAATGTCTATTTCTATTATAATTTATATATGTATATAAAATTGTATATTATTATATATTACATTTTTCATATTAAAATAAATTACATGAAAAATAAAAAGTTTGTATATCCTCATAATGGCATTTAAATTTTTTATTTCAAGACTTTTTATATTCTATATACAAATACATATTTAAAACAATATATACAAATCATATACTCATATATATATCATGTAAATAAGGAAATAAGGAAACAACTAAAAATAACATAAGTTTAATTTATATTTTTTTTTTGTTTATTAAAAGAATTAAAAAAAAATGTACATAAACAAAAGCAATTTCATTAGTAATATTTCAATAAGATTTTTGTTTTAAAAAAAAAATAAAGCAGATACATACGTTTTCTATACATACCATATATGAATGTACAATAATCATTTTTTATCGTATATATAATTTGTATAAGTACTTGAATGCAATAGTATTTTTATGCAAGCATTTTAAATTAATGCAAATTGCTTAATAAGATGGAAAATTAAAAGAAATTTTCTTACAAAAAAAAATTAAAAAATTATAATAAAATAATAATTGTGTATGTATATATACCAAAATATATTTAAGTAAAGTTCCCTTATATTTTTATCTCTCTCCATATATACACAAGTTATATAATCTGATTTACTTTTATAATTTTGATAAGTTTAATGCGGTATATCTTTTATATATATCTGCTGATAACAGGGGGTATCATATAATGATCTGAAATAAAATCTATTCTGGATGATGAAATAATATTATAACTATATTTCTATATATTTGTATTGGAATATAATGTCGTCTTCTAATTTGAAACTATATTTATAACTAATGTTTAAAAACGAAAATTATAAACAATATGTTTTTTATAATAAAATATTTGTTTACTAATTTTTTTTAAAAGATATACTGTTTTAAATTCTATATAGAATTATAGAATAAATTATAATTTTTTGGCAATTAACTAAAAATAAAAACAGAAAAAAAATTCAATTTTTGTTTATAATAATATTTTACTATGATTATTAAAATAAGAAAAATATTTCTATATAATTGCAGAGATTATTCCAATTTTGTTTTTGACTATTTTTCATTTGTTCAATGTTTCTTATATATAAATGATAATCTATTTATAACATAGCTTTATTGATTTTACGCTCGAATTGTGCTTTTTTTGGTAATAGATTATGGTATAGATGATCTTATAGAAAATATTTAACAATTCATTTTAAATTCAATAAATTGCTTATTGATCCATCCAGAATTATTTATAGTTATTAATTTACCACCACCACCGCACCACTCATTATGGAAATCATAAAATAAAATACATAATTTTATTATTATACAAAAGAAATAACTCTATTAAATATTTGCATCCTTGTGAATTCATATAAAAAAGGATTCTACTTATTTCTATATTTACTATATAGAATTTAAGGTATAATTTAGTATATCGAAAGCTACATTGCTTATATTGAACATAATTAATGGTTCATCATTAATTTAGTAATGTCCTTTGTATATTTCTCTTTTCTACATAATACAAAATTTTCAATGAATTTAATTTATAGAATATATGATGATGATGATGATGATGATGAAGATAATGATGAGAATTATCATTATATGATAATACTAAGTATTCTGTGAAGATGACAAACAATAATGATAATGATTTTGAATAAATAAATAACAAAATTCACCCATGTAGCATATATCTATAATATGTTCATAATATTTTATAAAGAATAGGAAACATGAAACGAAAAGGATTTTTATTTGTGTTTCAATTCAAAATGTTTTATTTTTCATATACAGATTCGTTTAGATACAGAAAAAATTATATACAAATATATATAAATAAATAAATACATATAATATATTTATGTATAGTATATATTTATAGTAATGAATGGTTTGTAATATTAATTCGAATCCCAACAGAGACAAATGTTAGATGATTTTATATACTTTATATATAAATATATACATATATATACTTACAAATAATAATTGATATCATTATGATGATTGCCTAATTTATTATTTTATATTTATATTTATTTTTTTTGTTTTTTACACATGCAGTTTGAAAAGGTTCATATAATTGAATTGGCGGGTCACCGCATACATTGAAAACAATATTTTGAATTTTTTTTTAATAAACATATTGGAAAATTATGTAGCATTAGATTTAGAGGTCATAATATAAAATTGTGTGCTGGTAAATTCGAAATATTTTTAGCATCAAAATGAATCGATATGTGTAAAATTATTATGAATGATTAACAAAGAACCATAAAAACAAATTTTGTTTAATTTTTTACTATTTCTAAATACCACAATTATAAATATCACATCTGTATTTCTGAATGATGACAACAGTCTATATATATTCCAAGAATATTTAAAATTTTAATTAATTGTAATTTGATTCTTGCTTTTTTTTCACCCATATAAAATTGCTATATAGATATTTGAATGATAAATTATTTATTTTTTTGTACAATGTTATTTCATTTATTCCAGAATATATATGATGTTATAACTAAAAAAAAAAAGGTATGATTAATATTTGAAGATCATAATAAATATACATACACTTGGATGTACATAAATATTTTTATAAAAGAATGTATTTTTTATATACCACATACTTTATATATATACATATACATACCCATGTTTTTTAATATAAAGTTTAATAAAATATTTAAATTTTTTGAAATGCAAGAAAATAAAAAATTATAAAAGTTTATACTTTTTTTTTTATCTATTAAATATACAAATTATTAATTTAAACTTTACACTATATATATGGTTATGGTCCTTATATATATCTCTCTATGTATCTTAATAAAATATACCATATAGTGTAGTACACATATTTATATTCCTTATGTACAATTCCCTTATTGCAATATATTTATTACATATATATATATAAAGCTGAATGCCATAAACACAAAAGTATTTCATGTTTTTTTTTTTGCACTTTAAATTTATATTTTATATTACAATGAACAAAAGAACATGAATTAAAAAAAAAATACAAAAACAAAAAAAGCGACTGGAAAAAAATTCTAACTAACTTTAAATTGAAAATGATGAAAAATTTATTTTCCTACATTGTTAAATTGCATTTTTCTGTTGTCATCGTAGTCGTCGTCGTCGTCGTCGTCGTCATCGTCGTTATAGTCGTTATTTTGTGCAATTGCACTAGAATAGATAGATAGATGTTTATATATGCATATGTACATAAATATGTATGTATAATATATATTTGTACAGAAGAATAAATATGTACCTATATGAAAGTAAATGTATTATATAGTTTATGTAGAAAAACTGCAATCAAGGGAAAACTATATAATAAGAATATATATTATATACAAAGCTTTTCCTACACTCTCTGTTAAATTGCATACACATGCATATATATATATATATTTATATTATTCGTGTTAAATTACATACATCTTTGTTTAACCACATGGCAAAATGCAAATATATAAAACTAAAACTACACAGAATATACTTGTATATAATATGCAGCAGATACAGCTGAGGTAATATTCTGAGGAATTTTACATGATATATAAATTATTTACACTCGATTAAATGACATTTTATATATTATTATCTAGATATTTTTTATAATATACATATATATAGGATTTCTTTATATTGCATAAATTCACTAAAATAACTTAAGTTCCTAAAGCGTTCATGAATTAGAATATATTTTCTGTATATATACTATAATTTCTTATATATGTCAAAACGATCTTTTTCGGATAATAATATTTTTGTTTATATTATTTCTTTTGACAAGGTTTCCCATAAGTTCATCGATATATTGGTATATGGTATATATAATCTTTATGAAAATAATAGCCTCTTCTATTAAATATTTTTAAATTAAATATTTTTTATTACCACATATAAGAACTACGCGCCGTGATAAGAAAGCTGATTTTTGAATTTACGTTATGTATTCTTTATAATATCAATATACAGTGTGAAAATCCCGTTATTCGACCTAATTTCTCAGTCAATTGAGAAAATTTGCTTTTATATCCTGAAATATAATAAATTTAAGAAACATATTTTTCTTGTCTATTAAAAATTGTTCACATAATAGAATAGAATATCAAAAATCGGTTTTGTACAGCAGAAGAAGAACTAGTTATATAATATTTAATATATATCTATATAGTCTATATATAGTTTTTAAAAGATTAAATTTATATATATATTTATATGTTGTAAAGCGAGTTAAAAGTGATAACATTGTTATATAATGTTTTATAAACATATGCATTATAATATATAGTATATATAAATATAAAGTGTGGTATCACTTTATATATATGTGGAATAAAGGATATACGTGAATTTTGTTTGTTGAATGTTTAAATGATGTTGGAGTTGGATATAAAACAATTTGTTGAAAATTCGAATTCAAAGAAAAGTAAATAAATTTAAAAAAATTTGTTAGTTTTATTTTTTTTAGTAACTAACTTATATATGAATAAGAATATATTTACTTGTACAAAGCAAAAAAAAAAAACTTTATTTATATCATGGCATATACATACACTCTCTCTGGATAAATTGAATGTTTATATACACAGAATTGTGGGAAAAAGAAATTTTCGTATTATTTTTTAGATTTTAGTTGCAAAAAATAAAATGAAATATTTTATCTTACCAATTATAAATCATTTATTATAATCTTATTCTATAGTTATGGGATGTTGTTTTAGTTTCTATGAAGTTTGTAGATATATATAATATATAGGTAATGAAAGCTTGGTTTATAATATTAATATATTTATTTTAAAATGTTAAATTTGGTTTTTAACGTTACCTGTATGTATTTATCAATATACGTACCGTTTTAGATGTTATATATTTTTTTTATTTAATAATTTCTATGTGTATTGTATGTGTGTGAATATATAGTGTAATATACATGAATGAGTATAAACTAATGGTTTTATTTATGAGACTCATATACATATATATATATAGTAAATATGATAATGCCTACCTATATTAAAAATGTATTTGATCAGGATAATAATAAATGATGATGAGAAGAGGTGTGTGTTGTATAATACAATTATGTATAATATATATATGTTTCGTAAATTTACAGCTATATGTAAATTGAAATTACATGTACATGAAAGTTACATAATAATATGATGTTATTATTATCATAAATATATGTGTGTTTATATACCTATATATAACAACTCTATATTAAATTATGATTTTCGACATGTTATCATGTAGATTAGCTCAATAATAAACAGAAAATTATGTAATGTAGGTATATAGAAACATATATATATAAATAGATACATTTATATATACGTACAAAATATGTTGTATGTATGTATACTTAATTTAAATTTATATTAAACATTATTCATTACGGTTTACGTATATCTATATATTATATGTG
This sequence comes from Dilophus febrilis, assembly GCA_958336335.1. NCBI lineage: Eukaryota > Metazoa > Arthropoda > Insecta > Diptera > Bibionidae > Dilophus > Dilophus febrilis. The sequence continues at coordinate 25,485,173 of OY284469.1, read as the reverse complement.
ATTATACACAATACCGCACATATATAAAATAAACGCTTACTAATATATATATTATGATGGATGCATAATAAATACAATTATATATATGTACTTTACGATTACGCATCCATATAAAGCCATATATATATATATATAAATTTATGTATTTTATGAAAATTGTTTCGATATATGGCTAATGAAAACATTATTACATTAAATTATAACTATATTTGAAATATTATATACATATATGACACCTCCAATAATTTGTGGGCTAGAAAATTGTATCATGTAATTGAATTGTAAATAAAATTAGATATTTGTTTTGCCTTTGTATTTTTAAATCTTAATATATACATAATGCTCCGCACTGTTAATCCTTATTGGATTTGTTTTTTTTTATGTATAATAATCGAATTCTTGATTTCTTTAATGCTATATTTATATATTTTCAATGTTATTTGAAACTTTCCATGATTTATATAATGTCTATAACATTCCATGATGTATGTAATGTCTATCTATTCGTTGAGTTTTATTCACGATAAAGAAATACTGAATAGTATTTAATTTTGTATTTTTTACTTTATAAATACATAAATCAAATTCTATAGCAAATGAATAAAGAAATCCATTATACAATTTTATGTATATACACACAGTAAATAATTAATGCACTGATTACAAATTATCACAGATTTAAGAATAAGTTTAAATTTTTGATGCAAAATAACACATAAAAGTTATAAATAGATATATATATAATTATATATATATGTGTAAAATTGATCTCATATATACAATATATATGACGTTAAAAATCTAATATAAAATTGATATTAAATTTCAAATATATATGTGGTATATTACATCTATCTAAATGTTAGTTGATTTTGATTTTGTAATTTTATACAATGATTTTGTACGGTATATAAGATACATTTTCCATATAAGATATAACACATTTTGTTTCACAGTTTAATAATAAACACATTATAATCTATATATGCATTCATCTAATATACAGAGTGTCAATTATATTAAAGAACTGAAAAAGGGCTTTTTTTACGGAAATTAATCCGATAATCGTGCATCAAGATACTCTTTTGTATTGACAACAAAACAAGATAATTGTTGTGGGTATAAGATAACATTAGATAATCTTAAAATGATTCCTTTATTATTTCTGCTAATAGTATTTCTCTATAATATGCTGAGCATTCTGTTTTTAATGATAATAAAATACAACTATATCCAACTATATTTTATAAAACATAAAGGTATGTAATACCTTTTAGTTTAAATTAAAAATTTAAAATATAAAAAAAAGAAAAAATGTTAAAGCATTAGCAATTTTGCAAAATATTGAACTATATATATATATATATATATACAGACAGATATATATTGACTTATCCTTACCTTCTTTTCTTATATATTTACTATATATATATATTATATACTACATGTTTATATATTAATAAAATAATCATTTGAGAACAATATAATACCACATACATATAGTACATTTAATATGTTTTGTTATATACATAGGGGGTTATATAATAATAAGTCAAAAGTCAATGTTACATTATATATCCATATATTTTAAAATAAACTTATACTTAGAAAACATAAATTATTTTTCAAACTCTATACGTACATTGGTTGCATATAGTTTAGTACATCATTCATAAATTGTATATATATACGAAAAGTAGTATATATTCTGTTACATGTTTATATAAAATTTATTTTATATATACTCAATTTACCATTATTATATAATATATATACGAATAAGAATATTTATATATAAATAAAAATCAATAAAGCTTTTATTATTATAATAATGTTTTTTGGTTGTTCTATAACTATAAGAAATATGTATAAATAGTAAAAAGGTACAAAATTCTCAAACGTAAACATTTTTATATTTGTATATTTGTTCTTCCCTTAAAGTACCTGTGAGAATATTTTACATAAAGTTATACCGTTATATCTTGAATAATAAATTCAATTTATTATGCATTTTGTATGATGTAGGTAACAAAAAAAGTAACTATAAAAATGAATATTTATTTATATAAATATATAGTTTTCAATTGACGATATTTGTTGGGAGATGATGTGCATTCCGATACATATTCATATATATAAAATTGATTGATTATTTAGAAAACTAACAAAAGCTTATATGCAAATAAAATGGTTTCATATGCATTTATTTGCTTTTTATTTTCTTTATATGAATCAAATCTTTGTTTGGGGAATTCTATGCGATATGAATAATTATATTTAATATTTATAATAAATATGATTCAATGATTATGATATAATCCATATAATCCATATATATATAATCAATTATCTCATGTTTAAATTGATAATTCATTTTTTTTTTGTTTAAAATTTATTAAGTTTGATTATATTGTATATTTATAATACCACATTTAAATTAAACCAAACCTTACAATACAATATTTATGAACATTGTCACCATTATTATAACGCTTATAAAATATCATATACAAGATACACTAGATAAACATTTATATACAGGGTGTCCCAGTACAGGGTGCCAACCCGAAACAGGCAGGTTCTACACCTCATTTCCAATCAAAAAATGTATGGCGACCCCATGTCTATCTGCCTTGGTTTTCGAGCTAGCCCGAAAAAACGATTTCCTTGAAGTTCAAGGTAGTACGTAGATGTTATATACCATATCTCAGCAACCACTTATCGGAATCCAATAATTATAACCTTGTTGGAAAGGTATTTTAACTATCTTTAACTGTTTCTAATAACACAAAAATCGGCGACAACCCGTTTTCATGCTATAGCTGGTCAAACACAAGAAATTTCAACGGCCTCAAATATTTTTGTTATTTTGCAAGCCGAGAACTATAGAACTTTTATGTTTATCAGCTGTCGGTTTTTAGAAAAACTTCTTTGATGTTTTAGCTTTAATTTGATGTACAAACTTTTAAAATATGTCAACTCGTCTTAGAGATATGACGAAAATAATATTGAAATATGACGAAAATAATGCAAATTTTTCAAAAATTTAAAACATATTTATTAAATTAAATTTAAATTTTTACTACAAAAATTGTTCAAAATGGGGTCCATTATGTGATCGACATATTCGACACCGTTTTAATACTGCCCTAGTAGCCTATCGAATTTGATTGGGATTATTTTTAAAACTTCAAACGCATTATTAATGTCATTCATTAAATCTTCCCTGGTATCAACTGGTGTTTTATAATCCATGTCTTTACAAACCCCCCATAGATGAAAATCTAATAGTGTGAGGTCTGGCGACCGTGGTGGCAATTTAATGGGCCATTTCTTCCAATCCATCTTTGACCGAATGTGTCATATAAGTGTTCTATTACACTTCGTGCAAAATGTGGGGGTGCACCGTCATGTTGAAAATGAATTAATCGCAAATCAGTTACATTAACATCATCGAGTAAATCGAATAACCTGTTTCGCAAAAAAACTAAATATGAATCTGAATCCAGTCGCCCAGGTAGAAACTATGGACCAATTAATTGATTTCCAATCTTTCCTGCCCATTCATTGACTGCTATTCGTACCTGAAATGCGTGTTGCCGACCTGAATGTCGGTTTTCCTTTAACCAATGATGATTATTTTTAGTATTAAATATCCCTTCACGTGTGAACACTGCTTCATCCGTATATAAAATTTGATTTAATATCCTGGGATCTTGTTCATAACAACGAATCACCCGATCACAAAAACTTATTCGGGGGACGTAGTTTATTTCTTTAAGTGCTTGAATTTTTTGCAAATGATAAGAATGTAAACCAGCAGCCTTCATTGCACCCTAAGCATAGTTTTTACTTACACCAATTTGGCTGGCTGCTTTTGAAATTTATTTTTTACTGTTTTTTACCGTTTCAAACTTCCGAATTATTCTTTATAAAACAAACTTAATTTTCTAATGAATATTAAACGCAAAACAATGTAACATACAATTGCCGAAGAGATGTAGCACAAAAAACAAAAGAATTGAATGAATTTATGACGGTAATAGATTTAACTGTTTTTATTTGTAAGTAACCATTAAATTAATTGCAATCCCTTGAAGTTATGTTACCTAGATAACGCGATAACAACAGAACATTGAACTTTGCAATGTAATAAATATGTTTTAAATTTTTGAAAAATTTGCATTATTTTCGTCATATTTCAATATTATTTCTCTAAGACGAGTTGACATATTTTAAAAGTTTGTACATCAAATTAAAGCTAAAATATCAAAGAAGTTTTTCTAAAAACCGACAGCTGATAAACATAAAAGTTCTATAGTTCTCGGCTTGCAAAATAACAAAAATATTTGAGGCCGTTGAAATTTCTTGTGTTTGACCAGCTATAGCATGAAAACGGGTTGTCGCCGAAATTTGTGTTATTCAAAAGAGTTATAGATAGTAAAGATACCTTTCCAACAAGGTTATAATTATTGGATTCCGATAAGTGGTTGCTGAGATATGGTAAATAACAATTACGTACTACCTTGAACTTCAACGAAATCGTTTTTTCGGGCTAGCTCGAAAACCAAGGCAGATAGACATGGGGTCGCCATACATTTTTTGATTGGAAATGAGGTGTAGAACCTGCCTGTTTCGGGTTGGCACCCTGTACTGGGACACCCTGTATAATCATAAATGTTATGGAACTATTAATTTATTTTACATAATAGTTATATATAATAATTCCATATATGATATCATTAACCGACTATTTCTATATATAGTATTTGAATTATATTTTATGATTCTTGTTAGTGATACATTTGAAATCTGAGAAAAACATTGCAATTCCAAATAAATATATCATTAACACACATATTGTAATCTATATGGATTTGCCTGCGTACATAAATATTAATAATTGTTATCCATAATTTTGAAATTAAATATATAAATAAACAACAAACATTCATAAAATGTTATGACACGCGGACGTGAATTTAATGACAGATTTCATTACTTTCATTTTATGTCAATCATATATGATAATAATTGTTTTTAATTTTTTATAATAATACAATTTAAAATATTCGTTTTCAGTTTAACAATTATATATACATATATTCCATGTAGGTATATTGTATATATTCATTCTGCCAGGTATTTTATTTCAATTATAAATTATTTACAGGAAATCGCATAAACAGTAAAGATAAATTCATTTATTGTTTGTTATCATATATAATTTACAGCAACATCATTTATTATTAATCAATAAATAATGGAATCAGATTCCCGTAAAAATATTATTCATACAGAGCTTTTTATTTTATCATACATTTTAATTAATATTTCACTATTTTCTATAACTTTTGCAACAATATTTGTACGATTTATAAATCATTTAGATGTATAAATAAAATTGATTTAAATTAAGTTAAAACTGTAACGAGAAGTTGAAAAAAAATCTATTGATAACTCATTTTACAACTGATACTTGATGCAGATCATATTTTTGTTAAATATGATATGTTGCGTTAGTAATCTCTGTGAACGGGAGTGATCTGCCGCAACATTTTAATATACCGTTTTGTTTGTTAGTTTTGTTAGTTATTTACAATCGCACCTATATAATAATATTTTATATAAATAAATGTAAATAATTTTTATAAAATATGCGTACAGCCGAAAAAAAGAAAAGTTTTGTAAGAAAGAAACATTTTGTTTGGAAAATGATAACAAAAAAAAAATTATAATAATAATAGAAATGGACTTGAATAGCAAAATAATTCCACACGTTTTTTTTTTTGTTCCTTGTTGAATTTATTTAAATTTAACAATGAAACATTCTATAAATATGTATGCTATATATAATAAAGCAAAAAATAAAAATAAAATAATATAGTCGATATATAGAATAAATGGAATAAAAAAAATCTAAAACGTGTTCAGAATAAATAATAGTTAATTTTTATATGAATTTATTTATCTTTTTTTTTTTTTTTGTTAAACATTTAAATATATTTCTCATAACCTTTAAATACATTCTATATACGATTTTGTGTTTAAAAAAATATCCCACAGTCACCATATAACCATCACGAAAAACACATAGGACACAATTAATATAATTTATCGACTTGCAAAATATATCAAATTATTATATATATGTTATATATATATATATATATGTATATAATTTAAAATTTTAAGTATACATTTTTAATAATAAATTAATATATAAATTATCGATACATATATATAAAGAAAACACGTACAATTATATTTCCATTTTTCTTAAATATATGCGGAATACAAAAATCGAACTATATATTTAACGTTCATTCGGTGGTGGTGGTCGTGGTGGTTATTATGAAAATTGAATAAAGTTAAATAAATATTGTATATGTTTTATTTATTTGTAAAATTATTCCTCCGCATATATCGAAAATATTCATGCTGGCATTTTTTTAATATATATATAAATATTTTTATTTGTCACAATGCGCAATATATTTTTTATTTAATAATTTAACATTTATTTATTTTATTTATTTTTATTTATTATTATTTTTTATTTTTTATTTTTATTATTTTTTTTATTTTATTTATTTATTTGTGTTTTTTTTTTTATTTGTTTTTTGATTTTTGAATAATTTTTTTAAAATAAAGAAAACTCATATTTTAACACTTTAAAATCTATCAAAATCTTTTATCATAATATATAGAATGCATTTCACATAACTTTATTTTTCCATTGATAAAATTAATATAATATATTTACAATTTGTTTATAATTTTTTATATGGATAACTCTGGCTGAAAAATATTAAATAATCGATTAAATTAAATTGTTTATATGCGTATATATATTTATAAAATCGCATAATCGCGAATTTACCAATCATTTAATCATTAATCATTATTATTATATAGAAAAAAAGTATAACAAAAGTAAATAATCACAAACAAATTTTTGTTGTTGAGGTTCTCAATTTCAATTTTTAACGTTTATTCAGCATATGAACTGAACATACATATGCATATTTATTGTATAATATAAAATTTTTTCATATGCTGGAACATATTCACGATGTTATAATATATATTATTGATCAATCATAAAACAAAATATATATAACATTTTCCGTTGAAAAAAAATTTAAGAAAAAGTTAATATTATAAACGTATATAAAAAGAAAAATAAAATAGCATTTATAATATTTATTTTAGGAAAAAAACCCCCGGTTTTTATTTACCATTTATATTTTATTTCATTTTTTTTTTGCAAAATCATTTTACCATAAAATTGAAAATAAAACTTATATATGCATATAAACGCGAGCGTATATCCGCTTTTATTTATTGTATATAATATCTAAAGATAAACAAACATACATACATTATATAAATATTTTGTTGAAGATGGGTAAATTTAAAAAAGCGTGTACAGTGGCGATTAAAATAATTATCGAATAACTAAATAATCTATATATGGTGGCAAAAACATATACATATACATTACTTCTATGCACTTACTAATTTTAATGTTCATATGCGAATTTTCCGGAATTTTAATAAAAATCACCTAAACCAAATCCGAAAAATAGAATGAAAGATGCGGTCATATATGTGTAAAATGCGAAAACAAAACATCCACCCCATATTATTATTATATACGAAATTACCATATATATAATTTTTGCCATATATAAAATGTGCGATACGTGTTATCGCAAAATAGTAATTTATTACCTAGTAGTTATATTTATATTCTATTTTATATATTGTGCGTGTAATTTTGTCACAAATGCACGCATGTATGTAGACAGATATATCACATGATATATACTATCTAAAATTGAACAAATCTGATTTTAATATCAATTTTAGAAAATTATTTATATTGTGTAACATCGTAATATACAAATACACCCCCCATATTTACCATATCATATAAATATTATTATTTACTTCATAAAAGTTATTTAACTTTATGTGCCTTTTATGTGTGTTTTTTTTCGTAATATTTTACATATATATGCTAAAAATATCCGTATGTATATAATTTTCTATCGCTTATACCACCGACTGATATAAATATTTTATTTATTGTACATGGAAAACATGTCATTTTTTATATATACTTTACCTATATATATTCATGAATAGTTGCCGTGTATACACAGGACGATATGAATGAATTTTCCTATATATATATATATACCTATTTATATATAAATAAATAACACCTTGTTAAAGTATTTATTAATTTTTTTATTTTTAAAATATCACATTTTATGTAAAATCTATTTATATAAAAATGTATGGTTTATTGACCTTCATGTATTAATATGTATATATAAAACATTTTATTGAAATATTTAAAGCGCTTTAAAGTATAACAAAATAAATTAAATTAAAAAATGTTAAATATATATTGAAAAAAAAAGTTCTGTTTTTTCCAATATCGCGTTATTTTAATTTGCTGCTATTTTTTTTGTGTGAATATAAATATACGTGTAATTTTTATATGAAAAATAAAAAAATATTTAAAGTATATTTACCTACCTATACATTTATTACATGCATTTGGCGGAACTTTGTTGTTCACAAATTATCGTATATATGTGAATGAAAAAGTCACTATATATATAATCATGTAAATACATATTATATATCGTTATACATTTTGTTTGTACATACATTTTATTTATCGTATTAAAATGTTTTGTTATAAAAAATTGGCATTCTTTCTATTTGTCCATTCCTTCGGAGATCAGCAATGTTTGAATATATATGTATATATATTTAAGGGAGTTGATAGTTGATAGGGGGTTGATAGTTCAGTTGATGATAGTTGTTTTTCAGAATCAGATTCCCTTAAAAAATCGAAAAAGAACATCAACAATTAAAATTCTATGTTCTTAATTTCTAACGATCTGAATACGAATAATAAATAGGAATTTGTTTATTGGTATATATGAAGAGAAATTGGAATGTATTTAGTATGGGGAATCCTCAATACTTTTATAAAGAATTTACAAGACACTATAGCCAAAATAATTATATTTGGAACATTCATAAAAAAAAAGTACTGTATAGGTTTTGCTATCATCCTTACATTCACACTATGATTTCTTACATACTTAAAAACAATGTTTTTCCGGTATACCGGTTTTCGGTTAACAAAATTACCAAAAGGGGTAAATCAAAATTTCGATAAATTTGGATTTCCCATAGTATAGATTTACAAAAACGTTTCGATTCGATCAGAATATAGTGACTATATAAATACAATATAAATATTATGTGAAGCTATATATATATATTATATTATTATTTATATATTAAAATACCTTATTGTATATATAAAAAGGTCGTTAATTAAATTACATCTTTATATAGATATATTATATGAATTAAAAAAAATATAAAACATTCACATATAATAACAACAAATAAAACATAAGCTTTTAGATAAATTAAATGCATTCGTTCGCTATATATAAATATATAATAAATTATAATATCACCTATATATATTTAATTTGTTTGTGTTGTTTGCCATTTTACCTACATGTATCTTTATATACATATATTTATTTCTAAAAAATATATACGATACATATAATTATATCTGTATTATAATATTCAAGCGACGGTCTACAATGTATTAATGTATATTGTATATATGCCATATTGAAAAATTACATGCTATTATAATAATTAATTTAATTGTTTATATTCCTTTATATTTATTTATATTTTTTATATATGTGTACAATGGTTTTTATCTATATATATATATATATATATATATATATATATATATATATATATACACATATATATATATATTGTATTAGAATATTTATTTATTTTTAATAATAAATGTATATAAACAAATTTAATCTCTAATAATTTGTGTAATTTTCTGTATATACTCATAAATTATAGATATACGTAGGATAATTATTGTTGTTTTTATCAATTTAATCAATAATTTGCTATATAGATATGTTATAATATATTGATAAATGATAATTTTGTTTTAGAATTAATTTTCCACAAAAACAAATATTATTATCGTAAAAGAAATTTGGAAGGTATATACTAAAAACGGTTCATGCGAATATCTATTATATATAGTATAGCAAATAAACTTTATAACTTTTGATTAATTTTTTTTGTATATCGTTACCCTATTTGCCAAAAACTCAACAACGAAAACAATATATTTACATTTTATTATGCATTGTTACATTGTTATAGAGTGTTTAGCTATTGTTATATATTGCATTTGTGTTATATTTGTTTATAATTAAATCATGATATACGATAATTCCAAAGTGTATATTGAAAAAACGCATACTTATATACACATATGCGTACACTAAATTATGTTAAGTGAACTATTTTGTTTTTATTATCAATTTAAAATGTATTCTAATTCAAATATTTCTTTTTTATATACATATATACCAAATCAAAATACTAAAACTCGGTTAAACCCTATATATAGAATAAGTAAAAAATGATGAGGGGAATTTAAGATATATACTGAATTTTCTATTTTATATTATACATAAATATATATATATATATAATAATATATACGCAGGACATGTTTACCACGAAAATGTCCTTATTTGATTCAAATTAATCTGTATATATGGCATTTGGTTTATTACATATAAAAATTAACTATATAAGTACTCATTTTATAAAGATATAATTATATTTAATTTTCATTTATATTATAAAGTATATATATATTTAAAGTGTATATAATATACATAAATATAACATTTAAGTATGTATATCAAAATCATTTATGTATATATGTATATAACATTTTACTTGTTAAGAATATAAATTGACAAAATTGTATTATATTGAAATTCATTTGGTGTGGTTTTTCATTTCCATCATTGTTTTATTTTATATATACTATAAATATATATATATGTTATATTATGTGTTGTGGATATCTATATAAATAGTGATTACATATTTCTTAAAATTATATCTGCCTGCACATACAAATTTATAGAATAGAACACAGCTTTGTTATATTTTATTGAAATTTAGACGTTGTACGATATGAAGATAAATGTTTTAACGCAATATTTTGTATTTTTCTTTTTGATAAAATATATACATACTATATATATATAAGTTAATGCACTAACTATATACATATACTACTGTATCATATTCCATTGTATTATATAGAAAATATATAATAATGTATTTTTCGAACATTTTATGATATGCTATAAAATGAATTTTATTATTATTATTATATACATGTGTATTATATGTACAGATGTAGTGGCACCATACAGAGGTCAGAGATACATCATAATATACATATATACTAAATAAATATATATAAATGTACATTTATATTGACTAAATTGGCATTGGTATTATGGTGTTTTATAACATATATAAATATAAAATGTAACGATTTATATATTATATTTATATATATCTATAGACCAAAAAATTTATATTTTTTATGAATATGTATATAGAAATTGTATAAAAAAATTCTGTATTATTGTTATTTTATTTATTCGACTTCTATAGGAAATATATAAATATAAATCAAATCAGTATAACAATAAATCCTTTTTACATATACAAAATAATATGTATATATAAATATATATAAATAAATTAAACTTTCAATATAGATATAGATATATATGAATGACTTGAAATTTGGAAACGAATAGATATACTTTACAATACAAAGAAACCCATCAAAATGTTAATTAAATATAATTATTAAAAAATGTATTATGGACAGGATAGTATGCGAGTATAATTAATATGCGAATGGTAAAATTATTTTATTAAATATAAACCAAGATAATTTGTGATGAAACGAAAAACGTTGGGAAATCTATAATATAAGTCAGAATTTTATATATTACATATATAGATTTTTTTGTAAATACTATATTACATTTATGATTCTATATATGATGTATGTTAAACAAATGATCAAATGTAATTTGATATGTAATGCATTCAATATTTTTAAATAAAAAAAAACAATTTACATAATTTATATAGTAATCTTTATAAGTTATATATTTGATATAGTATCTATAGATATGGATGTATCCTATAATATATATACATTATCTTGATTGAATACAAATAATTTAACAAATAAACTATATAATAATATAAAATAATATATAGAGGTTTATTTAAACATTATATATATATTGAAGGTATCACAGATGTGAATGTGATGCATGTATATATCTATAATATAGTATATATATATATATACTATATACACATAAGAACGAATATTTATATAATATATATGTAATACGAGGATACATTTGTATTATAAATAAATTTTTCTCATGTGAAAAAGGCAAAAATCAACGTTTTTATATACTACAATATACTTTCAATTTACGATACTATATATACAGCATTGAAACAAGTATAATTTCTTCTTTAACTTTTCCTCTTTTATCCTTTTAAATATATTGCTTCAAATAACTATATACAGAAATTTATATATTATACATTGGATTGGATATATTATACAGTAAAGTTTTGTTATGTAAGTTTTGTTATGATATAGTATGACAGAAAAATGAAAAAAATGAAAATGAACATTTTGTGTATATATAAAATTAAAATTTTTGTGATTTCAGATGATTTTTAAATAATAATGAATTTATAAAACAAATGGTTAAAAAACATGGAAAACTATATACAAAATCTATATTGATATTTTCCTGTTAAAAATCGGTCGACAATATAACGATATATGTGATATTTTATTTGAATTGAATGAATTTATCTTAAATCCTATTTATATGTATATTCAAAATGTCATTGCGTGTACGTATAGCCAAAATTAAAGAGGCTATTTTAGGGGGACGCATGTAAAATTGCCATTAAAGTAAATACGAACATAAAATAATAATACTATGCATAGGTTAATGTTGTAAAAAAGATAACATAAATTTATTTGTATAATAAGGTATGTAATACCAGTAATACATATATATTATATATATTATATACAAACAAATATAAAGAAGATTGACGAATCTATCTATACTATATATATATATGTGAGGATCAAAATTTGTTATTCAATTTACCTAAACGAGTAAATATAAAATAAAATACATATACATACGATTGTTTGTTTGAATAAATATTACGGATAAAAATCGTCTGTATATTATCTTTTTTAATAAACATAATACAATTAATTATGGTATCATCATATTATATCATTTATTTATTTTTATTTTTAATTTACAAGAAATGAATATCAATCCATAATTTTCATTAAAATTTCATAATTTAATTAAATTAAATTTCTTCATAGGTCTCAGATAAAATATCTTTAATATTAAATTATATATAATCAATTCTATATATGTTGTATCGTAAAAATAATTTCTTACGTTTTCATTGAATAATATAATAATAATAATAAAAAAAACGGATATTCGTTTACAAAATATAGATAATGTTGCCGATCCACAACGTCGTTATATACAATACATTTAAGATGATTGAATATTTATTTTATTATTTTTTTTTGTGAAAAATATCATCAATTATTTACATTAAAGAAATTTGATAATAACGTTAAAAACAATTTTCAATGATAAATGTATATAATGTAAATATACCCACCAAAACCCATTTTCCTTTGGCCATCATGCGCTGCTGTTCTATATATTATATTATATATAGCATTATATTTTATATATATAGTATTAAATGTATTATTTAAATAACAACCAATTTATATCTTAAATTATTATCCTACATATTTTTGTTTTTTATTCTAAAAACAAACACACGTATATATTAAACATATATATGTATAGTATATAGTATGTATATAGGTTTAGAAACACTGTTTGAGTACAAAAAAAATAAATAAAAATATTGATGGGGTTTGTTTTGTATTTGGTTTTTTTATTTACTTAATTTTTCTGATCATTTTTACTTTTTTTGTTCATTTTTCTTATTTTTTTTTTTACAAAATGACTAATGGATTAAGATACGTGACCAAATATATTATTGTGTAATTTTGTAAATTGTTCTTATAACGCACATAATATCATATGAATATATGTGACGGTCGTCCGTCATACAGACAGCATATATACTTATATATGATTATTTTAGATGTAATAAATACATATGGATATTTATGAAACATACTATATAATAAGGTGGTCTGTTCCTATAGTAGAAAATAACATTGGTTCGGGTATTTCAGATGTGAAAAATATAGTCAAAATTATCATTAATAATATAGAATTTCAATGGCTATGCCCAAAACATTTTTTTGACATATTTATATAAAAATATTTTAGGGTTTTCATGTGAATTTTTTGTGTTCCTGTCGTTCCTGCGATATAAGAATGTACCTTGAATTTGATAACGTTTCAAAAGAAAATCTTTTATAGGAAACATTATAAATAAATTAGTTAGTAGATTCAAATTGTTACTCATCACAGATGATGATCTTTGGCAATCCCAACATTTTATTTTGTATATTAAAAAAATCATAAACAGTATAGTATACTTCTTTATTTAACATCTTTTTTATGTCTTTCATTTGAATTTTCCAAGAAATTGGAAACCAATCTAATAATTATGGATACAATTTTTATAAATTGGAAGTATGCTTATAAAAATCCTTGATTTAAATTAAATTTTTGAATATCAATAAAAACGGAGTTCAATTAAATTTCGTAAATTCAATTTTGAAGATACATGATATTTGATTCCAAAATTTTCAACAAATTTCTATTTATATTAAAAGGGAATATACTAACGAATACATTTTTTTTTTATTTTCTGTAATACCAATTTCTTTATATACATTTAATTCGAATGCGATTTACTAACAATATTTACTCAATTTTATATATGTACCATTCTGAATTTATTATAATAATTCGATTATGCAAATATATACATTGAGTTCTTTCTTATAATCTCATTATCATTGATATTGAAATGGATTTATTATTTTTTGATTCATGTGTTTTTTTAGTTATTTTGAAACTTTATTATATGCACTAAATATATTATAATATTTTATATATAGTTTTCCATACTTTATCCATTTCATTGCAGAGTATCAGCCATCGTTGCGTATAAGATTGCTTGATTTATATGTATATAAAAGTATATTCATATTTTTGAATGAACTTTGTAATTTACAATACTTCATATATATATAAAAATATACTTTAAACTTAAGTTTTTTAGTATTAAATATTAACTTGATTATAAAACTTGAAATTGAAAAAAAATATATCCTGTATTTGCATTTCTGGTAATTCATATACATAAATATAATTTTATTTAGATGTATACACAAAAAGAAATGTTATATGGATGCATTCAATTTCTTGAACTCAAAAAAATATTAAAGTACATTATTATTGTTGTAATATATACGAAATTCATGTAACGATGCAACTCAACAATTAATATATAGTCATTCTATGTTTTTCTTAATATATACAATAAAAATTATCTTAAAAAAGGTTAGTTCAGATTAGTGGCGTATCCTGGTAATGTCCTAGTTGTTATATGACAACTTGATTTTTGCGAAAAAATCATATAAAAATTCAATATTTAAAAAAAAAATGTGTCCTGAAAATTTGCGAAAAGTTTTTTTAACTTCACGTACTATTCGATATAGAATTGATTTTAAATAGTTTTGTTAAAAATAAATGTTGACAACATTCTTCTAAACACATCATATAAAAAATCAAAAAGGCCATATATTTTAAAATTAACTACAATTTCATTTAGAAGACCAACACACTTAATCAGTAGGTTGTTACAATAAAATACTAACAACTTCCATTCGATTCATATTGTCTTATTTACCTATTATCCTATTATACTATTATATACAAATTCAACGACATGCATATGTATTTGAATTTAAGTTGTGAAAGCTTTGTTGTAACAACTCAATGGTTAAATTTGTTCTAAATAAAATTGTAGTTAAGCTTAAAATATATGGGCTTTTGATTTATTTATATGGTGTGCTTATAAGAATGTTGTCAATATTTTTTTTTAGCAACCTTCCATACATATGGTAAACTAACATTTTCATATATCGCACATGCTGTAATGTAGATACAATACAAAAACAAATGAGGTAAAGTATGAGAAATTAGTAGTGTGTGTAAAAGAAGAAAATATATAATAAAATAATTCTCATTTAAAATTAACAAAGTATTTTTGCAATACGAGCATTTATTTTTATTTATTCATGTTGCTAATTTAGTTTTTGAACAACTTGGAGATTTCATATTGCATTTTAATGATATTTAGTGCAAATTAAAAATAATAATTTATTTGTGAATTGAATCCAGTTGAGCATTTCTAAATTGAAATTTAGTTGACTTTTTGAAAAAATTAAAAACACATAAATTATTTTAGTTTAACGAATTATTGTTCTTTTCAAAAATTTTGACAACCATAATTTTTGGATACGCGGCGCCGCTGGTTCAGATACATATCAACTATATATATAATAATATTTAAATGGAAATTACTATACATAAAATTAAAACTATATACTCTACAAGGAAAATGAAAAAACAAATGAGAAAATAATACAAAAAAAATTGAATGGATAGGGGAAATATTATAAAGACAATTATTGATTTTTAACTTTTATATATGCATACAATGTATATACGTACTTACGTTTTTCCAGATGTATATGTAAAGTTTTGTATATAACAAAAACGTTCATTCGATTATAAACCTCCTAAATGCATATATAATATAACAATATAACATATATATATAAACATATCCTTATTAACCCATATATAAATCTGTACGTATATAATATTATTACATTACCATTCATATACATTTTTACATATATTGTGATATAATCATATAATAGGAATATTATTTAGATAAAAGTTCTCAAAAGTTTACTTGGCAAAGCATTAGCATAAGACGTCAAATAATAAAAAAAAGTTTTTTTTTACTTCTTTATATAATTCATACACATAAATCCATATAATAACATATATATATATAATTGTATATGTTGGGATATAAGTATAGTAAAAAGTAAAGAAAGTTTTCCCTAATGAATATATTTAATTTCAATGAAAAACGAGTATATTATAATCATCGTCGTATAGATAAAATGAACTATAATTTTTTAAGATTTTTTTTGTTGTTGCTATTTTTATGTTCTATACATACACCAAATCTTCAATATATTGTAATTGTATATATATAGTTATCGAAATTGAATGCATGAAAATCATTATTTAGTTTATGTAATATAATTATTTATATATATATATGTTTGGATGTAGATAGATGTATTATGTCATTAATATTTGTTCTATATATATAATCTATTTGGATATTGGATAATTTCATGACACTTGATGATAAAAGTATCGCATTAGAATTTATGCCATCAGAATTTAGTAACTGAAAATGTTCTTGCTTATTTCTTGAAACTATATCCTAAAAGTATTTCGTTTTATCGAACATCACAAGTAATTATTCAACCGAACAACATCCAAATAACGAAATTTTGTATATTCTCAATAAATTAAATTGAAATCATATTTGAAAAACAATTAAACTAATTATATCCGGTCAAAAACACCGAAATTTAAGTATAAGATAGTTATATATGAATAAAACAATACATATAAATTCACAATATAAACGTTGAGTTCAATTGGAATATCATTAATATAAATTTCATTCAATATGTATAATATATATATATATATATATATATTTATAAATATAAAAAAAAACAATATCAATTGATAATAATCATTCGATATATTGATTTTATTGTTTTTAAACAAAGTGATAAAATTGGAATTGTATGTATAAATAAATACATGTGTTTGTGTATCAATACTATATATATGTGAAGAAAAAAAGAGTGTTATGAACTGTGACAGGTATATGTATGTATATGTTATACATTCAGGACTTTCAGGATATAAATTCATGTACAGACAAAATTATATGTATCTATAGAGTTATAAAATACTTTTTATAACAATTTTTATCTTTTTATTGTATGGTATAAAATATATGTACTAAAAATAGAATGAATGAAAATCTGCAGTTGCTATATATTTATATATAGTATATTATATCAAAGTATATCTATATAGTTATTTTTTGAGCATAGCAAAAGAATTAAATGTCATCTATAAATCTTTTAAAGGTTTTCACAGCAATTTCCCGTTTAGAACAATATATATATATATATAGATAAAGGAATAGATTCAGATAAACATAAAAACTAAATCTTTTCGATATATATATATATATATTTATATGTAATACAACATAAAGTGAAATAATCAAAAGAACATACCTTATATGTATATTGTAATGGAAAGAAAAAAACAAATACATTTTAGAAATCCTTTTCTATATGTCATATACATAAGTTTGATATAAAAGAAATTGTTATTTGATTTATAAGATAATATTTAAAATAATCATATATATGTATATATATGTATAACAAAGGGGTGAATTACGTTTACATTTCATATATTATAATAAATTATAGAATAAATTCAATTGCAAATCTATTTAATATTCCATATTTGCGTTTAAGTATAAAAGGTCATGTAAAGTAAAATCGTAAATTGAACTTGCATCAAAATATGTTAGGGTAACAACATTTCAGGTTCTTAATTTAAATAAACAACTATGATAATTTTTAATACCTTTTTTGAATATGATCAAATCTGATAAATCCTATAAAAACAAATGAATTAATCAGAACAAAACTTTTTGTCTTGTTATCTAATATTTATGACAATTGTTCAGATGTATCAATACCGACGAATACCAACAGTTTCCTTTCTTATTTGGTAAAAAAAAAATAGTTTAGAATAATAAAAAGGTTAAAAGTAAAAGTACATATTTTAGTTTAATAAATCTTTTTTACTCATACCTGTGTCTGCCCGTCTCAATATCTGAATTTATAGACATACGCGTGTATTTAAATATAACTTCTATATTCTATTGTGTATTAATATTAATGAATACAAAAAAAATCCTATGTATATATACTGAAATATGGTTCATGTTTATTAAGATAAAATATTTTTATATATTTACAATTTATTATGATTATATGTATATGAATAAAATATGCTAACACTCTTTGTTGTAAAAATTTTAATATATATCATTTCATTTGACTTTCGTCGCTTCGTTATTATACTTTCTTTTAATATATATTTATTATATATGTATATATGTACCTTATTTTTACCTGTGCAATATGTATACAACAAATATATATATATATAGTGATATACAAATACTATATATAAATGAATGAACATTAATAATTCATTAAAATTACATAAATTTAATGTTTTATAAACATATACTGTGACCCGACCAGTACGATGTTAAACCGAAATATGGAAGAAAAATGTAAAAAATCCTTTCTAATTTATATATGTAAAAAATGTTTTGGTAATATTTTATAGAGGTATTTTTGTGATATTAATATTTTATTGTTTTATGAATATTTTAGTTTTTAATTTACACAAAAAATAAATTGTGGTTTAATTATATTATGAACATAAGATACATATATTTATACAATTTAAACATTTATAAACATTATTGCATCTTTAAATAATTGAATTATCAAAATATGACTTGGATTAACTGTATGGGAAAATACAGTTCGCATCCGATTTGTTACTGGGACCTATAAATTAATTTCTGATTACATTTGCATAAACAAATAAATAAATAAATGTATTGGATGGAATGGATAACAAATTAGGATAGATAACTATATCGAAATCAAAGAAAATTTTATTAATTTTTTGGGCTGTTTAATGCACTAAATTCATTATTGCTAAAACGAATTTATCTTAAAAACCAAAAGTATTGGATAAATGTATATATATATATAATATATAATAAAAGGAAAAACTAATTTGAAAGCTTTAAAATTCAATTCCTGTTTCATATATTATTGATATATAAATGTTTAATCTGTTTTCTTCTTACTTTATAAGTGGTCTTGTATATGTAATAAATTTCCTTGAAACTATATCAATGATACTTGACTGAAATGATGGATATTACCAAAACAATGTTTCCGAATATTGCATTTCAGAAAACTGATAATTCTTATTTCATGTAATAATAAAATTCATGCCAAATAATTAAATAAATAACATTCAACTCCATTCAATTGCAGCACAGTAATGAAAGTTTAGAATCGAAATACAAAAAAAAATGTAGGTAAAGTCACTATACATGATTTAAAAAAAAAATACAAATTATCAGAATAAAGTATGTAGTAAAACTCGAAAACAAGAAACAATTTTTTTTTATAACGCTGTATGTACTTTAAATGATACTTGCTTTTGAAATGTTTAACGAGGCATACGCGCATATGGGTGTATCTATATACATAATATAATATAAAAATACATTTAAAATTCTTTAAAATAATTTTTTTTTAAATAACTATATATAATCGGTATAGACATATAGATATATCTGGTAATGTAATCTGCACACGAATAGCTATTATCGGTATAAATATAATATGTATATTGTATATATATGACGATTTAAATTTAAAACGCATGCAAATGCTGAATTTTCAATATATGTTATAAATCTATATAAACATATAAGAGTATATTTATATATAAACTAACCAAATACCGAATATATTTAAACGAATATAGTTGGGTTTATTCAGGCCTCAGCGTGGTTAAATATCTACGGAGATATTTCGTTTAACCACGCTTTTCGTATTCAGAGCCCATAAATTATCTACGATAATGAATAAATTAACATCACCTTTTCGATGCGAAGTAAATTATCCACGCTTAGGTTTCTATGGAGATATTATTATTCTATATCTATATCAATGCACGATATTTTCATTTGATTTATTTTATACAGTACAGACTATTACAATTTTCCAGTTGCTCAATAAAACGAAACTAAATTTAGCGAAAATACCGAACACATTAAAAAAAGACAGTCGATATTTATATGTGGAAAGAAAAAGAAAAAAAAAATTTTTGTGTTCGTTTTATTTTTATTCTGTGTAGCCAAATATAAATGATTGTTTTTTTTTCCTTATAAACAAAAGCGCTATTATAGTAATAGATTATTTTAAATTGTGCTCTGAATACCAAATATCTTCAATATTTTTCTTCGTAGGTATTTCACCGTGGATAAATTTATATTTAACCACGTTAATTTTAGTACGTAAGAATTGATACAAGTATATATATAACATATATATAATGTAATATATGGAGAAAATTTGAGAAAATTGAATTTAAATATACATACATATATAGTTTTTCCGCAATTCTTTGTCACTTAAATATTGGAATATAAAGTAAATGTAAAATGTTTCCGATTTTATTTTATATTTGTATATAATGCAAAATACACAAATGTTTATAGAATTTTTTTTTATCATAAAATGAATTGAAATATCCATATAGTATTGTTTTATATATAATGAGACTTGTTTCAAATCGCTTTTTTTTTGTTTTTGGTTTTTACTATTATAGATGTAATAAAAAATCCTATTATATTTATTTTTTAAATTACGTTCTTCAGATAAAACAATCACAAATATTTCTTGTAGTACAATTCGAAATCAAAATAACCGCGAAGTACTGGGTATATGCTGTTTGCCCTAGCGTTTGTTTTCGGGTTTTCGAAATTGACCTACAAGCAATATGTTAGATATGTATTGAATAAAATAAAAAAATTAAATATAATTACATAAACAATTGTTTCGAATAAATTTGATTAAGAACACAATTTCATTTATTCATATATATGTATTATAGAATTAAAATTATTCTTTTTCCCAAACTTATTATCTGAAATTGTATATATGCATATGGATTAAATAATTTAATACGTTATCTACATAGAAAAAGGATTATGGTAGAGATGCCATATAACGCTTGAAAATTGTGATTACGAATTAATGTAATTCTTTATTATTATTATATAGTTATATCAATGTATAAAGTCCGATAATTTAATATATACAATATACATATTTATTTATGTATAATAGAGTTAAAACGATTTTAAAATGTTAAATCTTATCATATAATATTGCGATAATAAATAAATAGAATTAATCCGTATGAAACATATTTTTCGATAAATTATTGTATTATATTCTCACCCATTATATATTATTATTATTGAATTAAATTATTATATAAGAAATAAAATATGTATATATTTTAAGACCAGGATAAGTAAATTTAAAACAAGAACTGGTTCGTTGAAATTTTGTTTGTTGAAATGTTGAATAAATGGGATTTGCATTAGAAATTAAAATTACTCTAATCTTGAAACTGAAAACACTATTTTTATTATATCAACTTTTTTTAATTTTATTGTATATAATAATAAATGTTTATATAATATACGTATAACTGCATATATAATATAAACAGAAATGAATTGATAAATTTTATAGTTATTAAAAATTTATTTTAATTTTTCGTTATAATTTTATGCCGAATCGTAAAATCACAAATCGATCACATTCACTGGTGAAGGATTTTTCAAAATGGCAATACTATCTTAAACATTACTTTACGCTTTATTATGTCCGCGTTATCAGTCCGCGTTCCAGATAATAAATAAATTGTTTGTAAAAATGAATGCTGAAATGGGAAAATTTCACAACAAAACATTTGGGGCGCAATGATAGGCAATTAAATAATATCAAATGGTTATTTGAACCGTGTCTGCATGTGCATATAAATTCGATTTATATTTATATGAATATTATAACGTAAAATATTATTGAAATGCTGTTGAAATACAAAAAGGTGTTGTTTTTTTTAAGTTTTTAGTTTTTTTTTTTTCGGTAATTTTAGTATAATTTTTAATTTTTAATTATTGTGTGGTTTGCCTTTTTCCGAATTAAATTTTAATTTTTTTGTAACGATTATTATATTATGGCATTTTATATTTGGTTTACGATTTCATTGTATACAATAGTATTTTTAATATTAATTAATATTGGTAACCAGAAGGAAATTGTTATTCCATTACAGTTATCCAGAGGGAATCCCATCTATTACAAAAATAATATTTTTATCCATGAATCGTTTAGACAATACACTGGCCGTATTGGAGTTGGAACACCTGCTCAATATTTTGATGTTATATTTTCCAGTACATATCCAATAATTGCATTACCAACAATACCTTGTAATAATAGTTATGTAGAGTATGATAATTGTGTATATCCACCGGATAATGCGTACATTGCAGATGAATGAAAAACATATGCAGTCTATGATAATGAATTATATGAACGTCAGTTTATAAATTTTAAGATGGAAGGCGGATATGCAACAGATACGTTACACGTAGATGGTTTTCAAATACACAATCAAAGAATTTTTGAAATAACTTCAAAGCATCATGCATTATATGATTATACTATTTTTAATGGTGTATTTGGTTTAACATACAAAGTAAAAGAAAGAGATTATGCCGATAAAAATGCCGTACCCATGCACCATATGGCTAATGAAGGTTTTATAAGAAATGAACTCTATTCATATTATTTAAATCCAAATGAGGATGATCCACTCAAAGGTGAAATAAGATTTGGCGATTTAAAAGAAAGTCGAAGGCAAGGTCCAGTGACCGCAGTCAAGTTATTGCCTACATTAAATGGTGATCTATTTCGTATTGATGAGGTGAGATTCGGTTCATTAAGTCTTTGTAAAAAAAAAGTATGTACCGGCTATATTGATACAACATTTCATGGAATAGTTGGTCCACTGGTATCAATAAATAAAATGAATAATGTGATGAAAGCCACCCCGTTAGGCAACACATTGTTTCCCGATAGCATTGAAGATAAATATGTCGCGAAATTTCACGGTTCTATTTTTGAGCAAATGTACATGATTAATTGTAAATTGATGAAAAATTTACCAAATCTTCAAATTGTTTTAAATGGTGCAAAATTTATATTACTACCAAGTGAATACATTGGCAAAGGCTGGTTGAACGGGAATAAATTATGTATATCCGATTTTACCAAGGCAAATGTAACTGTAAGGCATTCAAATAAGATTGAACTAAACGCACAAATATGGAGAATAGGAAGAACTTTTTTAAAAAAATTTACATTCACCATGAATTCAAATAATTATATAATGACGGTTGCTAAATCGGCTCCCATCAATTCGTCTATTGAGTTCGATAATAATAATAGAAATTGGCTCGGGAATAGATGATTATATACTTGTATAGTATACATAACAGTAGCTATGTTTATATTTTTAACATATTCATTGTTTAAAACTATTATCACTCCCTGGTAATCATGTAGTTATATATTTTTTTATTTGTTTATAGTTTCGCTTATGTAAACTGCATAAATATGATGTATATTAGATACAGTTAATTAAAATTAAATATACGTATATTCAATATACTATATTGAAATAGATTTTTAAAGTTACATATAATTAATATAACAAGTATTGTTTGTGTGTGCATAAATATGAATATCTTAATATGTATTAGGAATATATATTTCAGGAATATATCAAAAACTTGTGTAATTATTTTGTTTTAATGTTTCTTTTATTTTTACGTAAATATTATATAAATTGCCAAACCATATCCATTTTTTATTTTATTTTATTTCAAATATATACAGTACAATCGCGGTAACTGTTGATAATTTGCAAATTTAAAACTATTTTAAATCCAACTAAAACTATAATTATTACTTAAATTCACAAACAAAAATATTTATGTATTTCTATTATATAATAATTATTATTGTTAATAATTATAAATTCCAATAAAAAAAGTGACATTAAAATAAAAAGTATGATTGTTTTGTATTTATTTCGATAATTGCACAAATTCGGTGCTTGCCTGTGCCATGAATTTTTGAAATTGTACTACTGTGTATACATTATTTACATATATAGCATATTTTATAAACATCACGAAAAATTTGCCATATATTAAACATTAAACATATCATATGTAGATATATAGCATAAGAGTTCATATATATATGAGTTTATATAATGATAATCTGTATATATATACGAAATTACCATAATTTCTTAATAAACTTTATGCAGAAGCCAGATTGCATATAAAACCGCATTATAATAGAAATTTGTTTCTAATGGTATCTGTGCCGAATATATAGTTTAAAATCAAATTACGGTGGTCAAATTTTATCTCTTATATATTTTATTAATGTACATACATTTGATAATTTATATATATTTTTTCATTTTTAGACATTTGATAATTTATATATATGTATTATATAGAATTTTTAAATATATATAGGTGAACAAAACAACACGAATTCAATTTAGTGCATTCAATTTATAATTAAAATTGTTATAACTGTTCAATCTGTTCCTTCTTTGGTATCCTATGCAGATTCTAACTAAATACAATTCAAAACTATATAGAAATCTTAATATTCGATCATAATATAATCTCGAATTCAATACGTATAATTTATTTTGATATTATTGTCAGTGAAATAAAATCAATAATTTAATTTTTTTTAATCCTTTTCCCTGTATTTTCGAAAAATGGTATAGCTATCTAATTTTGAAATATATAATATTTTATTCGTGCATTGAATTCTATATTTTCTATAGGTATTCGAATAATATAATATAAATAATTACACTAAAGGGGTATATGTATCCATAATATGTATATATGAATGTATTATACTATATAAATATCCGAATATATATATATATATATATACAGATGCATATAGATATACGGGAGATGTTAAGAGGTAAATATTATATATATAGATTTCATTTGGGAACATAATTAATGGTAAACATTAGTAACTTTAATTACTTAAATTTTGTTTTTGTTTTTTTGCCACATATTTTGTGTATAACCGCAATGAAAAGCAACATTAACTATATAGATATTTATTATGTATATATTTTATAGCTAAAGTAAAATATATTTATAAATATATAAATGATCTGTTTTTAAGGATATGTCACTGAAGGTATATATTATACGGAGCACCATGCGATATTAACGCTTCGACTCGTGGAGAAAATAAATAAAAATTAAAATGTTTGTAATGCTAATTCGTAATTTAAAAAACAAAAAAGATTGGGCAGAGTATTTATAATTTTTTACTTTTTTATGGTTTTCATTTATTTTGTGCACTGACATTTTTTAAATTTTCCGTTTAATAAATAGCTTTTTTTGTCTTGTCCACAACTTGAAGCGTGAATATTTCGCGACTCGCACACATAATTATGATATGTATAAAGGGATTTTTTTTACTTATATATGTTATATAAAAAGTGTACATATTTTTCATGATATTACTTCTTATACATCACCCTTTTAATATATGAAATGAAAACTATATTTATAGTATATGTAATCAAAAATTATATTTGAAACATTTCTTAACTCTACCAGTACCAGTATATATAAAAAGCTGGTACGTTGTATATTATTATTAATTAGTATAATTGTTTGTGTTGTTTTTCTGCTCCATGTAATAATTTCAAATTCAATTTTTTTTAAACTATATATCCTATACAACCTTTGTATATATATGTATATACATTTTCATCTTTTATATACCGTTTCTTAATTCTAATAGCTGATAAACAAACTAAAAAAAAGTATGCATCTTGTTAAATGTATATATTTAAATTATAAAATAAAAATTTATTTTTTTTATTATTTACAGTATATGGTATACAAAATGTTTTCCAAACACGTTCCATATGTAATATATTAAATTTTCTCTCATTCATTCACATTATATAATGGTAAGTCCCAATATGTAATTATATTACATATATAATATATTTATAGTGTTTTCCATATATATATATGCAGGCATATATATCGACAAATTCAATCGAATTTCAAATAGAAACGATATAGAAAAACCCATTGAAATTTTCTTTCCATCAAAAACCAAAAATATATATTTCTATATATAATGCTGTTACTACAATATATGATATATCTAAAATGCAATAAAAATATAATATTAAATAGAAACATAGATTAATAATGTAATATATTATAACATTTGATTACACAAATACAACGCGTATATATATAAAGAAAAAATCATTGTGTCTGTTATATATATCTCAAATGATTATTAACTGAATATATATTTATATATAATAGTTCATGTGTGTTAAATGTACGTATATAATATATATAAATATATAGGTATATTAAATGTATACCAGCGCATTTCATATGTACAGTATGTGTATTTTTATTTAAGTAATGGATTTTATCAGGATTGATCAACGCAATTTAAAATCTACCGGAAGATAACATTTGGAAAAAAGTATTCTTTAAATTACCATATAATTGTTTTACAATTTCTTACCCGTTTACATTGCATGCAAAATCGTAATATGCTTATCAATTATATATTATCATTAATTCAATGGTATCCCCCGGTACATGTTTAGATACCTAGATCCCCTAAAGGAAAAATTCCTATACAACACCCTTACGTATATACATATATAATATATATATAAATAAATGTATGATTGGTAAAATGTGTATATACGTTATGGTTAAATAAGTATGTTTGAGATGGATGATGAGAATATTCCAAACTGGCATTTTATTGTATAATATTTATATATAATTGTGTATGTATGGTTGTATTTGTAATCCAAAGTATATAACGCTAATGCACTTGTACCATACCGGAAAACGTGCTAAAAATATTTGTTTGCTTTCAAATAATATGGTTATTCGTGCACGTAAAGATTAAGAATCATGGAACCATAAATATATCGAATAGTAACGAAAAAAACTAAATAAATATAAACAGTAAAGCTCCAAATAACGAAAAATGTGTATATGTAGATTGTAGATCGATGTACCTTTTGTGAATACGAGGAAAAATTTTGTTTATTTTTTTCGTATTACAGATTATTATTTGGTTTACAATACAAATGTATACGCATACAAATATACATACGTATATGCAAAAAATTTATAAACATACTTCCATATATCATTTTCAAAGTCACATCGATTGGGGTTTTTTACCTTCCAATTTCCGAATATTTACGATATCCATATATATATAAACTAAATATATATATATAAAGATAAAGGTATATGTACGCAGAAATATTTATATATTCGCATTATATAACGTTACCGTATAAATATGTATAATAGATACAATCAATTGTATTTATTGAATTTTTTTTTTATTTTTTATGGCTAATAAAATTTCAATTTTATCAAATAAATATATTACTACATATATATAACTGGATATGAATGTGAATAAATATATATTACATTTATTATAAAATATATTGATTCAACGATTAGGATAAAATAATGTATATATTAAAAAAAAAAGAAGGATATTATAACTAAATTTACCATTTCATTGAAATACTAATATAAATACATTAAAATAACATTAATCAATATTTTGAATTTAATACCATGTATAAATAATGAACACACACTTTTATCTACTATATTTATAATATTGTTATTATTGTCTGGTTTTTAAATTCGCATTTAAATTACTTTTACCTTTTTATGTCAAGGTTTTTGTATTTAAAAAAAAAATTACGTTTATATAGATAGATAGATGAATAAAATGTGGGTGATATTGAAAAATAAAATGTTATATATATGTTAAAAGGATTTATTTAAATATATTAATTTATTTCAACTTTTGATGATAAATAATTACAAGTATTAATTTTGTTCACAAATTGAATTCATTGATTATATAATAACATTTTACAATAATATATATATATTATTTTTATTTATTATTTACATTTAAATTTATAAGTTAAATATATGAGTTATTTAAATTAAATGTATATACACATAATTAATAATTTATCTACATGTAATATGATATCTGTATATACATTTTACAATAATATATGTACACATAACATAAGAAGTATATTAAATGAATTATATAAATATGAAAAGCTTTTGAAATTCCTCCGCAATTTCAAAATCAATTTAATACAAAACGTTATAAACATATGAATAATGTATAATTCAATTGTTTTATTTAATTTATTTTAATATTGCTACAAACGGTTTTGCATATATACTGTACAAAATTACTCTATATATATATGAATAATCAGTACAATATAAAATAATAATAATAATTTGTATAAACATTACATTTAATATATGATTTAAAATATAAAACTACAATGCGTAATAATTTTCATCATTATATAATTTATGTGCATTTGAACACTTATTGTTAATGTTTCCTATTTATATAAGAACATATATATAAATGAGGTAATCACAAGTAGGTCGAATAATGCCGGTTATAGATATACAGAAAAAATTCCTTGTTAAAATTATTTATGTATTAGAAATATGTATTAGAAATATCCGATGGCGCGTATATCGAAGATTTAATCCAGTAATTGTATAAATATAAGTAAATTGTACATCTCTATTTATAATAGTCATTATATAAATTTAGAATCCACCATAATCCCGCTGTTTATTTTTACAAACATTTTGATAATTTTATATACGTAATTTTATACATATAATATGTACAATAGCATATAAACGATTTTATTTTTACATCATCTCTATAGACATAATTTCTTATTCCATTTATACTGATATCAACAAAATACCTTTATTTTTCCAGAAATATATAAATATAGATGTAAAAGTTTATGTTAATTTATATATGTATAATGATAATGAATAAATGTGTAAATATACGCATGTAATTTATATTCATGATTTACATTTACATTTACATTATATGATGGATGTAATTGTAAATTTTATAATATGATAATTAAAATGAAAATTTTGCATATTATCATATATATTATATTGTATATTAAAATATTATATACGTGCTTAACGTATATAAAATAATGGATATAAATAAAATATATATTATATGTTATTTATTAATGATTGAATATAATAATATAGAAATATTCCAGTAATGGTTCTATTATATGTTTATACTTATAGCTTCTTTTCTACTACGCTTTTTAGTGTAGGCTACACAATTTAAAAATATAAAAGTGTATGAAGTTTTACGATATATTTCTATTGTAGTGTGATATGAAAAGATTACATTTTTACATTTGGTGTATTTTCTCAATATATATAAAAATACTCGCAGCACAAATGCGATAGAGAATATATATTTTTGTATTCGACAGAGACCAAAAATGGATAATATATGAAAATACATATATACAAATACTCAATATTACGAAATTACAAACAAGCAACCTCAAAATCGTATCTACACCATAAATATTCATTGTGTAGAATACCATTATATTTTGTACAACGTTGTGGTGACGGTGTCGTTTTGTTGTAGTAAAAAAGAATAAAAATTCAACACACCATTGTAGCATTCGATGAAAAAAAGAGATATTTGATATTTTTGGTGTATTGTACTCAAAAAAGCGTAGTAGAGAAGAAGCTATTACTGTTTTAATAATCGTAAATTAATGAATTTATATTTTGCTCAAAGCTCAATGTTTACTTTTAGTTTTTAAATTATACTCCCTTAATTGAATCCATTATATGTATGTATAATTATCTTGTAATAAAATGTATCCATATAGATTTATTACTATAATCAATGATTAAATATAAATAAAATTTTATCCCATTTATATCCCATATTTTCGTTTAAAGAATTTAATGATTTTGTGGAATTACGTTTGAAATATATCTGTGTATCAAAATGTTAAAAAATAATGTCATCTTTTTAATAACATATATATAATAAGTGCAGTGGAAAGATATAATTTAATTATAAATTTAATAGTTGTTATTGCTTCAAATGTATAATACAAATGTAAAAATATTATATTTTCTTATAAATGATAAATTGTATTATATGTAATTTAAAATAAAACATAAATCATATTTCTTTATGAATGCGTATATATGTAGTGTAAAATGTATAAAATGTTTTTGGGTTTCTGTATATCCTTTGAATAATGATATATATACATTAAAAAATTTAAGTATTTCAAATAAGCTAGTACTTTCAGTAAATGCATTATAGATATAGTGATCTTTTTGGATAAATTATTCTAAGGTACATTTTTTATCACTTTTCTCTGCGATTTCTAAAAATCAAATAAACATTTTTATGATTTTGCATCTCATATATACAAATAAAAGGGTGTTCTTACGAACAAATTTGAATATATTAAATCATTTTATATTAAAATTTAATGAGAAGTTGATTAGTGATAATTATACATTCACACTTTATCCCCTTGCCACCAGCACGTGTTTCCTGTTAAAGGTGGTTGCCAGGAAGCGTTTTTTATATATATCTATATATTTATAATTACAATTAACAGCGTCTTTTGTAAAAATTTTAATTATCATTGGAAAAAAATGCAACATTTGTATAATATAATTATGTTCGTATATATAAGAGGATAACCATCAAATATGAAAGAAATGCGAGTTGTCTCTGTAACACATAATCCAGTAACACAAATTGTCGAATATAGATGGTTATACAGTTTAGATACACAAATTATATTTTCATGCTAAAATTTCATCTGTAATTGTGATTAATAATGTGATTTAATATATATGATATCATCATATATATATAGTGATGTTATATATTATATATAAATTATATATCCATTGTATAATATATAATATACATTTGTGTATTTATAGGTCGAATATTTTATTTATACATTGTTTACCAAGAAAAATGATATAACTGTGCAGTTTTCATTTTACTAATAATACAAATAAAGACATACACATAAAATTCATCATAATTCATAGAAATATTTAAATATATATATTGAGATTTAAAGATATATACGATATTTTGTAATACACATTTAAAAGATATAAATGTTCATTCATTCATACGATATAACAGAAATTTAGTTATGTAACTCTGTATGCATATATACAACACACGATACTCATATATACTGTATATAAGTCTTGATATATGTTTTATAAGCCTAAAATGAAAAGTATATGTACTATATTTATATATACAATTGTATAATGTATATATTAATAATATACATATATATGATTTACCGAATGTTTCTTAATTAATTACATAATAATTCCGATTTATAAAATGAAAGTTTATAAACAGGGTAATATTGCAATATCAATCAATAATTTTGCACTATCGAATTATTGATCCAAAGCAGTTGACTCTATTTTGAAATCACATTAAATATTTTCTAAATTTTATATATATGACATAAATGATTGATATAAAAAAAAAACTCGTATAATTATATAACCATTCTGTATGTAACAGATTAATCCACATTAATCCTTATTTAACATAATTTGTTCAACTCATACCAAATTTATTTCTAATCGTTTTCGAATCACCCTGTGCAACTTTGCACATAATAATTTGAAAACGCAAACTATATATATATTTTGATAAAATATAATTCCTTTATATGGTTATTATATTTCATATAGGAAATATAAATAAAATAAAAATAAATTTTTCGCTATACAACCAACAATCTGGTTTTAGCGTCCAACAACAGCCTTCTGTTATTAGTTACTTAATTTGTGGCTTTTACGGTGTCGGGAATTAGCCGTACGACCAACCGCAAGCGGAATATACAACTCTGTGTTAAAAGTTCAGATTCGAAAAATAACCGAAAACACAAAACATATTTTATGCATTCAGTAGGATTCGAACCCACGACCCCAAAATTTCGTTAGAATTTTAGGTTGGCATTTTTAACATTTACACCACAGAGTTGTACATTGTATATAGGAAATATATAGATTGTAATTTTACCATGATCTATTTATATATGACTAAATTTATAGAAATCGTCTAAATGAATTTTGAACATTATGAACTATATATCAATATGTATATCCATATAGGTACAATTTAAATTTTGTAATATGCATATTTATAGATAAATACTGAATAATTGCAAAATTGTGTAAAATTGAACTTTTAGAAATATCAAACAAAAATGTATACATTTGAATGCCAGAAATTACCAATCTTTTAATATATATATATTTGTTCATAATGAAAATGGAATATCCTTAAACTTAAATAGAAATCAATTAATTTGTTGATATTAAAAAATTACAAAGGCCACCCACAGAGCATTGGATGTTTAAGGTAATTTATCACATATAGGAGACAAAAAAATGATTATTTATAACTTAAAAAGAAAACTAAAATATAAGAATGTATTTCTTTTGTTTTGGCATTCTCTTTATAACCTTTTTCCATTGGTTTTCTATTTATAATATATACAATATGTAGATTTACTTTTATATACATATATTATTTATTCTTATTATTATTATTCTGATTATGATTATTTTTATTATTATTATAATAAATTATTGGTAT
Organism: Dilophus febrilis; assembly: GCA_958336335.1. Lineage (NCBI taxonomy): Eukaryota > Metazoa > Arthropoda > Insecta > Diptera > Bibionidae > Dilophus > Dilophus febrilis. The sequence goes on along the minus strand of OY284469.1, from coordinate 25,451,641 downwards.
ATACGCATTTATTTTTTTGTGTATATATATAGCAAATGGCATTTATATTATATTATATTATGTATACCATAAATTTGATAATAAATCTGAATAAATTTCACAAACAAATTTAAATGCATATTTGTATTAATACACCGAACCACCACAGTATATTATTATATATTATAGTATATATATCTTATTATATTGTATATATTAGAATATTAGACATTTATTTTTTTCTCTTATAGGTATATATACAATACATGTTTTTAAACGTATATGTAGTTACAATATATACTTTTACTTAACATATATATTTTTCTGTTTTTTCCTTCTTTGAATAAAATTTATTTTCTTCCATAACATTCATATATATACATATAGAAATTTATTCAGTAACATCTTAAAAGGCTTAAATTTACGCATGATAAATTTCTCACGTGAAAAAAGCTTTCATATGTATGGTATATATATATATATATATATATTATATATATTTCCTTATACAATAAAATAATGTATGTATACATTTTCTTTATTTATTTATTAAAATATGTTATCGTGTTGCTTTTTTTTTTATTGTTTGTAGGTTTGAGTATATTGTTTGCGGACGTCTATATATAAATATACAACATATATAGACTTTGCGTTGAATAAATATAAAAATAAATAACTCATATATAATGTATAAATAAATCATATATAAAAATATTTTAGTTATTCATCAAATTGACAAATTTTTTTTTCTTATATGTATACATTCAACGTAAAAATAAAAATTTCCTTTTATTCCATAATGTATGTAATTATTTTGCTTTATTCACTTAAACCTATATGTGCGGATATTTGAAATAAATATATAAATTTGTATAATATAAATATATGTATACTTATTTTAACACTCTTAGATAATATATTGGTATATTTTATGATATAATAAATTAAGTCATATATTACTATATCTATATATTTATACATAGAAAATTGTGTATTGTGTATTTTAAGTGTATATATATATATGGGTTACATATACTAAGGTGGTAAAAGTAATGCTGTAAATTTGCAATGCATTTAAAATTTGTATATGAATAATTTAAAAAAAAACCCCTATACATATTATTGATTTATTATATACATATAAATACGTTCGTTGAAATTTACATAATAAAATTATTGAAAATAAATACAATTTTCTTTTCAACTTTGAATATTAATAATAAAATAAAGTTTGTTCCTGTGATATACTTTTTCACTATATATAGGTATATTTATATATGGGTTTATGAATTCATTAAAATTTTGTTAACTTTTTGAATAAAAACAAAAACAAAGTATGGAAATAAGTATATAATAGATATACATCTAACTATGAGTCAAGGTGGAATCTGTAAAAGTAACTTTAACAATATATGATTTTAGCATATCTTTTACTAAAACCAAAAAGAAATGGAATATTAATTTAAAAGGATATTTTTATTCGTATATAAAGGTTGTATTATTATTTTTTTTTATGAAAATATACGGAAGTTTTATTTACATCACAGTTATAATTATAATAATATCACTGTATTGAACAGAGGAAATGTATTCTTATACCTTCATTTATCAAATAAATAATTTATAAAATGGTATAGATTTATATTTGTATAAAATGTTTTCAATGTTGACTGTTAAGGTACCTCCATATATTTATATATTTATATATAAGAGCTACCAGAGATATTATTTTAAATTCTATTTATTATAATATTGAATGTAATTTTGTATACTTTTTCTTTTTTTATTGTTCTTTATATATATATATAATAAATTTAATATAGTAAAGTCATCAAATTCTATGTGATAATATTTTTTTGTTGAATAAAAATCTTTTAAATCATAAATCTTGCTGACAAATTGTTGATTGACAATATTTTTCTATCTATATATGCAAATGCTTATTGATATACATTTTCTTTTATTATTATTTTTTGAAATGTGATTATGCTAAATCTGTCTATATATAGAAAATATATTTAATTCATATCAGCAAAAATAAAGAAAGCAAAAAAATAAAAAACGAAAAGAAAATATGAAAAGACAAAAAAAATAAAAATAGAATAATATTCGCTTCCATATATTTATATATAGTTTAAATTTAATAACATGAAAAATAAGTATCGAATGAAACGAAAAAATTCATAAGATTGTATTTTTTTTTCTTCGTATATATTGTAAAATGTGTATATAATATATGGGTATATTCATACCTTACATAATATGAAAAACACTGCAATAAGATGATAAAGAATATATTTGTATATATAGAAAAAAATCATCTTCTTATTACATAAATATATACGTACGTTACGTACCTTATTCCGTTACTATACCAATGTATATCAAATAAAAAAGTATGTATACGGATTCAATTTTCACACACACTCAACAAACAACACGATGTTGTAAATTGCGTGATGATTATAAATATGAAAATTACATTATTATTTTGTTTATTTTTTTTAATGTATGTAATAATGTACGTCGTATATGTATAGCTGCTTTAAGAACATTATGAAAATTTGTTTTTCCATTATTTTTATTTATTTTGGGTTAAAGAATAATATTTGAGAAAATTTTAATATATTTTATATGGTATATGATATATAGTAAATAAATATGTATTAGGAACATTTTAACCTTTAACCTATATATATATTGCATGCGTATATTCGTGTGTATATTCGCATGAATTCATTCTATGTATTTTATGTATATTCATTCTATGTGTTTTTATGGGTATATATGATGTTAGAAAAGATATATGACGCAGATAAATTTTGTAAAAGAACTTGATCAAATGATTTGAATTGATTTTGAAAAGGATACAATTTTTTTTTTTCCTTTTGTCTTATAGAAAATAATTTTCAGAAAGAATTCAACTGTAATAGTTTTTATACCTGCATATAACTATACATAAAATAAATATGAATTTGAAAAATGTATCAATATATCAATATATCAATATACCAATCAAATCATTTAGGCTTAATGATTTTTTAAGTTAAAAATTCAATAAAACTATAGTATATCTTTAAAAGGAAATGTTAAAAAAAAAAGATAATGCTATTCGTAATATTGCCTATCCAAATCTTTTTTTTTTTGTTTTTTTTTTTGATTGTGATCAATTATTGTTTATGAATGACTTTAAGTATATAGAATAATCAGGTATGGGAATATAAATAATAATATTATATAATTTCTTTATAAACAAAAAAACTTTGAATGCTTCAAAGATTATTCATTTATGAAACAAACTCCACGTAAAGAAAATGTACTTGTTTTAAGTATCACTCAAAAAATCATTACAATTTTGTTAGAAATTTTATATTTCATATATGCGAGTTTTATATAAAAAAATAGTTCAATTATGAAAAATATTAACATAAAAGAAACATTTTTTATGATTATTTTCTATTCTTATTTTTTTTATATAGACAAAATACATATATTTTATTGGATTCATTTAACAAAAAAAAAAAAAAAATAAAGAAAAAATTTTGAAAATAAATAGTCGATGATGATCAAAAAATATTACTTGTAAATTAAATTAAATATTTTATTTTTTCGTTTTCTTTTCGGAAAATTATTACTGTTTATATATAAAACTTTTACAAATATATATACAATATAAGGAATAAAAATAATATTATTATAAAATAACATAATAAGGAAATTAGAACTTTTCTTTAGCGCATAGTTACATATAAAAAAAATATATACTATTTAAAGTTGTAATAATAATACACAACATAATACACATGATATAATATTTCAAAAAATAATATTTAGTTTCGATTTATTTGAAATTCACACTTGTAATATTTTAGCTCTTTTTTTTCTATATATTATATAAAGAAATAATAAGTTTAAAAGTATATATGTTACGATCATAAAATATCTATTTATATATACAAATCTCTTGCACATATCTCTTGCAAAAATATGAATTTCATTGTAACTTTTTATTCAAGTTCATTCATCCAGAATCGATTGAACATATGACATTTTTATTTTTAAAATAGAAAAAGAAATTCATATATCTGTATTCATATCACTAAAATCCATATAATATCATTTTCTCATATATAGTATTATTAAATTATATAACAAGTTAAATATATATATATATTATATTTAAAAAATGCACTTATATTTTATATAAAATATAAATATGATATGCGGGCGGGTTTCGTTTGTATAACTTTGAAAACATATACATTTATAAATATTTCTTTTTTAACAACTTTCTTATACAATCAAGTTGCATTAATATAAAAAAAATGAGGATTTTTTAAATTTTTTTTCTTTCTGTTTACAAATTATATTATATATTTGTATTCATATTAATATTACATGATGTCTTTATATACTTCAAACCAATATTTGCATAAATCTTATACGAATAGCGCAGTAAATTGAAATTGTTAATTAACAATTAACAAACAAATTAATAAAGGAATTCGCACTCTCTTTAAATTAAAAAAAAATAATTTCCTCTGAAGCTTCTTTTTGAAATGTCCTTTATTCAGAATGTACAAAAGTTTGATGAAACAACATTTCTTGTTTTTTTTTAAATTCAAAACTAGATATAAAAATAAAACTCTTCTATAGAAGTAAGTCTACTTTGTAAAATAGACATATAGACAGATAAACCCTGTATAATTTGTACCTTTTCACGTCTGTCGTATATATATTTGTTACATTTCTATATATGTTAGTATAATTTGTATATCTTTTTGTGTGTATTTTTTTTTGTGTAAAATTATAAAAATATATATGAAGAAGTTTTTACTTTGGAAATTAATAACTTATAGAGAATATTTTGATGAAAACTTTTAAGTTTTCTTCTTTTTTATTTATTCTAAATAAAAAAAAAAGAAGAAGAAATTAACAGAGCATAATAATGAGAAGTTATTATAAAATGAAATTTTCTTTTATTTTATAGATAAATTATAGTTTTTTTTTATGAATGGAAATAAATATAAAAATACTTGATTATATAATACTATAATAAGACGTATGAAGATATTCTACATATGAAAAAAAAAATTTGATGCAAGGATTGAAGTTCAAATTTTAACACTTACCATACATTTACGCTTCCGCATATGTATTATATAATTATATTTATTTGATATAACATCAAAGGATTCTTTATATTATATTTATATTATGTTATCTATATATATAAAATATATTTAATTTATTTGTTATTATTTTGCATTCATCAAATCATTATATACAATTTTGGTTTTGATATTATTAATTTTTTTTTGTATGATCTTCAATTTTTGTTAGTATATATTCACTGACTTGTGTTTTTCTATATATTTTCTTCGTTAATGTACTTGTAATCTTAAGCAATAAATATAGAATGTGATTTACATTTAAATTATATGTGGTTATAAAAACGCAACTGGGACAATTAATAATATTCTCCTGACAGGAATTATTTAAATTTATCGAATACATAACAGTTCGGGAAAATCAATCTGATTGACAGTATAATGTTTTATCATATTTAATATTTAAAAAAGATATTATTCGGGAATCTTTCTAATTTGCTTGTAAATATATAACTTGCTTTATATTCTCATATACTCATATATCGCATATATTATTAATATTTTTTATAGATTAATAATTTAAATGTATAGTTTTTTGGCTTGGCATTTATATGCATATAACTTGTAAATTAAATAAAAATTGTATAATATTTAAAAATTAAAACTTGTAAAAAAATTAAAAGTTTTTTTTTTTAAATTTTAATTTAATATTTACTTTTATGTATTCTATACTATATATGTATAATTATATGATATTATATTTATATGTATACGCGCATATGAACATAGATTTTTTTTAACATATATAAAATGTTGATTAAACTATATATATTATATATTAAATAATTACAAAAGTATATTATACTAAATTTTAAAATATGTACAATATTAGCTTATTCTTCGTATATGTGAATAAAGTTATAGAAATAAAGAAGCTTGTGTAAGTATATATATATATATATGGTGTTTGGATGAATCTTGTTAATATTTTAATTTTAAATTTATTCTTGGAATTTATATATATATATATATACGCGCGTATAAGATAGAAAATTGTATATAAATATTCTTATAATAAAGAATTCTATTAAAAGTTTACTTAAAAAACCTATATTGTTTCAAACTTATTTTAAGCAGATCCCAAATTCGTTCTATTCTGACAACGCATATGGATAAAATATGATTTTTATTAATTAAATACCTAAATAAACTATTTTACTTTAACAAAATAAAAAAAAATTTACACTTTTGATATTTTACGAATTTATAATGCCTTGAAATTTAGATAATTATATTTCGTTAAATTTTTCATTTAGATAAATACAGACAAAAATCCACATTATAGTTTTTTTTATGTATATAGAATATCTCTTTAAATTAATAAACTTAATGGACTCTATAGAACTATTCTATTATTTTCAATTATATTTTCTATATACATTCTAATGTAAGATGTTTCTAAATGATTGACGTTGAATTTGTCAATTCATAAATGCTATACATATGGAAAGTTCATGTTAATTGTATTTTATTTTATGCGGTTAATAAGTCAGCAAATGAAAAATAAAAACGAAATACTATATACATATATAACTTGTAAAATCGTACAAAAATTAAAATTAACATTTTATTTTATTATATTATTTAATGGGATATAACAATAACAAAGTAAAAGTTTCAATTTTTTTTTTATCTCTAAAAAAATCTAAACCATATAATATAAACTAATCTAAAAGCTTATTTCACTAACGGATTTATGCATTTAATGATTCTATCATATTATATCTATACATATACGATATTCGTGATGCATAGAATAAAAATAAAACAGAATATGAATATGTAATTTTCCATTTAATATATTTGATATTTTCTATATAAATATATACTATATATGTGTATAAAATTAAATTATATAATTATTTCCATTTCATAAATTTTCATTTATACAAATTTCCATTTTTTGTACCATACAAATATTTTTTATTTTATAACATGCTTAAACTGTATATATACACAATATTTTATACATGTAAAATGATAGAATATATAGTTTATTTTATCATATACAAAGAATATAGTATACATATGTTTTTAATATATTTATATAATGTTATGTATTTACAGGATCTATTACTGATCGGTACTGGGAAAAGGGTCAAGGATAAAGGACCAAATGGTGGTAAGTTTTATACTCATGTAACATATTTAATTGATAAAAAAATTTTATTAATAATTAATTTAAATTATCAAATTATTTAAACAATTTTGTATGTGGAAAATATATTGTAATAAAGCAAAGATTATCTTACTGTTTTAGATTTTGTAAAATTCCCAACGATTTCATTCTCGATTTAGTTATTTGAAATCAATCAATTATACATCTTATACAAATCATCGGATTTAATCCAAATTGTTTACTAAATGAGTATAGTAACAAGTGTCTATATATTAAATTCATTATTCATTCATTACAAATTATTTATAATATTAAAATTTAAAATGTCTGTCTGATGGAATAAATACAACATGAATGAATGAATTTGATTATATTTTAATATTTCTCGATATTCCTCATAGATATATATATTTATATATTCATAAAAGTAATTTTTTTTTTAAAATTATTTTATTTTTAAATATTCTTTGGGAAATATATTAAAATAAAAGAAAAATTATATATTTTATACACATATATCGTTATGTTATGTATTATTTTGTACCTATGAAAAATAAATAATATATACATGAATATGTATATAAATGCTCAACTATATGTTTCATATTACAAATTAACTGTGCAGAAGATTTAAAAAAAAAAATCGTATAGACGACGGAGGTATACATAGTGAAGATATACATTTTAAAATACAATATAATAAGCTAAATATAGTGTTTTGTGTATGTACTACATTTGTATAATGCATGAATAAATGTAAAAACCATATATTCATAATGAATGCAAATTATATTTTATATACATACGTATATTATATATGGATATATAGTGAAATGGATATATTTTTAATGCATCAGGTATATATCTATTGTATATATATATACCTTTAACGAGATATAGCATTTCAGTACGTTGTCAGTCAGTCATTTATAGAGTACCAAGGGGCATGTTTATTTATACATATATATATGTGTACGTATAAATTATACCTTTTATGTTAATATAGTACACCCCATAGGTAAAAATGTGTATAATAAATATATATTTGTGTATGAATTGTGTATAGATGATACAAAAAAGAGCACAAAACAGAAAAAACCAAGAAATATAAGATAATAAGGGTATGTTTATAAAAAATGTAACATTAGATCAAAAATAAAAAAAATAAAAAGAACTGAAAAAACAAAAAAATTAACCATAAAAACAAAAAGTAAAAGAAAAATGTATTTGCTGCGCGAAAAATAAATAGGCTTTATTTTTGTTTTTCAACATACATTTCTATATGTATATATATATATATATATATATATATGTATTTATATTCTATAACTCATATTTCATTTAATATTTTTTTTTCTTCTTATATATTAATGAATATTATGTATATATTTATATATACAATGTATAAATATGGTCTTATTTGTATACAATAATGCGATTCTACATTTATTTGGAAAATGTTTATAAAATATTTACAATGAGAGCGATATTCAACGGTTGTAATGATTTTTTTCTTATTATAATGTATATATATATTTCTGAATTATTTAAAAATTATTATTGCCTCCTAAACGCAGAAACAAAAAATAAAAAAGAATATTTTCTTTGTACCTATATATGCTATATATAGAAAATAATTTGAATCAACGAATTTTTCGAAATAAGCTTTGAAATTAACTGAAATTATATCCATATATCTCTATATATAGTTTTACACATTAAATAAATGCGAGTTTGTTCTTTAACATGAATTATAATTATATTAAAATTAATGTCATATTGAAACATAGAGATAACATGAAAAATAAAAATCAATATTTATACAAAGAATTACATGTGTTTTTGGATAACGATTATAGATATATACTATGATACAATAATGTATATATACAGATATATATGTTAAAATGAATTTATGGTTTATTTATGTATGTATATATTATATATATATGTATGTATAAATATAATCGTATATGGATTTATAATATTTACTTCCTGGTGTTTTGGGGAAAACTTTATCATCAGTTCTTATATGCGGTATTTAATAAATCCATATGTACTTAAAATGTGTTATACACCTCAATATTATATTGTATATATACTTTACATACCTCTATTTATCTGTATGTATGTCTAGATTTTCACTAATGTGTTTTTGAATTTACAAAATTACATTATATCATATATACGTATATGGATAAATTTGAAAATAAAATACTTACTTATCTAAAAAACATTATACGATTACATTAACACAATAATAATACATGTGTCTCTATATCTATGTATATATATATATATGTATATAGTTTTATATAGGAGCCGCTACAGTAAAATGATGCACGCAAAAATCTATAGTCAACAGAAAATTAACATTATTCATATATCGTATCTTTCTATCCAGTTTTTTGTTTTCACAAATATTCGGTTTATATTTTAATTTTCCAAATACTTTTAAAATCATTATTATTTTTTTTGCTTGTAAAATCCCAAATTCCTCTAAAAAAAATGGCTTCAAATGGCTACATCGCTAATTCGTATACTATAATTAAATCCCAACGACCAACTGTTAAACAACCACAAATGCTTTATGTTTGGTATAGCATTATTGCTATATAACAGTTAGAATACACACACACACACACATGTATATATTTATAGTAAAATATAGATGTTTTTCCTTAAATTTTCTATACACGTATTTAAATTTTCTTAATAACATAATCTATATTTAATTATATTTTATATATAACCTAAAGTCTATCAATAATGATTTTGTATACACACATTTTATATATGCGAAATATATGTGACATGATGTTCAATACGATCTATTGTCAATAATTTCCCACAAAGTTTAATTTTTTTAATTCAATTTTAATTATATCAAATAATTTCTCTTAAAGACATATTTTCAAGATTTTTTCAAAATCCATTTTTGCTATGGGGATTTTGATAGAAACCTCTTTAGATTCCTTTGTGGGATTACTGCTTAAATAGACAATATTATAGAAAATCCTTCATGAAAATTTTTCTTTTATTGGACAATTTCCCGGTACTGGAAAATCCATCAAACATTTTTCCTTCATTGCAATTCTTCCAGTAATAAAAGCTTTTTGAAAAAAATAATTTTTTTCAACCGTTAATTATTATTGAAAATCTTTTAAGAATTCGAGTTTTTTCTTCAATCGATATCGATATTTCTTCGTCAAACTTCCTGCAAGAATTTTTGCTTACGATTAGATATGCAAAAATTCACTGGTATACAAGAAAACATCATGTAAAATACAATTAAAATTCTAAAATAATATAAAAGATATATAATATAAAATCCCCGCTTTCTATTTATGTTCTATTCCATATACAAATATACCTATATATTAATGTTCTAAAACGATATAATATATATAGATTTAATATTTTGTAAATGTCAAGAAATTTTATCTGAATTTATATACATTAATTATGTATATATATATATATATATATATAATCTAATATTGTTATACGGCGAAGAACAATGAACGATTTTCAATACCGTGATTATTTATTATTTAGATGTAAAATTATTATATTTTTCTTTCGTACATAAGTATTTATATTATTTGGGATTTTCATATAATAAACATATACTTAAATATATATACAAAATATAAATGATAAAAAGATAAATATAAGATTTTATTAAATTCTCAAAAGTTTTCTATATTATATAACACGTATATATTAATTATTTGTGAGTGAGATCAAAAGATTTTTTCACACCACCCCTATATACTTATTTATAGAAATAATTCTAATTCTTTTATGAAATTTTATTTTTCAAACAAGAAAAAAAAACACGAATAATTCATCTTTTCTTTATTTGTGTAGACATTTATCTATATCAAAAAGTTCACATGTAATTACATTGAACTTTGTAATCATAACACATAGTTTTTACTAAATATTTTATACCAAAATTATATGTAAAGTAAATTTCATTTTTACAAAATTTTACTTTCGTCTATAAATTCAGATATATATTTTTGTCGGTTTTATTTCAATATAATGTAAATCTATCTACTAATAAATAAAAAAAAAAATTATATAGAGGCTGTAAATAATTCCCGTTGAAAGACTTACTGCTGCTGCTGCAAAAAAAACTATTCGATAAAAAAATATTATAAAACTATTCATAAATGAATATATAAATAAAAAGATTTATACAAATTATTGGAACTTTTCCAAAATATATCTACATATTGTGAAAAAAAAGAAATTTTAAATCTATGTGACTTTGTGGTTTAGCTACGAGAAAATACGCAACTTAAAATTCTAACAAAACTTTGAATTAGTGCATTCAAATTCTTCTGAAAACATGCAAAATGTTTTGTTTGTATCTGTTATTTTCGAATCTGAATTTTGTAACACACAGAGTTACATATTTTCCCATGCATTTTCCGACACAGAAAAAAAAAATTCATTATGAAAACTAAAACAATAGAAACACTGTTGCCGAACACTAAAACCAATCGTCGTTTGTAAGAGAGCATTTTTTTTATTTTCTATTTAAAATCTCATATATATAGTTGTGTAATATGCTATGCTATCATTTTATTTTCATTTTAATCAAGTTAAATTTTTAATATTTTAACATTTTGCAGATTATAATTTTAAATATATACCATATTGAAAATATATACGATTTAGATATAGTATTTTTTATATACTTATTTGAGTGAGTCGTTAACTTTATTTTTAAATTTAGTTTGAATGCATTTTTATAGACTATATAATATAATAATTTTTTGATTTGTTTTTATTTTTATCCCTCCCATTCCTTATTCTATATACATATATTTGGAGGAAATTTTTTTTTTTTGTGGTAGTTGAATTTCATTGTATTTTTTTTATCCATATTTATTAGAAGAATAATGGAAGAAATTTAATTCTAACAGGAACATGAAATAACTATAAGTAAAACCAAAATTAATATGAAATAACGAGTTTTAATGCAATAACACTATATTGGTTTAAGAATAATTTATTTGTGTCAGGACTTTAGTAATTTTGTATAATCTAATGAATTTGCATCACATTGAAATAATGCAGTATGACACGTTTTCGTATTCAATCAGTGTGAAATGTACATATACATATATTGAGATAGGATCAAATTGAAAATATGTAAAATAAGAAATTGATATATTAAATTATTTCTAGAATAAAAAAATAAATTTCACACACACAAATCGTTTATATTATTTGTAAACCTTGACTTCGTGTATAAAATATATCGTTTTTAATATGTATATATAAAATTCACCCTATAAAACATCACATTCTTTTGTAAATATTTTTTTCTCTATACATATTTATCGTATATATAAAATGTATTGATTGAACTCTGTACTTACATAGGTTTTTAAATTTACATATAAAACATTTATTTGCGTGTTTTCTCTATATATGCAAAATAGTGCAGTATATAAATTATTTATGTTATCGAGTATATTGAAATTGACATAATAAAACTCATCAAATCGAATATAAAATTAGGTGTCAATGTATATTTTTATATAGGTACGTATAGCTTAGCTACATGTATGCAAATGATTGTAAATATATATATATATATGTATATAAAATTTATAGAAAAATATGTTGAATCCAAACAAATCAAACATTGTTATAAATGGTAGTTTATATTTCATATAAGAACTTTTTTTTTCATTTTCCAAATTCTGTATACATGTATATTTATTAAACATTTATTCTATTTTCAATTCTAAACATAGTTAGTGCTTTTATTTTTTATTTTGTTGACATACATATGTTACAGTCGACATCAATATACAGGGGATGCTTGGGCTAAATTAATTTTCAAATTCGTATCAAATTTAACGATTTCCATGATTAAGATTATTATATAAAATGTACCACAATCTCCCTTATATGTATATAGGAAAAACTTTTCAGTAAATGTAAACAAGTTCCTATTTGCAACATATATAACAAAATATGCTATATATGAATATATAAACATTGAAACTCAATTGAAAGTTATTTTTCCATATATGCATTTTTGTACATGCATATACTATACTGGTAATACACATTATAAACCATTTATATATATATATATGCTAAAAAATATTGCATTAAAGCAAAGTTTACACATCCCATATATATATATGTATATCGTCCGTTCCCATATTGGTAATTTTCATTAATTATTTATTAACATTGTATAACAATTGTATATATTCGTATTTCATATGTGTGTGGCTATCATAGAAATAAAAAAAAAGACATGAAAGTTTAATTAAAAGTAAATTTTGTGTTTTTCTTTTTCATTTTCTCTATTTGTATACGATTTTGTTAAAAACCACAATGTTAATACAAAAAAAAAATAAATAAATATCTTAAAAGAATGTATTATTGTAAAAAAATATTTATAGAAAGGAATCGAAAGCTTTTAATAAAATTCATTATACATTTGTGTGTTACAAGTTATATAACATATATTTAGTATTTTATATTTTATATCATCAGTCTTTTGTTATCAGTCGATGGTCATTCAAAAAAAAAACAAACAAACGTTACATTATGCTACAGAATTTATGTATTAATTAAAAGGAAATATATGTATGATGGAAACTGTTTATAAAAAAAAAACAATTTATAGCAAATGGATTCTTAGGTATTTTGGTGTTAAATGTGCTTTAACTTTTTAATATACTTCTAACATTTTCAATGTACTTTAACATCATTAAATTTAACTTTTAACCCGATTTTAAGAAATATATATATGGTTTCCAAATATCACTGGAATTGTACAATAATGTATAATTTTATTTTTTGATATTTCTTAGTTAAATATATTATTTGCCAAAATTTTGATTTTTTATGTTTGTGATTTAAACATTCGTTTTGTTATTTGTTTCTATATAGTTTGATGTTTTTTTTTAATAACAAATTATTGAAATAATTGAAAAAATCACGATTTTCAATAAAATATTATTGAAATATTTTCTGGCTATTATTATATAGTTATATATTATTTCAATCTATAGTTGTATTATGCATTATTCCTTTTATAATAAAAAAAAAATTTTTAAATAAAGAATCAATAATCATTGTATATTCCTTTCAAATGAATAACTTGAATATAACATCATATAGCAAATATAATTATATAAACAACTATTATATTTATCTATTTATAATATTTACCATAATATAAAATTCTATTATATAATCTATAATATACATATTTTTATTTCAAGTATAATAAGATTTTCCATACACAGATGTATATACATTTATTGAGCATATATATGTACATAATTTTATTCAAAGCAGATTATGTTGTCATTTTTCATTTGTGTTTTAAGTATATTATTTTTATCTATGGTAGTTATATTCACATGTATAAATAAATGTATATTGATAAATACAATTTATTATGTATATTATATTGTCGATCGATAAACATTTTTACCGCATATGTTATTTATATTATAATAATGTAATTTTAATATTATTACTTCTTGTTCGCATCTATTTATATTTATATATATATTAGCATGGCATTATATTTATAATAATCTTCTATAATGTACTTATATAGCAATCACCTACCTATATATAACTACGGACATAGTATTATATGTACTTATATCATTATATCAAACATGTGTTTTATAGATAAGATAATAATCATAATGTTATATAATAGAATAATGTGGTCAGATCAACAATAATATATAGAAAATATTTTGATGTAAATATGCGCATAAATACGAAAAATTATCCTGTCAATTCAACGATTACGATATATACTATTTAAATGATTTCAACCGAATTGACGAGTTAGAATTGATCATCATTTTATTATATGCAGGATATGCAAGTTTATATGTATACAAAATATGTGTTTATTATAAGATTTACTAGATTTTAAAATACTATATAGTCTTTATAGTTATCCTAATCGATAAGTATACTTTTTAATTTAAGTTTTACCTTAAATTTAAAATAAATTTTTTGATGTTTTATATAATTAAGTTAGAACTTATAGATTATCACGATAATTTAATTCTGTGATAATGTTATTATTGATCATTTAATTACTTTATAATGTGAGTTTATATATTTATATGAACTTTTTAACATTCTGTATAAGTACATGTAAACATATAAATTGAATAACGTATAACATTAACAACATACACATATAAGACAAACCATATATGCATATATGTACATAACATACTAAAAATAATTAATTGGATGTTTATATAGGGTTTCCTTATGCTCTTCACGCTTACAATTTCATTTTCTGTTTACAATTTCATGTATTCTATAACAGAATATCTCATAAGTTTCTCAGTTATTATGATAAATATCATTTTATATTTTATATATGTGTAACGAATTCCGATATAAACTTGTTCATTTCAATTTTGAAATTTGGCCACCTTCATTTGTAAAACAATCGATATATGTTCACTATATATATATATAGGCAGAAATAACAAATAAATGTGTTAGAAGATGTCAAAATAAACTCATATATGAACATTAAACGCTATATAGATATAGTAAATATTCATATACGATACGAAAATATTTGTATATAAATTATGTGTGCATATGCATTGATGATATGTTATTGGATGATATAATATTTTGATTTCATTAAAAGATTGTTTACATTAAAAATGTAAAAATGTGATATTAACATATTATATGTGATATGCATGTATAATTGTATACCTATATACATTGATACATTTCGTAATTATATTTTATCGATGTTTTATATACGATGAACAAACAAAGAAAAATATTATAATGTACACCTTTTTTTTGTATAACATAAGCTAAAAATTCCGATAGAATTCTTATGAAAATCTATATTTTTATGATATTTAAATTTTTTTTTAATTCAAATATATAAAGACACAATGGAATTTAAAGCAAATACTATTATTTATTCAATACATATAAACAATTAGATAACATTTTAGTTATATATAGTTTTAATAAAATGTTAAACCATTTGTTTAATTCAATTCAATTATATTATGTGTATATACAACTGTCAAGAGCAACTTTATTTAACTGTACTACATATATAATATAATGTAAAATTTATCTTTGTTATACCAAATTAAATTGATAACTGTCAACTAAATGAAGAGGATATTCAATCAACAAAATATCTATGTATATTATGACTAAATATTGTATTCTATACATCTATATATAAATAAGTTTGTTCAGCTCAACAGGTAAAATAATCACAAATTTGAAATCATGCTCTATATAATAAATACTGTCGTTTAAAATGAATAAAATTATCGCTATTTTCAATGAAATTATTTCATTGAATTGAAAATTTTAAAAAGGACTATGGTATTAGTAATTGGTTTTTGTTTTTATTGTTAAACTTTCTGTATTTGAAGAATATTTTCATATTTTGAAAAATAATTTTTTTTTTAATTTGATTATAAAAAAGGTTTTATATGAAGTAGTATTAAGTAATATAATAAATATAATTAAATTTATGTATGCATAATACCTACACGTGATTAAAAAAAATTAAAATTATATTCTAAAAGTATAAAATTCTTAAAACATATACGCGTGAATAATTCACTAATCATACAGTTTTAAGTTATATAATAGTTATATCGCCATATCCATATGTGAATTTTTATTTAAAAAAAACACTTTCATATGCGGGTTTTCGGCACCACACACAATATAATAAACGTTTTATTACAAAATAATAATTTGCCTTCATGCCTCTGTTATATATACAGAGATATATACTATTAAAACGAATAAATGTATATTATATTATTTTAAATATAGAATTCATATAAAATATTATATTCATAAATAATATTCCAAAAATAATTCATGCAAAATGGAATTATACGGATGATATGTATATGCATATAACTTAAAAAATATGTACATATGATATGATATATTATATAAATGCTACAAATTTTTTTTTTACTGTGTAATGCCGTCATACAATAATATATATGTATATATAAATAATAATATATGTCTAAATACAAATTTGGTTTGTATATAGAAAAAAGGATATATTTTGATATAAAATAAAAAAAAGATATGGCTGGCATATTCATATAATATATATAAAAAAAACCAACAAAATATAATTTTTTTTTAACAGTGGTAAAAATATAATTTTTTTTTATTTCCTCTATAATATATGTTTTTATCGTGTGCCATCATATGAACACAAAAAAGGAAAAATTACAATAAAAAATATTAAAACAATAATAAATAATTGTGTATATATATTTATTTATTTTTACATATGCATATGTATAGAAAGTGTACGCAAATAAAAAAAAATCAATGTTTTTCCTATAGAGGCTTTTCTTTTTCTTCTGTTATATATCAATAAAATTTACATAATATTTCTTTTATCATAACGCGGAAAATTATATGCTTTAATTTTAATTTCAATATAAAACCATAGGTTTTAATAAATAGAAACATTTATTATTTATTTTTTATAAATTTTTACAATTAAAGTCAGGATCAATTTTCCGACAGCTTTTATTAAATCTATTCAAATAAGAAATAATCATAAAACATTATTTCTTATTATAAACAGTCTTATAAATTGGTTATATAAAGAAAATTTAATAATGTGAAAAATTATATTAAAAAGTTTATAATTATATAAGCAAATTTTTATCAAAAACGATTTTAATTATAATTGGTGATGCTCATAGATTTTTCTTTTGATTTATTTTTTTGTAATGTGGTAAAAAATAATTATTAAATCTACGCTATATAGTTCCTTTTATATTCATTTGATGAGGATTGATGACTTCTTAGCCGAAAAGAACTATTTAATTTGTTAAAAAATTTACAAAATATACAACTATTCAATTAACATTTTATTTATTTGTTTATTTATATATAAAAAATAAGTACATGAAATATGTATAAGTGTATATTCACTATTTTTTTGTGGTATATTCATGTATTGTATATTGATTTCCTTTAGTTATTTTTATTTTTTTGCATTCCCATATTACATCTGTTTATTTGAAAGCTATATGTACATAACAAAAACCTATATATAAATGTGAATGAATCAATATAATAAAATATATAACATATCTGAACAATTTGAAATATATCTATTTACATTGATATATACAAATCGTTCGATATCAACTATACAATGCATATAATATAAAAAAAATAATAATTAATTTTCGTATATTTGAAATGCTGTTGACATTACAAAATAACAATAAACAAAAATGATAATAATGCTTGAAATTGTTATATATTTTATAAATATATATATGTATAAAAAACACATACATTTTCCCTTGATATGCGACATAGATATATATGTGAATATTATCAATGTTATATCCTTTACCGTATTTTTATACATTTAAAAATGGTTCGATAATAATGGATGATTTGGTAAATTTTCAACATCGTGATATTCATACATAGTAGCAATACCAATTCTATCTGGTTTTGCAGACAGAAAATATTTGCTTTAACAATGTTTAATGTTAGATTTTAAAATCAATTTGGGTATTGAAATCGATTTAGTAACCCACTTAATTATATTTTCGCTATATCCATTCCATAAATTCATTGATAGGAGATCAAGTATATACTTATTTTGTCATTGATTATAAATGACAATAAAATATTAATTATAATCGAATATTTATATTAAAATGATTATTGCATATATCCTTATAAATGAAACCACAAAAAAAAAAATTAATGTTGATTAAACAACAAAAATTTGAATATTAAATATAAATTTCAATAAATCAATAATCATATTTGGAAAAGTTAAATATGTATATACCTTAATTAATTTATTATTTTAAAATTTATTATAAAACGTATGTATATAGTTTATTTATTTATTATAAAAAATATTCGCAATTCAACTGTACCTATATAAATACGTTTTTATGGATTTATGTAATCACTAGATAATTTTTTTATATAATCCGATTTGATTTGCTAAATGATAATAACAATAATTATAATAATAAAAATCTTTTCTTTTTTTTTTGTTGAATATATTAAATTAAATAATATGAAAAATTAACTTTAAAATTGTTATATAAATATTATATATGAAATTTTAAATGATATTTGACTTAAAAAATTTTTGGTAAAATATTGCGGGTATTAAGTCTTTAATATTTTCATTATATACATAATGAAATATAACTATATATATATGTTTAAAATTGGGTATGCAAATTTTTGTTAAAATGTAAATTATTTTAAAATACAAAAAAAAAGTTTTTTTTGTTTTTGCATTGTGTTTTGTGAAATGCTTTTTATTCTAAAATAGTAAAATTCTATGAATATATTATTTTTTTTTTGTTTAAATTATATAAATATAGTTTTCCATTTAATTTTACCCTCTATTAAGTTATGTATTATATTGTTTATATACTATATTATATATATATATATAAACAAACATATTGTATTATACGAGTCTATTCAATTGTGAACAATAAGTTTATAGAGAATTGGTTAATATAAAACATATAAATTCATATGAATTGTAATAATAAATTGTATTTAAGTTAACATTATTTTTTTTTTAATATTTATTACTTTTCAAGATAAATTATTTATTTGTAAATTCATGCGGAATAAAAATAAAATTGTTTGAATTCAAACTTTGATTGGTGGTAAATTTAATCAGTATTTCATAAAAATAAATTTACACACTTTTTGGCTGTAGAGATTACAGAAGGAAAATTTAATGAATAAATCGTTTTATATGTTTTTGTAGAAGATCATATCATATCCGTATATCTAAATTAAAAAAAAATTTATATTCCTTTATATTTTAATGAATAATTCATGTTAATTTTAAAAATAATATTTTTATTTCTGTTTTTATATATATATGAGAGTTTTTTTTCACAAATACCATTTATACTATCTATGGTAAAATGGCAATAGTATTATATAGATTAAAATTTCTTATTTGTATATACATATTTCTTTTAAATATATATATCTGTATAATTGTAATATTGTACCAGTTCACAGAGACAGCGCTAGTAAATGCATTTATGTAATTATATATATAAATTTTAATTATACCGAAAAAATAAAAACGAACTTCTTAAATTATATACGTTGCAATTGCTGTAGATATAGTAGGGATGTAGTACAGAATACATAGGAAAAAATTAACTTTTAGTGATATATGTTCATTATTTATATTGTAAAATTTTATATAAGCTGATATTGACAATTTTAAATGCATGCCATAGATATATAATTGAGTACAGTATTGTTATATGTGTTTAAGGACTTTTTTTGTGGTATGTATATTATGTAATATAAAATAAGGATCTTAAAAAATAATATGTACTTTTTCACTAATTCACAGCTATATATTGATATATTATACTAAAATATTGGTAATATTGTTTAAAATATTGGTTATATTATTTATTTGTAATTTTTATAACACGGTATCATTTTTGTTAAAGCGCTATTAAATATTTAAATTGGTCGCTCAAGAGACAAATAATGCTATTACTTTAGTTGCATGTAAAATAAGTTATTATATATTTAATAAATATAGATATTTTTAAAGAATATACTTTTTCATATGCATATATAAATTAAACTATTTATAATCAAAAGTTGAGCTCATTAAATATAACCTCTTGAACCTATATACAATACAAAATGTTAAGTTCTTTATAAAATAATATTAAAAATACTTCGCGCATAAGAATTTTGCATTTAAAAAAGATTTTCAAAAATGTTACCACAAATAGGTATTTCTTTTATATAAAACTAAATGAAAATGTTATTTTTGGCTGAAATCAAAAGATAAAATAATATTATATCTATGTATATAGAAAAAGTATTTCGATAAATTCACTTCTAATTACTATACATATATTTAAGAATTTAAATCTTTAAAATATTTATCATACATTTATTATCTTTATTATTTTCATATTTTTCTGTTTATTTGTTTTAAAAACTTTATAAACATACAAAATAAAAAAAACACATATCCTTATTTGTACAAAACATTTACAAGAATCTCTATATATGAATAAATATATGTATTTTTTGTAGAATTTAAGAACATATATTAAGACATTCACATTACAATTTTAATTTTAAACTTTAATTAGTTATATCTTACAAATATAAGTATGTATATAAATAAATATATTCGTGCGTATATTATACACGAAAATATCGTATATGAGCGATATTTTGAACATTTGACAAAGTGAAATCTTCAAAAATTTCCCTAATTACTTTTTCTATATAGATATATATCTATATGTATTTGTACATATATATATAAAAATAATATACATTTAAAATGCAAATGAAGAATTCATATTATTTTAAAATCTTAAAATATATATACATTTGTTTTTATATGTATGTTCATTATTATTGTTGTATATATGTATAAAAGATCTACACCCCGAATATGTATATAAAATTTAAATTATTCATAGACAATTTTTAAATTTTATTGCACTTTATATAATATACATATACACTGAATTGAATTAGTAATAGAGGAAATTCTTTTAACTTGCTTACGTTTTTTTTATTCTAATTTTTCTTTTTTTTTAAATATATGTAGATATATGATAATTATGCATCATAATAACATAAAGAGGAATACACTTTAGATTTTTTTAGCAAAATCTTATATTTTGTAATTTCTTTAAGGACTAAAGAAAGGATGAAATAATATTAAATTTAATTGAAAATGGAAATAATATTATTATAATAATATGTTAATGAATATATATACATATTTATATAAAATGTAGGTAAATAATTGAATAAACTTAATCGCATAATTTTACCGAATAATAAATAGAATAATATAATTTGTTTAACAAAAGTAAATTTTCACCTTTAATTTGTATAAGATATATACATCCTAATATAATGAAAATATAAATGATATTTTCCGTTTTTTTTTGTTTTTGTTTTATAATAATAAAAGAAGGATAATAATAAAAATATTATAATGGTCATATAATAATAAGCAATATAATAATAATAATAATAACATTCATTATTAAATTGAAAAACAAGAAACAAAGTTTTTCAATTATCTCTGTTGTTAAACAATTTTCTATAAAATTTTCAACATTAAAATTCATTGGAAAACTATCTACATATATAGTATATATCAATTTGTTTATATATGTTATGTGAAAATTGTATATACACATCCAAAATATGCAATTTTTTAACATTATAAGGATATATAATATATATGTTAAATAATATCTATAAAATATCTATACATTGCATACATATATATTTATATATTTAGATACACTTGCATATTTATTGCATAAAAGAAATGAATTCAGAAAACATGGACAAACGTTGTAAATACATGAGATACTTAAATATGTATGGTATGCGCTGTATATATATATAATTAAATATAAATAAAACAGTTTTCAAGTTGATAATATATATATACAAGACAATAAGGTTTTCTTTTAGTATTTCCTTTCTTTATGGTATATCTATATATCCTTATATTACGTATACGTATACAGAAATATTTTAAATAAATTTTGTGTACTTTGTGCCTTATAGCTATTTCTTAATATTTATAAAATTATATGTTTACTAAAATTTTGTTTATCTATATATATTAAATATAGATCTCTCTATATATATGTATATCAGTATGTCTATTTATAATTTTGAATAGATTTTCATATTTTGATACATAATTAATATAAAAGAATATTCCTTTATTAATTGATAAACATTTCATTTTTCATACTTTTTTAAATAAAATAATTCTATCACTTAAGAACCATAAGACATGAATCAAAAGACAAATAAGATCTTACCACATTTTCAAAAAATTTTCCTTTGATGCTCCGATGTGTCGTGCCTTTGGAGTCGATTTATTTAGAATAATAATTTTTTATGATTATTTGAAATCATATTATACGCTAAATGATATTGTAGATTATGTATATATATAGATCATAAAGGAAATCCTTTTAACTTTTAGATGGTAGATATATCCGGAGGATATATTATGAATTTTTTTTTGTTTTGAAACATTTTCTAATAAGTAAAAAATTATAATATGATCATAAATTAAATTTATTTCTGATATTATACATGTGTATAAAATAGTCATAGAGTAAATGTGAAAATTATGTATCGCATATTTCTTTAAAACATTATTATATATAATGTTGTATGAATGAAATCACAATTTCAAATAATAAGGTTAAGTTATAATGATATTTTTAGGTATTTAAAGTTTACATATATGTACAGTATACAGAGTATAAATGGTTGAAATGTTTAAAACGTGTTCATTAGCAATAATTTAGAATAGTATCTTATATGTGAATCAAAACGCCTATATATCGTCCATATATATATATATCTCAGTTAAAAGCTTAAAGCTTATATGCAAACAATTTTCACATATATTATAGAAAATATACTTTTAGAAGGATATATATAGCAAATATTTATACTAATACATATATGTTTATATGAGTAAAGGATGGAAACTTGTATTATATTATATAACATATATATATACAGATTTATATAAAAATTATATCATATAGTATTTATATATTTTACTCTTTTATATTTAATATTTTGAAGCTTTATAAATTTTTAAGTTGCTATACTTTATACTTTAGTGTATTATATTTTGTATTGCATAAAATACATCTCAACAAAATATACAACATATACTACATTTAACCATTGTAAATATGTACACATCAGAGACTTTTCATGTATGTACTCTTTATTGATATTTATACACATAGTTATATTTAATATATCCTTTTCTAAACATATAAGTATATAGAAAATGTGTAAAAGATTTTCATAGTTATAGGTATAACTATATATAGAGGTACATACATATTTATATAAAATTTTAGATAACCTGAATATTTTATTTAAACATATTCTTATCTCGTCGGTTGGTTATAACATAAATGTTTAGAAAGAATATATTTTGCATTGTTATATATATTCTGTGTGTTTGCACTATAAACTTCATATACTTTGAAGTCATTTTTTTTTTCAAATACATATACATTCCTATTTAATTCTGATTATATAGATGTATTTTTGTATGCGTAAAGTATATGTTAAAAATATTTTTAATAATTCATATTATATTTTATAGTTGTTTTGTTTGCCTAAAACCAAATACGTTTTCTAATATACTTCCAAATATTTTATACCAAAATATATTAAATGATTGACAAAAAATGTTTCAAAACAAATATTTAGTATTATAAGAATTAGAAATAAATTATCGTTTACAAAATCAACATGTTAATATAATCTTAAAATCGTAATAAATTAAAATTGCAAATTCAAATGAAATATTTCTCCCATATACTCCAATTTGGAAAAACTCCTATATTATTTTCCATGACTAATATTTCGATGACTAATATTTTGTATATATTTAGGAAAACTGAATGAAACGTTTTCCTATTTAAGTACGAATTGGAATATATTCAGATCTTTTTTCGAAAAATTAAAATATTTAGTTGGATTTCGTCGTTTGGGTAATCATACTCATCTATAAAAAAAAAAAAAAGAAGAATTTAAAGTTGATAAAACTGTAAACATATTTTATGTAAATAAAGATAAAACACATATAAATAAGTAAATAAAACACATATAAGGGTCCCCCTTAATGAAAGTTACGTTAATGAAAGTTCCATCCAACATAAAATTCCAAATGCAATGTTTCCGTAAAAAACCTTGGAATTCCATTCAAAATTCGAACATGTTCGCAAATCGATGACATAATGTTCCACACCTAATACTACTCTATTCCAATGTTATGAAAAAAATATATAACTTTTATAAATGGTTTAAAAAAAAAAAATAATAACCTTTTTTCATATTTATATACATTTTCATATATTATAAAAAAGATTTATTATATGACTAACAATAAAAGTCGATTTATTGTAAAAACACAAAAATATCGCATACCATCAATATAATGATTATCATTTACAATTTTCAATGCTTTTTTGTTGGTGTTGTTGTTTTATGCCTTTTGTTTTATCATCATTAGACATCGGATGTGGCTTGTAAATATCTATATAATATATATGTTGTAAACATATTGCTAAATATATTCTATATATAAATACACACATTGCTGGTGATGTAAATAAATATAATATATGTAGTAAAGAAGAAATATATTATTAATATTATTATATTAAATATAACCGCATATAAACGCAGCCGACCCGCTTTGAATCACACACATGTGGCATATGTGCGGTTAGATATTTTAAATGGACATCATCTATGTATATGAACAACCAAACCACCCTTGAATATGAAAATTTTACCTAATATTTATATGAACAAATACATATATTTACATAAATATATATAACTACAGTAACAAGGATTATGTGCGTCGTATATTAAATTACAGATTGTACAAAATTTGATAGACTGACAATATAAAAAATATACTTATAGATATAATATTAAACATCCGAGTGATAAAAAATTTAAATATTTTCAATGAACGATAATTATTTATTAAATTTGACGCATCTATTAAAATTTTGCGGAATACCTATATTTGCAAAATAACTCAATATATATTGCAGCAGAAACCGCAAATATATAGATTTGAAATATATACAAAAAAAAATCATATAGAGTTTTCTTATTTTTATTATTATGATATTTTTTGGTGTGATGTTGATGGTGGTACTGGACTTTTTCATATAATAAAAAAATGTGTATGTATGATGATATGAATTGGCAAGGGAATTTTATATCTATATACATATATATGATAGATTTTATTTACATTTGAACACACATTTATATGACATATATATATGAATAGATATATATCCATATGTAGAAACAAAAAAAAGTTGTAATATTCCAGGACATTTATTATATAGTAGAGAAAAAAAATTATAAAAGCAAATATATAAATATATGGAACAGAAGAAATCTCTATAATATATTTGGCATATGTGGTTGTATATATAGTATATATACTATTTTACTCAATTCACATTTGATGGAAAGGCATTTTTCTGTATCTTGTTATACAATATAATATTTGTGTATATATGAAAATGATTTTATGAATATATGCATTAATATTTTTTTTATTCCGTTTTTTTTTATTTTGGTTGTCTTATATGTAGATATATAGTACATATTAGATAATATATTTCCAAAATTACAGGATACCAGATATAATACAAAATTTCCAATACAATTTATTTATAACATTTTACATATTTCACATAATACTTTTTTTATATACTTTATGCTTACATATATACATTTTCTTAAAGTAATATTACTTTTAGTGGTTATTTATTACAAAAATCTTACAATATGTCTATTATATCTATATATTTATATATATAGATATTGCAGTAGTGCTAGATTTTCTCCTTTTTTTTTGCTATAAAAATCGATTCACGTCTATTCTTTTACTTTATAAAATTACTCTTTCATATATAAATATTTATATACAAATCAAAATGCATTCTATATCGATATATATATTAATATATATATCGATATAGATATATAATACGATTACATTTTCAGTCATATAAAATAGACTATATCTGGAAAAATAAAATAAAATAAAAAAAAAAATTACAGAATAAAATATTATATGATGAACAATATCGAAATCAAAATTTATCACAAATATTTATAGTTTACTTTTTTCAATATAAATTGGCTGTAGAATATTAAAGCATCACTCTATATCTTCTTACTTGTATTTATATATATATTCTACATTATATTCTATATTTTTTCTTCAAGAATTTGTTTGTATGTATAAAAATAGAAGAAAAAAAATTGTTAAGAACTTTTATTATTATAAAACGATATGTACTTCTTTTCTTTATATAGAATAGAAAATTTAAACTATATCAATAAAGTAGTTCTATAAACAGTAGAGACTTACTATATAGAATTAATATCGGGCTTACAACACCTGTCCCACAACTGTCTCCCAGTACTGCGCCATCCCTCCGGTTTGATGTCCAATATTTTAATGAAAATATTCGGTATTATAGACTCGTAGATATTTATTTACAAAATGACGGACACGTTGTTCATTCATTTGAACAATATAGTTTTCAAAAACTAAACTGAAAGTAAACTTTTATTTAAAAAATAAAATCAATATATTTGATATTAATTGAATTTCAAGTAGGTTTTCTAAATACAAAGTTTTGATCGCGATGTCATTACAGAATTTTCGGTAAAAATAAATAAATATTTGTCGAGTACAGATGGGTTTCACTGTCAAGTACATATAATTTTTACAATGTATTTTTAATACACTCTAGATATATTTTGAAATTGAATATTATATATACAAGAATTTGATATTTCTTGTATATTTGATGATTATTTTTATATATTTAGTTATGTTATATTTTCACAGCAGTATCCAATATATATAAATGGAGTAATATATAGAGTAAATTGAAAGTATTTCTTTTCCATTTGATAAAATTAATCTAAAATATTAAGCATTATCTTTATATATAAAAATGCATATATATATATATAACATTGTACATTCACTACATATCCAATTTATATATATTGTACTATATATTACACTATTTATATAATAATCATAATAATAATGAAATCAAAAAACTATTTCAGCAAAAATATTGAAATTCATCCACACATTCCCCAAATTTTTTTCTATATAAGATTGTTTGTATTCAGCATATACATATATATAATATATGGATATTTTCAAAATGTTTATAAATATTTGAAAATATTTTTACTTAAATGTTATTGGAATTTTTATTTTAAACTAAATATAAAATTATGGATCAAAAAATCAGTTTTATATTGTTATATTTTAAATTAGATACAAAATATGGAATTTTATTCGAATAAATATTCAATATTTTGTATATAATTACCCATTTAAAATCCTTAAATCAATAATCTATTATAAATCAATAATCGGTATATTAAGATTATAGAACTTTAGAAGATTATATAAGTATATATATTTGTATAGTATCCGCGTAATGAATTGATAGAGAAATTTTAACAAAGTATATAATTCCGTCTGGAAGTTAATATCATTATATATATCTTTTGGTTTTATTTATCTTTTAAATTGAACTCAATTTTTCGATTATCTTTCAGAAAAAAAAAATATAAACTATACCAAAAAATTCCATAAGACATACGATCATAACTTACCAAATTGCTTGAACGAGTTGACTGATCTTCAAACTTTAACTCATTTTACCGATTGCTTTTTATGATCAGTTTAAAATTACTTAAGTTATACGAAAAGCAAACAGATTTTGTTTCCTGCCTTATCATTTGTATAAAATTTTATAGTTTTACACACTGGTAAAAAACTTTTCATATTCAGTATAGAACGGTATAACTGTAATTTTCATTAGTAGAAAGTGAGCGGTATAATATTTTTATGCATATAAACGACTTGTATATATTTATACATATATTTAACCTACATATATTGCTTCTTGTGAAAAAAAATTAATACATAAAAATAGCAATAAGTTTTTCTTATACGTTTATCTTTATATACATATTGTATATACGCTTTATATTAGTTCATTTTTTCTCAATTTTATTTTTGTTATATGCTTTTCATCTAATTTTTATCAAGGCAAAAGTAAATGTCTGACTAGGGTAACATTACCTAAAAAGAATATTGCTGCTTTGTTGTTGCATTTCTCATCGTTTTTGTCATTATCTATACTTAAATGATGTATGCTTAATGCGTATATGCTTATATAACGTACTTATATAACGAGATATATAAGGATATACATATTTTCTGTGTGATACATTGCTTTTAAGAAAATAATGTAAAATTCATCTATTCTATATATTTATACATATATATATATATATATATAAATTCAGACCAACCAATCTCTACCAAATAATAATGACTTCTTTATATGAATATGTATAAAAAGTAAAATGAAAGAATAAAATTATATATATATACAAAAAATGTATTTTAGCTTATAATAAAAATTATTATTTTGTATTTATGAATGTGTGTGTTATTTTTGTGTATTATTATTCAGATTACACAAAATTTAGTTCTTTTTTATGATCCATATTTATTAATAAAAGAAGTATATCATCCTATCGCACATTCATATATAAAAAATATTTATATCTATATGAAAATATGGAAATATATACCAAATGGAAAAAAAAGGATATATATTTCTATAGAGCTTTTGCTGGTTTCCCTTTTAGATTCCATCGTTTTTTTTGTAAGTATACATATAGTTGTTATAAACACCCTGATTTTTTTTTGTATGTGTTTCAAAACCATTGTGTATTTTTCTTTATTGTTTGTTTATTGTAATAGTGTTTCTTAAATATATATACAAGTATAATAACTTAAAAAAACAGAAGAATTTTAAAATTTTTTAATGCATAATATTCGCTATACATAAATTATATAAATAATGAAGAAAAAAAAACATCCCTTTTTTCTGTATTATTAATGTGGGAATTATATTATTTTTTTTTGTATAATATAAGAATATATATGCTTTCTTGTATATGTATATACTACATGAGAACGTATGAAATTTTTGGAAAAAAATATATACGTTGTCTAATTTCGTAATGTGTTATATTTTGTAATAAAAACTAATTTATTTAATTCTTATATGAAATGTTTTTAACAAATTCGGATTAGTAAAATAAAGCATTTTGAAATAAAATATCATTTATAAAATATGAATTGTAATTTTACATTATGAATTTTTTTTTTATATTTTACAAAGTTTTACATAATTTTGTTATAAAAAATTATAGTTAAATTCTAGTTTAAGGTAAAAATAGTGTTATTTAAAAAGATCATAAAAAGACGTCTGAAAATAAAAACAAATATTAAATACAATGAAAGTGAAATTTAATGTAAATCATCTATGTGAATAAACTACAATTTATATTAATATAATAGAAATCATTTCAATCCATTTACAATTTAACTAAAAAATACATTATGAAAACTCAACCCATATTTATTTCGTCAGATCTATCGTCAGAATATAATAGTTAACAGATAGTATAGTGATGATATTTTTATAATAAATAAATTATTAATATGTATTTGTAATTTTGTAATATTCGCCTTCATATACAATTTATATATTATATAAATAATCCAATGCGACGCAATCATCCAAAGACACAGTATACATAAAAATGACATAAAAACTGCTTAATTATGATGAATATCAAATATATATACATAAACATTCGTATAAAGATTATGAAGATTAATATTATATATATTTTTCTTATATTTATTTTTTGATTATATAAGAAGAAAAAAAAAGTATGTCATCGCACTTAAATAATATTTGTTACATTTGTAAACCAATTATATTATTTATTATATAAAGGTATATATATATACATATACAAAATAAATATATATGTTTTGTAAATGAACTTAATACAAATAAAATATATAATACAATCAACCAAACAATAAAAATAAATCGATAAATCATCTGAATAAAACGCATATATTTTCATCTTTCATCTTTCATATACATTTTTGTATTATATATGTCTTTTACTTCATACCACATCATAAAATCCATATATAAAAATATGTTATATATATACCACAAATGTATATACAAAAAAAAAAGAAAAACTTACCACAAATGTATATACAACAATTATTATTGTATTTTAATGCCAACAGCTAAGGAATCTTTTTCATCTCTTGTCTTATTATAGTCATCTTTTACAGCATATAAAGTATATAATACAATTTCAAAAAAATTTTTCCTATATCCTCATACACAATAATAATAATAAGTATATGTATTTTTATAAACATATATATATATAAGAAAAGATAATGTCTTTTTATCATATATATATATTCAGCTAAACACACAAAAAAGCAAACATTATGTACTATACTTATATATGACGAATGGAATGAGTGAAAAAATTGATATAAGGATATAAGCTATATCGCTATATCTAGGAAACTATATATTTAGGTGTATATATACAGACAGATAAATAAAAGTAAAAAAAAATACAAACCAAAGATAAAAACACAATATTTTTTATTTGTATTTATAACAAAAGAAAGGTAGGAAATCGTTTTATGTTTATGTGTATACATATTTCATATAACACACATATTTTCCTTTTTTATTTTTCATTTTTTTTCCCTCATTTATTTGAAGTTTAAATAGAGGTAATCATAAGAAGAATGAAGAAAAAAAAACTGAAAAATGTGTGTTAACAAACTACATATATATATAAAATTTTCTCAAATATATTAAAAAATCATATACATATAGAAATAACTCTATTATTATAAATATTTGTAATGTATAAAAATAAAATATTATGTGTTTTTTTATGTTTCTGTTCTGTGTACATATACAATTTTCGTTTCGTTTATCTTTCCACATTCCGTGTTAACTTTTATTTAAACGTATTCAGTGATCAACGTGTGTGCGTGCGGTATTAATAAATATATTGTATTTACATTCTCGATATAATTTGGACTGATTATATTTATTTATCAAAATCTCTATATATATGAAACAAAAACATTATCCTCAATGGTCAAAATAAAAACAAACCAAAAGGGAAAAAATAGTCGAAAAGAAAAAAAAACCATAGAAAAAATTAAATAAATGTGTAAAATAAAAAAAAAACAAAAGAAAAATAATACAAAACACACAATAAGTTAAAGGAAGATTTTCTACTATATCTATATATTTTTATACATATATACTATAATGATATAAACAATAATATAATAACCATGAAGATATGAAGATTAATATACATTGTATATATCTTTATATTCCATATACTTATGTGTTATGTATTGTATTGGTATATAGAGGAAAAATTAAACGACTGGAATATAGCAAATGCAAAAAAAAAAACCAAAAAGGTTTTACCAAAGGGAATATTTCTTTTGTTAAACTTTATTTTTTTCTTACATGACAAATATCTTATATATATTTATATGTATGTTTATATATATTATGTACGGAACGAGACTATGAAGTTTCATTTATTATCGAATATAATGTAATCACATATTATGGAATCTTTTATATATATGATATGTGTAAGTAAGGCTTGTAAAAACGTTATATGTGCTTATTTTGCCCTTTTTTGTACTCTATAGTCTATAATCTATATACATTCATTGTCATATATTTTGGATCATTATTTTTATTTTGGTTTGCTTATTCTAAAATAAATTAAAATCGAAATGTCTACAATTTTTAGAAATGCATATGGTCATATTGTCTAAACAAAATATGCACAAAATATTTTTCATTTTTCAAATATTTATTTCGTCAATACGATAACGTATCAAATGTATCTAAAAAGAATTTTAATAATTTTTAAAAGATCTTTTGTCAGTTAATGCATAATAAGAAATATATGTATATGTATACAAAAAATAAATAATTTGTAAATTGTAACTTGACTCACTAAGATATATTAAATTTATACCAACAAATTGTTATATTATTTATATATTTATAGATAAAAAGTTCAATGAAATTTCACCATCATAAATTATATACAATTAAATTATAAAGGAAAATCAATAATGTCTATAGATTTTATATTTGGTGATAAATATATGCCGTACATAGTGATGAAATATGATTATTATTTTCATATTTTTCTTTTGTTTGTTTTCATTTGCCGTATTATATAATAGAAATATTGTAAATCGTATCGTATATTTTATATACAGATTGATTTTATATAGCTGCTTTGGTGATTATTTATGATTTATTTTAAGTCGAAATAATTTTTGATATATATATTTTTGTTGATATAGGCCTCTAACACATTGATCATAAATTTTAATAATTAATTGTAATTTATTTCTTTGAATTTCAAAGATAGAAAAATGTTTCTGGTCAGACTATTACAAATTTTCAGATGCCTTATTTCGGTCCAAATCCAAAAACATTATATTCTAATTTAGGCTCTGAATTCATTATTTAGAATCACCGCACCGGTCTTATATATATATGTATACATTTTATGACACTCTGTATATAGCAAGAATGTGTATGTAACTGTATTTTAATATATGAACAATAATATATATTGTTATTAAAAAGGTTAATGTTTTCCAAAACATTGTTTTTCTACATTAAAATATTACGAAATATTTATATTATTTGTTTATATACAATTTATATAAAAATGAAAACAATACAATTGTATTCAATCACGCAACTTATTAATTGTTATATATATATTTGTTATATATAACGTAGATATTTTATAGATAACATTTATTTTAATATATAGGTACACGTACACGTATAAGAAATATGTATAAAAAGAAAAGTACTAATTTTTCACACGTCTTTTTTGTATTTTTGTTTTGTAGAAATTTTATTATTTTATTTATATACCATATTCATATAGGTGTAACATCGAAAATAAAGATTATTTCATTATGTATATTGATTTATTGATTTCGTTGTAATTAAACTAATTTTTCTCTATACCTAAAAATATATAATTTTATTTATTCTTACAGTACAGCAATTTCTTATTGTTGGACAGCTAATCATATGGTAAATAAAGTAGACTTCCAAATGGTATAAGCGACAATATATTCTGTTAAGGTTAACATGAGTTTATATAAATCTATTGAAATATGGATAGTTTGTGTACGGGTATAAGGACATTGAATTTAAATTTCAATGATATATATTTTAAAATAAAGTCTTTCCAAATGTAAATAGAAAAGCCCACGTAATCCAACATATTTTACAATAAATCATGTACGCGTAAATAAATATACTATATATTTATATATATATTGATATTTACTAATCCCAAAACTGATTGTTGTTATTAAGAAATAATATATATATATATATATATATATATATATATATATATTTACGTAATTTGTTATAAAATATAAAGAAATGTTATATTTTGTTTTAAAGTTAGAGGGTTGACAATTTACTTAAATTATTTAACTTGTTTGCAAGAATAAATTAATATAGCACTTATATACGTATGGAGTTGAATATATATTTCATGTATATACATATAAACATTGTAAATATAAATATCATATATAAGAAATTATATTTACAAAACATTAATACATTTATATACATAATATATGTAATAAAAGACACTTAGACCATGAAGCACTTAAACTGCAATTTATATGTAAATAATACTTTGCATATTAATATATACTTATAACATTACTTATATATCAAACTCCGAATATATATATAGTCATAAACATATCGGATATATATAACTCTAAAGCTTCTATATATACATATAGTGTATATGATTATTTGTATATATTATATATAAATATGTTGTTTTATACATGAAATTATATTTAGTATAGTATATATAAAGACAAAATATAATTGTGTATATTTGAATAAAATTGGCTTATAACATATGCACAATTACATGTTAGTTGCATATATATTTATATTATATTATACATAGCTATATTTAGTCTCTATTATATCTACATGTTTATATATTTACACGTATAATTACATTTGTGTACCATATATATATATATGCATTATTTTGTAATAATATGAACCGCTTGTTTTTCAAATGTTGTTTAGTGTTGGTGATGTTGATATGGTGGCAGCCGTGTTAGTTGCTTAATAAAATATTATTCAAAATGAATTATACTTCTATATTAGTTATCATGTTATATGCTAATGTTTGTTATAATTATAGATAATACACGTTTAAGTATACCTGTTATATGTACTTCATGATAAGGGATGTATATACGGAATCAAACTGTTATAATGATCTACATAGTTAATGTTATAGACGGGATTTTTTTATATATAGAGTGAGACGCGGATGTCATTAAAAGTGCCATTATAAGCATGAGGTTTCTATCATTAAAATTCCCTTTGTATAAACAATACCAAAAATTTACCATCCATTTTATTTTTAAAATACATAATCAGTTCAAGGCTCGTATATAGAAGTGAATATGCACAAATTTAACTATTTCTTTTTAGCTTTCAAAACAAATAAGTTTACTTAAAACTGTATTACGCCATAATACATTAAAAATATTCAAATTCTTTATTTGATTGTTTTACATTTTTTTTAACCACTATCTTTCAAACATCTTTTTGTCATACCTCACGTAAGAATATGTGGTTTATATTATTAAATAACGTTTATTTAATAAATATTATTGTGTATTTTATTTTATCGCATATGTTGTGTATGTGTTATAGATGGATTTGAATACAAGATGAATTTACCACTAAAGTATAAATGAATATATGATACATGATTTTATCAAAAAAGTATATATGTATGTAGAAGCATATATAGGTATCAGCAAACACCTCGCCCACGTTTATCATTATCTATATATTTATTATACGGTAAAATATTTGTATATATCGTATATATAAAATTTATTATTGCGTAGCTATACAAGGTAATATATATTGGTATCTATTATAAAAATAAAAGAAAACACAAAAACAACGATATTATTATTATTATATTATTCCCTCACGAGAACAAAATTTTAATTTAATTAGAATAAAATTAAAATTGTTCATATACTATATAAATGAATAATATAATAAATAAAGCATATATATATATATATATCCTGTGTGTATACACCTATATACTTAAATTTATATTTATTGGATCACATTTATATATACCTCTGACAATATTCCCATTATAATTATATTTCTATAATATATATATAGGTACAAAAACCAAACCCTTTTAAATTTATTCTATATTTTGTAAATAATATTCCCATATATATTTATTTACATATATATATATAGAGCTGAAGAAAATTTATAGAAATTTATACGTATAAAACAGATAAAATGTAGAATCGAAAACGCATGTATATAGATAGAAAATAAATTGAAATTTAAAGGTGAACATACACATCTAATATTATATTAAAATCGATTTTAATTATTCAATCAATGATTATATATTATATACATATATTTTTATGTATTGTAATTTATTATTAAATATTCTATATTTTATATAAAATGGATATGGGTGATATTTAAAAAATCGTTGAAGAATAATAAATAAAAATATTTACTTTAAACATCGCAGGGCAAATCAACAGATGCATGAGTAGTAGTAAACGATATAATATTTAAATCGCGTGCATTTCTCATTTTCTGAATATTGATTATTCACTAATACATTAGTAAAATATTAATCATTAATTTTTATGGCAAACGAAATTTAATCATAAGATTGGTAATAATAATTGTATTTATTGATTAATGTTATATATATTTTCAAAAATTTCCCAACATCCATTATATTTTAATTGAGAAATTATTT
Source organism: Dilophus febrilis (assembly GCA_958336335.1). NCBI lineage: Eukaryota > Metazoa > Arthropoda > Insecta > Diptera > Bibionidae > Dilophus > Dilophus febrilis. Next base: position 25,414,831 of record OY284469.1, on the reverse strand, counting down.
CCGAAAATTTATAATCAAAATTTGGTTCAAAAAAATATGTTACCGCTCGCTTTGTATATTTATAGATCATTTAATATTTATAAATGATTATATTTTTAATTAAAATATTTTGTAAATTATATATTTATTTATAAAACGACATCCATATTATAGGTGTAATGAAATATTGATGCTTCAATGACATTTTCTTACATAGAATTAATTTAGAATCTATATTAAAATTTCCGTTATATACATATCGAAAATTATATTTTCTTTTATAATGCGAGAACCCAGAGTTCGCTATTCTATATTCAATATACATATATAAGTTATATAACACATTATTATTTTTCTTATATGCTAATTTTAAGAAAGCAAAAAAAAAAAAAAAACCGAAAATACTGAAAAATAAAATAAAACTGATACATTTCTTTATTATTTTCATTATAAAAATGAAAATCATCATCCAGCAGCACATCACCACCTCCTTTTTTCTATATACAATTCAATTCGGATATTTCTAAAATATGTAAATTTTTTATTTTCATTATATACCTATATAGCTGGGATACATATATTAATTGTACATATTTTCTTATTTATTGTGAATAAATGAATAAACATTTTTCACTTGAAATTGTTTTGATTTTATAATATATTATATTGTATATAAAATGAAAAATGGTATAATAACAATTTCTTTTCTTTATAATTAATTTCAAAATAATCAAAAATTTATATACAAGCAATTACTGCGAGATTGTGTTCTTATTTAAAATTTCGAAAAAAAAATAACAGAAATATTTGTAATGAATACCAATTAAAAAAAATAAAATTCATTAATTTTTGTGTTTTCTTTAAATTTATATTTTTTTTTAAACTGAAAATTGTATAAAATTATCATATTTTTATTTTTTAATCAGAAACATTATTTTTTATTTTAACGCAATTATAAAACAAAAAATCTTGTGTTGGCTATAGTGTTAATTAAAAGGATTGGTATAGAGTCATTATTATTGAGGTAATTGTTGTTTGAATATGTTGTTAATGGGAATAAAATATACCATGGAAAACTGTTTTCAAAATAATATATATTGAATATATAAAAAAATTATAATATAGTGCTGTAATAGTGTTTGATATAAAAAATACAATTATTTGATAAAAACCTTCATAATTACTTATATAGAGCTTTTATATCAATCTTCAAATTTTCTGAGATATTAATTGGAATATATCAAATAAACTGAAATTTGAAACACACATGAAATTTTCATCTGGTCATATGATATCAGAAATTGTATTTTATAAAAATATTTTACTTACCTTAAACGTTTTACTTTTTTACATTAAAATCGATGAAATTTCAATTTAAATCAACGGTTTTAAAGCATTACGGAAGGGTAAAACAATGCATTGAATATGAAATGAGAAATTCTAAGTGTCCTGGACTCTAAATAATTGGAGGAAAAACAATTCTGCATACATATCAAATCTCTTAATTTTTACAATTCTATGATTCCATTTCCATTACTTCATAATTATTTCCAAATGAATAATGTTGAAATTCTATTTGAATCTAGAAAGAAGTCAATCCAATCGTATCTGTAAAGTGAGCATTATCAGAGCATAGTAAATACAAAAAATCACAATAAATTAAATTCATAAAATCTTTTTTTATTTACTCTTTATTTTTTGTTTCTTTGATTTTATTTTTATATATATTAATTTTGTTGTTTTACGTAATTAAATTTTCTTTTTTTTTATGTACAATTTCATTTTATATATAGATAATATAGTAATTTTAATCAATATTTAAATATACATATATATATATATATTTATATATATTATAAAGTAATATATGAGCTCAAACAATTCTTCAATATATAAATGTATATATATGTTAAAAATTAAATTATATACTTATTTTATTTTATTTTTTTTTTGATAAATTATTATTTATTTAATTTATTCATATTTTTTCGCATCATTGAATTAAAATATCAAATTTTCGTTTTGGTTTATTTAAATTTTTCTTTTCGGTTTATAAAATTAAATAGAAATGAAATAATTTAAAATATCATTTTTTAATTGTTTCATTCTATAATAATAATCAGAATAATAATAATTTTTTAATTAAAATTAATTATATGATTTAGTTTTATTTGTTTAGTTTAATAACAAAAAAGAAATCTTGTGTGTTTTGAAATTTTATGGTTTATTCTTCAAAAACATATAGATTTTAGTATATAAATTAAATTCTGATTTATTTTTTTTTTCTAAATTAATTTATTTTTTATAAGAATTTTTTATTTTTATAATTTTTTACAACAATTTTATTAAATATTTTGATCTCTTTTTTTTTTCTTGTTGTTCTTCGATTTATTTTTGTCATCTTGTATTCAACTTTGAATAAATTTTTATTAGTTTTCTTTTTCAATGCAATTTACCGTAAACTTTCTTTTTAATTTATAATATTAAATACTATTAATTATTCTTATAGAATTCGATATTTTTTGAATCTGAATTTATTTATTAAATTTTTCTTCCATACATTTTCACATGATGACTGTTTTATTAGTATTTTCATTTATAAAATTACCTATATATATATATTGTAGATATATATATTAATATATACATTATTTTTCCTATTTTATATATATTTATTTTCTTTATTTTTAAATACTTTATATTATATATAATATATATATCTATATAGAATTTGAAATTTTTGTATTATATACTTAAACAAAATTTTAATTAATATGTACACATTCATATATATGTTTATATTATATATATTTATATAACTATATCATATAATATATAAATATTTATAATTTACAATTGGAAAGTTATTTCTAACAGTGGAAAACAGCATCAATTTTTCTTTATATATAAATGGAATCCATATATAAATGATCTTTTTTTTTTATTTTATTTATTTGTTTATTTGTTTGTATTTTTGTATCATTTTACAAATGAAATGTTTATAAATAATTTATATATATATACATTTTTGAAATGATAAAATGAAATAAGGAAATTTATAAAATTATAGATATTATCGTTAAATATAATGTACACAATATAAATTCATTATTTACACATAATTATATATATTATATTTTGTCGAGTATACAGAAAAGTAATTTAATGATTTACTTTACATGTAATTCTGTCCTCATGTCCGATATCTATATATAAAAAATTGTAGAATTGTAATTAAATAAAAAACGATTAATAAAAAGAAATTTTGTACTGTTTCTCGATATGAATCACAGCATTACAAGATATATTTTATAATAATTTTAAATAAGAATCAGTTATTTTTCCTGTTAATAATGTTCTCAATTTTATTGTATAACAACTCACACCACAAATTAAGCTATTTTTCTGTGGTATAACTTGAACTTCTATGAACTACATTTTATGTTAACTATAATATATAGTATAATACCAAGTGTTATATATCTAATATACAATATAAAATGGATATGAAAAACAACGAAGATAAAGTATAGATAAAATATATTTATCGTTTCTATTTTATTTTATTTGTTATACTGCTCTATATATGTATATATATACAGATATTCATTTTCATATACATAACCTACTGTAATTAAATTAGTCTTATTTGCAATATTACTTACCTGAAAATCAATATATTTACAAGCACACTTGGGACATATAAATTCAAAATAAGCCATGTAATTCGACTGGCTGAATTTGTTGTTTTTCTTCTTGATATTGCCGCCATATTATCACCTGTATATATATATATATATATATATAAATAAAATGCATTTTAGTAAACAAATGAAATTATATGTATATAGATTGTATTATATCAACCGTATTCTCTAACCATATATAAATATAAAGTAATATAATACCAAAGATAAATATATCTATATAGATCTGAATATTGGTATATTTATATAAAGATAATGAATGTTATTTAAACTTTTCTCTATTCTTTTTATGTACCATATAATTATATGTATATATAGTAAGTATATGCTTGAACAATTTTATTTATATTTAGTTTTTATTTAATGATGAAAATAATGCTTTATTGTTTTATATTCTATATTATGTATAAAAAGCCTATATATATATATATATATATGAATTTATATTTAATGGGTTAAATAGTTTTTAATTTATGAATGAAAGTTACAATTGATTAAAATAAGATATTTAATTAAAAAGTTTTTCTTTATTATTATATACTATAAATATTCAGATTTCACAAATATATACTCTATATTGTGATATCTTCGGAATGCAGGTATAGTTTTTACAAATATATCAATTGTTAAAACGTTAAATTGATTTAAATAAAAAAAAATACAACTTTTTGTGTCAATTGAATAAGGATTAAAAATAAATTGTCTGTTTATATAGTTTTTGTGTATAATTCCAAAGCTTTATACAGAAATATATGTCAATATTATTTCAGTTTATAATTTCAATATATATAGTATTTGAATTAAATTTGTTTTGTATATGTTTAACAACGATATCTAAATATTGAAGTTTGAAAATTGATTATAAATGAAAACTTTAACGAAATATATGAAAAACAATATAATAATATATATTATATTATCGTATATATATATATTTGAATTAATATACAGGGACGACGAATGGGTATTTATATGTAAATTATATTAGCATATTATTATTCGTATATATATTTATTTTTGTATACATTAAAATGCATATGGGTATTTCTATTTAAATAGAAATTATCTATTTGGTTCAGAGTTTATATAATTTCAATAGCCATAATCCATATTGAAAACTAAATAGAAATGCATTGAAATATTTAACAGATGGTCAGTAACTTTTGATGATATATCGTATATACATACATGCATGTATAAAATAAAATCTAATGTATAATTAAAATGAGTTTAATTATATAAAATCAACACTATATAGTATAATCTATATTATATATATATAATTATAGATACATGTTTATTTGTACAAATTCACATTTAATTGTAAACATATGCTAAAATTGAATTTATAAAAATAAACGCTTTGGATGGAATAATGTTTATTTTATTATATATAGTTCTATATAGTTTAAAATCTGTAATCAATTTTTAATATTCTAATTAAAAACAAATTTATTAGAACGAAACAACAACTAATTTCTTTATAATATATATTTAGTGAATTATTTTAATAAATCCGCACTAACTCGAAAATTACCCTATAATGAAATTATATGACATTCTTACCTTTTGATACAAAAACAGTGATATTAGCCGGTTCTGTATTACTGGCCGAACATGTATAATTGCCTGAATCTGTAATTTGTGGTTCTCTAATGATGAGTCGACTTTGTGTTCTAAGACCTGGTGTTGTATCAATTGTAATATCTCTTCGTGTATCATCATAATTAATCATACGTTCATTTTTTTGCCAAAATACATATTGCGGTGGTGTTGGACTCTAATTATGATATATATTAGAAATTGAAGAAACAATTTTAAAGCTAAATTCCATATATTAATTAATTAGATAAGTAATATTCAAATTCTGGATGGTTTTATTTTATTGACGTATATTTTAAAATGTTATTTTTATAGTATTTTCATATTGGAAAAAATATGTGTGAAAAACATAATATTTATTTTTTAGATAAAATTCAATGTGTATTTTTTTTTCTAAAAACTACTGTTTTATTTAATATAGGTTTATATTTTATTATATCGATGAAATCAATATGCACATATATGCATATTGATATATTTATAATTTACATATTGATATATTTATAAATTTTATGTATTTATGTTCCTTTCATAGATATTTATTATAACTCTTTATATAAATCCATATTCTTTGGGCTATTATAAGTTTTATTTAATACAAATGAATATATAGATGATAAATATCCTTTATGCAGAAATTCATAACATATTATACGTGTATGAAAACAGAGTGTTTTATATCGATATTTATCTATATATATATTGGATATATTGTTAACTATATATACATATATAGATATATATATATATATAGGTAAGTTTTTCCATAAAGGTGCAATGTTGCGAGAAATAACGCTTCATTAAGCACTTTGAAAAGTTTATTCAATCTTTCTTCTCATCTATATACACAATTTATGTATAGCATATACAACATTAGATATGTATATTGTGTCTATGAATAGATATAATATTATTATGTATATACTTTTATTATTTTTTTTTCGTTATGTTGACATAAAAATAAAACAATTATGTAATGTATATATGCTATTTTTTTTATCATCATTATTATTGTTTATCTATATATATATATATATATATATAGATATATATATCTATTTGGATTTACTTACAGATTGTGTTGAGTATATTTATATATAAGTCTTGTGTATGCCATTTATTTAAAAAATAATATACATGTATTTAATAAAAAAAATAAATATCAATACCTTTTGTTTTGCAATTTATATATGAAATTGAAAAATATTTTCAACTGATATGAACATCAGGTGAATATTCATTATTTGTACAATTCATTTTTTTTATTATTAAATATTGTATTATACACCGAACAGCTTTTGTTTTCTAATTACCGATATATATTATATATATATATATATATATATGAAATAAAATTATATATATATATGAAATAATATTTGAAATAAAAAAATAATCAATTATTTAGAAAATAAATATGTTTTTTAAGAAGAATTTAGTGATTGCAATTCAAAGATAAAATTATGATAGATTTTATTTCCCATTATTATACCTGGAGTTGAACTAAACTCGGAATTAATAATACAAAGGATTTAAGATATCCATTGAATGTTAATTATGAAAAATATAACTTATACTATATGAACTATATGGTGATCAATTTTGTGAATTCATTGTAGATTGAACTTTTCATATTGACATTTGTTTTTAATAATATAGTCTTCATTTAAATATTAGATTTTATTTTATCGTCATTATAATTGATTTATATGTTAAGCGTGCACATATATTTTTTCAAAGAATTAAAATCGGATTTTATTATTTTGTAATATTTTCTTTTAATATATATTTTATTTCCTTTTTATATATTGCAGATGAATATGATTTTTTTTTTACAAAAATTTTATCATTTTTATAAATATAGAAAATAGAACATTTACTTTGTATATACGCAGATATATGTATTTTTCAATCGATTATCGATTAAATTGATTTTATTATGTATTAAAAATATGAAAAAATTGTATTGTATTTTTCATGGTATACGATTTTTTTAAATATTTTCTATATAAATAATAATTATAGAATGTTGTATTTTATTATTTGAAAAAAAAAAAAAATATTAAAATGAATGCACATAGAATATAATAAAACTGTATTCGTTTTATTACTACATACATTTATCAATATCATAAAGAATTTATTTATACATCTTTTTTGTCATGTTGAAATGTATATATTTGTAAAGCTTAAACATGCATTTAATTTTAATTTGTTGTTTTTTATGGCATATACATTATTTTTTTTTTTATTTGGAATTCCGTATAAACATATTTTAATTGAATTTCACATTTATCAGACAGTATAATATATATATATTATATATCATTTGCTATTTGATGCATATATATTACACTTTACATACAAATATTTTCGATTTCTGCGAATATGAATAGTTGCCTTTGTAATACAAAATAATATATTAATTTACAAAATTATCTATGGAAGTATAAAAAAAAATGCAAAATATGCATTTTAATATTTACGAGTAGATACATATATATGCTGTTTGCTTATAAATAAGCGAACGAATAAGTTTTGCTTTGAAATCAAATATATTTTAACCATATACATCCCAAATGTTAAACAAATGTAGAACATATACGAGATTTTGAATCATTTTCAAAAAATCCTATAAACATTTATTAAAGAGGTTGATGAAGGTTTGAATATACGTAATATACGTGTAGGTATATAACAAAAAACATACTTAAAATTATTTATAAAAAAAAATATAATAACAGTCAATTTTGTTTATATATACTATATAATATATAACCCTACCACATGCTTTTTGGATATGTGCGAGAAAATATGTTTAATATTCAAAGTGTCAAGGAACATAATTCATGTATATTACTTTCAATTTTTTTTTTAATGTAATATATATTCTCTTTAATATTCATTTTAAAGTTGACATATAATGCATATATAAATAGGATATACATCACCTACTTATACGTATTTTATTATATATGTTATTATATAAATATAATAAGTATAAAATATACATTATAATATTCTATTCTATTTATAGATATATATATATATATATTTATTTATAATATTTTCGTATTTATACGTATCTGTGTATATACAATATAGACGATGTATTTATAAATATAAATAATATATATAGAGTTCATATATTCTGCGTAAATATACTTTATATAAGAAAGGATATAAATATATATCTATATATTCGTACAGAATAAATAAAGGTTTAAAATTAGGTCATACTAAAATGTTTATATCTCGTATATAATATTATATATTTAAGTACATATTCAAAAATATGAAAATGTTCTATGTCTCTATATACTTCCCACTTTATATACACAAACAAATGCAAATATTTAAAAAAAAATAATCCATATATAATAATAATATATATACTCTCTTCCTCTTGATTATCGGTATATAACCAAAACCATATTTATACATAAAAATATATAAATATATATATATATATAAATCATATGTTCATGGTATCTGATTATGGCATATATATATATTGAAATTGGTACATTCATCTTGCGTTGTCATTCTGAAATCATAAATTATTTCAAATGTCCAAACTCTAACCGTACCAAAAGTATTATATATTATATATGTATGGCATACAAATATATTTCCATATAAACAATTTTTTTTATCTTAATCTTGCGAATATCTATAATATCATAATATGTATATTTTTTATTTTTATATTTGCATAATGAATTATTTTTTTTATATTTGTACGAGTATTTTTCATACTAAATATAGTTTTTGATTGAATTTTAGTGAATTGTTTTTATTTGTATATATAACGAAAATCATCCCAAGTGATATATTTAGAAAATTATTAAACCTTTCATTGAACACATTTTGTTTTCACACACACACACATTTTTCCAATAATGAAAATACAAAAAAAAAGAAAATTTAATTCAAAATTTTACCTTTTCTATTATACAAACTAAATTAATAACTGATCCCATATCAACGTGTAATTCCCCGGATCCTAATATAAATGCTTCAGGCACAACAACTTGTAAATTTACAAAATGTGATCGTGGACCTCTGGTCGTTGAAACCTTAAATGAAAAACAAAATTTGTGATATAACTTTAAAAAATTCTTATAATTAAATGAACTTATAGTTTGTTCAAATAACTATTTGCTCTGGTGTCTGGAATTTTTTAATATTTTGGGGAGATTATTCAAACATTTATAAATTTTGTTTCACAAATAATTTAGCGTGATTTACTGGCGTTAATGGAAATCATTCCAAAAAAAACAATGGATGATTATAAAATATTTTTAATAAAATCTTCACAGCAAATGAATTTTGTCAATAAAAAAACCATCTGTTGATGAATTAATTTATTTATAGTGTATATGTGATAGATTATATAATATTTTGTTTTTTGTTGTTTATCTAAAATACATGTGATATACATACGTATATGTTTTAGTATATATATTATGACGATGATGGTCACTTCAAAGAATAAAAAATAAAAGTGAATAACAAAACGTTTCATTGAATAAATAATTAATTAAGTGTATATGTATTATTTATACATGTACATGTAAAAACAGATGAAAAATTCATATACACAAAAGGGAATTGTTATTTATGGAAAAGCTCTTTGTATATTTTTTTTTTGAATTATTTTTAAAAATTTTTTTTTTTAAATGTGTTTATATGAATGTTTTTTTTTTATATTTATAATGCATAAAGAAGAAAATTAGTTTTTTTTTCTGTTAAAAATCTATTCAATGAAATGTATATAAACTTAATTTCTTTATTATGAAATTTTCAGAATACTAAAAAATTACTTTTGATTTTTTTTTGTACCTTTTGTTTTAAATTACTTATTTTAATAATTTATATTTATAACATTTCTCCGTATACTTTTTTTTGTTTTGTTTTCTTTGTATAATATTTAAAATAAAATTATACTTTGAATAATAAAAAAAACTGAATGTTTTTAAATAATGGAAATAAAAATTAAAACTCAAGAAACCTATCAAAATATGTATATGTATGTGTACTTATTTATATTATAATAGTTTTATATTCGTTATTTTTATGATATTTACATATGTAATGCATGTATATCAAATATTTATATTTCAAGTTTTCTTTAAAATTTTCATAAAATAATAAATAGTTTATATAAATATATGTACTATATATATATATAATATATATACAAACTATATATATATATATATATAGAGAGAGAGAAATATTATTTTTCCATAATAATTTTGCGGAAAAAGTTTAAAAGATTGTATATAGAGTTATAAGAACACACATTTAATTTTTCTGTGTATCTATTCTTTATATATTAGTTTGCAAATAAGGAATGTATAAACAAAACTGATATTGATAATTCAACTAAAAACGTTTTAAATCTATTAAAATTTCCTTTTTGTATGTGGGCGTGTGTGTGTGTTATTATTATACAATGCTTTTGTGAAAATTTTGTAAAACTAATTTTATCTTTAAGTATATATAGCATATTGCGGTTCAAAAATATTGGTGAAAGTATAGGCAACATCAAATAAAACGTTTTCTATGCTCATTTTATATTTAGGAAAAACATCGATCATATTTCGGGGTGATTTTATCGTTGTGATTATAGACTAAATTAACATTAAATGTATTCTGTCAAAAGCATAATTCATAATATTAATATCAAGATTTGTGTAAGAAGGTATATATAAAGTTTTTTTTTTTATATATTCAAAACAGTTTAACAACTCAAATTGCAATATTGCATATCATCATATTTATTATAGTATATATAAGCACAATATATAAAACGAAAAGTGACTGATGGAAAGGTATACGATTTTGTCTTATCTATATATACAATATATAAATATGGTTAAATTTTTTATAAATTATATATAATAAGTGTAAATTATATGCGTTTTTGTTTTAGTGAAAAGAATATAAGAAAAGTTCTTTAGTTTATTTAAAGTAAAAAAGGTATCCGTATATAAAAGAAGAAATACATGTTTAAAGTAGAAACTTCCCATCAACATGATATTAAATTTTACATTCATTTTTATAATATTTTTTTATATTATATATGTAAAGTAACATCATTTTATATACAAATGCGAATGGTATTCGAGTTACGGAATATATAATGAATGAAGATGATATATGCATTTTGAATAAAATGATTATTCAAAAATACGTGTATACGTTATCTATATAATATATAGTATATAGTTCTTGTTGAAAAAAAAAAATATATATGTAATTTTTTTCTTGTGGATGACAAGTAAATAAATTTCAACGTTCGCAAAAGTGTATATAAAAGTATATTATATCGCAGTGAGTAAAGAAGAATATATATTATAATAATATTTATATGTATAGATATTATAGGTAAATAATCTATGTAATTTGTTTTGTTGATATTTGTAAAAAATATATATCTACCTGACATTCATATTTTCCATTATCCCTTCTTTGAACAAATTTTATTTGTAATGTCCATACATTTGAACCGGGTGTATGAAGAATTGCAAATCGTTCATCATTTGTATACATTTGTGCTCCCGACGATAAAATATGCCAATCTCTTCGTCTTATCCATGATATTTGATTCTGTGAATGATTTTATTTGTGGTTTATATTTGGTTTTTTTTTTTTGTAAGTTAGTTTTATTTTTAATATAAATTTTTTTGATGCATTTTAAAAATCAAATATTATTATAGGGATAGCTATATAGAAAAGAATATTGCAATATCTTTTATATAAATTTTATATTATGCAATAACATGTTCAGAAAATATTAAAACTTATCTTTTTAAAAATATTTTTACGAAGTACTTCAATTTTTCATCATTATAAAAATTTAAAATATATTTTTTAATATATAAAATCCATTATAATGAAACATATATTATTATACCCGATTTAATAATATTCAATTTTTTTTTGTTATCATCAAATTATATAATAATCTAATAAATAAACTGAATGCTAATATATATTATGTAAAAATAATAGGTATATAAATACACGATTATAATTACATGCATATATTTCATATATTCGTGCATTAATTTAATATATATATATAATATAATGAATAACATGCAAACTTTTTATAATATAATTATTCCATTAAATTAATAAATTAAATATATTTATCATTTTTATTACACCCATTCACCATAAAAACACTAAATAAAAGAAATGATAATTTTCCATTATAAAACAGACCAATATTTTTTTTTTGGTTGCTATTACTATATAGACGCAAATAATAAACATGCATTGTTTTTTATTGAATTTTATAATTCAACCAAATTAAGTGCAGCTTATAAATTACAAAATAATATGTATTAATACTTAAATATTACTGTATAATAGAAATAAAAATATGGACACAGAAATTGATATAATTTTAAATTGAAACATTGATATAGAATATTTTGCTATTTTTTTAATTGCATTATATATAAATATTTAATATTAATATTCAATTAACATTATATGTGATAATTTTTTTTCTAAAACATTTCATAACCGATTTTGAGAGTTACTTGAATTGATCACCATTTGCGTTTGTGCCATGACAAACATTTGTTCGGGATATTAAATAAATATTTGTGCAACCGATTCTAAAATGCTTAAATAAGTATGAGAATTTAAAAATACTATAGATTAGGATTCCAAATATTACGAATTAAATAACAAAGTATCGTTTTTGTTTTTCTAATCAATATTATATAATCAATACATTTTGTAATGTTTAATAATTCCATCTAAAAAATCGATTATCTATGATTTTTTGTTAGAATATTCTCTATGGAATATCCAAATAATAATTACATTTTAAAATTTATTATATATGACAGTTATGACCTATATATGTGATAAAAAAACAAAATATTTAGGGAATTGTGCTATATATAAATACATATATACATAATTGTTGGTGTTATATATATAGGTCTTATTCATAATAAATGAATGTGATTTAATTTGGTTTCGAATGGTATTTTTCTATAAAATTTGTTATCAACATTGTTAGTATACAGTAATATTTGTGCATGCATTAAACTACAACTACGAAAGATGCATTAACACCAAACAAACCCAATTTACACCCACTCTATCCACGCCGGTGACTTTACACACTAAAAATGCTGTTCCTCCTAATTGGACGGTGTGATTTATAGCCATATTCTGCTTTATATATGATGTTTTACATGAAAAATATATATTATAAATAAAAGAAATATACAAATTTTTGTTATTTTTTTTTTTTTGAATAATACAATACAAAATTTGAAAAATATGTAAATTATTTTAATTTTAAAATGCATATACAATAATATATACATATTTATTGTGTATATAGGTTCAAAATTGAAATAATCAAATTCATGTAGTATATGTAATATACATAATATGTAAATATTTTTCAATCAAAAAAATAAAAATTTACATTTTCCAATTCATTTGGATTTAATTAAACCTTAAAATTATATGTAAATTTTCATTCTTTTTTATTTTTCATAAAATTGTACGAAGATAAATACAAAAATAATCCTTATGTACAACAAAACAAAGTTATAATTTACATATTTTAAATATATATATAGATATTAAATCATTTTATTATTAAAATTTGTGGTTGTTTTTTCTTTCTTTTATTTATTGAAAAAAAAAATTATTAAATTCATAAAAACATAATAGTAATAATTATAATAAAAAAATTTATGATTACAATAAAAATAATTATGATTATAAAAAAAAATAATTTGGAAAAAAATTTTAATCGAAAATTATCGCATACAAGAAAATTAGGTAACGGTGAACGTGGAAGTTGGTTTGGATGGGTATTAAAAATACAGATATTTAATTCACTTTTCTTACATACATATGTGTGTAATACAAAATTTATTTTATAAAAATCATAAATATATATATGCGGTAAAAAGAAAATTTTGTTTGGAAATTCACTTCATTATGAATGCGGGGGATTTTTTTTATTTTCATTCTTATGTATATATACCCGCGGTGAGTTTATATAAAAGTTTATTATTTTGGATGAAAGCCAAATTAATAAACATCTTACATTTTATTGTGTCTGACTGCGTGTACTATATATTGAAATTTGTATATAAAAATAAAAAATTTTTTTTGTTATATTGTTTAATATAACTTTTTTTAAAAGAATTTACTAATTTTTTCTTTTTCATATTCATATTTCCTTGATATTTTTTTTTTATATATAGTATATCTTCTTCTAAGCTTTTTATATACGGTTTTCAATATAAGTGTGATATTTATTATATTACAATTTACGCGCGACGGTAATACAATATATATTTGTATGAGATCAGTATAAATAATATATTTTTCCTTTAAAAAAATTAAAAAACACACAAAAACTCATTAAATTGAGATCAAGTGGTTTTATTATTATTTTTGCCTAATATTAAAGATGAACTTTATAAAAATATTTTAAATTATATAGGTATAAAGAATATATACATATTTTTAGTTATATATGAAGCAGCGCCGTATGTTTATATGATATTATATAATTTAATAAAAATACAAATTAAATACAAATATTTTTCAAGTACTATTATGTAAATATTATTATTATTATTCTATTTTCTAAAGTATAACGTGTTTTTTAAGAACCTTAAGCAGATTATTCTTTAAATATATATCTTTAAATGTCAATAATATTTACATTTGGATGAAAAAAAAATCTTTTTCTGAATAAAGTATATTGCATATATACTTGAAGAGTATTATTGTACCGAAACATGGAAATAAAATATTTTCTTTTTGATTATTATTATTAATCTTTATAAAAAAAATAATTTTAAGTATTATATTTTTAATAAATATAATGAATAAATTTTGAACGAAATACATTTCGTTTAATAAAATATATGCTTTTTAAATTTAATAACATAAAAAGGTGTTATTTTAACTTATTTTGAGGACTTTTATTTTGATGCTAAGAGTTTTCATAGCAATTGAATGTTTTAGCAATGAACGCTATTTTTGTTATTAATTCAAATTTTGTGTTATCCACACACCGCGTATTCAAGTTTTAAATTATATAAACACCTTATAATTTAATAATAAATTGATTTAATATACGCGCACATATAATAGAAAATATATTGAATTTTTATTAATACAAAAAAAAAATAAATAATGCACATACCTCTGAATTATCAAACATTGGACTGTCACTAGTATCAATTGTATTATCATATTTTGAACTAGGATTTATGTTACCATCTTCCATCAACGCCACTTTACTCCAATCATTATGATTTAATAGCGATTTATTATCTGTAATTTATATTTGTATTAAAAATGCATGCGTTAATTGATATAAAAAGAAATCTCTCAACATTTTGTGAGTTAGTTTTTTTATTTTACATCATATTTTGAATTTTCTATTCTATTATTTTAAAATAAAAAATATTTTATTACATATTCGTTGTGGATCATATGGGTTCTATCTATCTATATATATACCAATATACCATAATAATGTATAGACAAATAATAAGTAAATATATAAATATTTTTTATATAGATATATTTGCTTTAACATTGAAAACAATATTAATAATAATAGTTTTATTTAGGTAAACCGCATATGTTTTTTAAATTAAATATTTATAAAACCTCATATTTATAAATTGTATATAAACCAATATAAAATGAAAATGGAAAATTCAATTAAAATGAGTTTAGATATCATATGTATATATTTTATTATACACATTACAAATAAAACACAATTTATGTAAATGAATTTAATAAAAGTTTTTCATTCCAATAATATTATATAATTCACCCTATATATTATTTATTTAACAATTTAATATTATTTTTGTGAGTACACCATTGGTTAAAAAAAAAAATTGGGAACTTATAAATATTTCATATAAATTATTTTTATAGTAACATTTCATTATTTTTCAAATTAATTAATATTGAATTTGGTTTTAATGGATTTCATGCGTATTTAATCAATATTACATATTAATAATTTTCTATCGAGATATTTTTACTCATCGACATTGATGAATATAAAATGTATTTTCCATATGAGAAAATAGATAAAATTTATTGATAGTCACCAGACACAAAACAGATATTCGAATTTTGGTGATAACCTAATGTTAAGGATGATGATTATCATTATAGCAATATCAGATCTATATTTTAGACTTGACTGTATATACATATACAGATTTTCTTCACGTATATGGCTTTAATCAAGAACCTTAAATATATTTCTATAAATACGATTTAATGCTTATATATCTTATTTATATTATATCTTGCATTATATCATATCATATATATGTATATATAAAATTATATTTGAAATTTATTTTATTTATTACATGTATACATATACATAGTTAAATAAAAGTTTTCTTCTCTAAAATGCAATTCATTTTAAATGCATTTATTTTATATATTTTATTATAATACCAACAATTGAAATGTTTTATTAAGTTTAATTGCAATGATTTACACTTTATTTGTACATATTTGTATTTTATCTATATATATGATTATAACATATATATGTATATTTCGTACGTGTTTTGTAAATATGTATATTATTTTAATATGTTATACTTTTGGTTATAAGATAAATATACAAAATAAATAGAATAATATGCAAGTAAAATCTATTTATTTTAATCGAAATTGAGTATGTGGAAAAATCATACAACACAATATTTTAAGAAATATTTTAGTAGAAATATTCAAAATATTGCTGCATCGAAGGTATATATATATATATATATATATAAATATTATAAAATCAATCTTTCGAGACATTCCGTCTATCGGTCTTTCGAGACTAATATTAATTGCTTTTATATTTGAATTTATAAGGATATTTTAAAAAGGATATTTGTATATAGAAAGTATTACATAAATAAAAACAAATAGAGTTAATCGCATCCTCAAATGATCCATTGCATAAAGTATAATTTAACTATAATAACTATATAAATATAAAAGTTTATAAAAATATATAAACATAATTAAAAAAAATGCATAAAAATTAAATAAATTACCTGGTTCTAATGTTGTAGCAAATAATATAGACGGTAGACATATTAATATAAAACGCAATTCAAACATGATGTTTATTTGATGCACTCTTAAATGAAAATATTTTTATATAATATTTGTTTTTATATATTCACGATAATAACTATTTTGTGTATATGTATATAAATAAATTCATTTAATTGAATTTAAATATAACAAATATATATTTTCCGCAGTATATTTATTATTAAAATGTTCATCAATTCAAAAAATTAATTTCATTTCGAGTGTTTTTAAAACTTTACAAATTATATGTTATTATTTTAATATTTATTATTATCCTTTAAATTTTTTTGCATATATTTATTTATTTTTATTTTTTATTATAATACAAATTAATTTCATATTATATAAACAATCCATTTATTTTTATATTTATTAAATATCACATTTTTATTAAAAATTATTTTATATTTGCTATGTACTTTAATAAAAAGCAATAGTAATCTACACAACATTTTATAAATAATTTATTTATATTCATTTATTTATATCTTTTTTGTTGTTTATTTTTTGCTTTAATTAACATATAAATATTTTAATGGATAATATTTTTTTATAATTTATTTTAATATTTTTATTATTATTTAATAAATCGAATAATTGTTTAATTATCATTTTCGATTATGTTGATGGTGAACGGACGATAATGGATTCGATGATGTTATAATGAATTTAACAATTTATTTTGCATTATTATTTGTTTAATGGTTATTAGCGGAGGATGTATATTATTGTAAATTGCATTATATTTATTGTAATGCTGTTCCATTCTGAAAAAGAAATATAGACAAATTTTAATTAATTGTTTTGTTTTTTTATAAATACAATAAATTGGAAATTATTTTTATTATTTTATTTGCATAAATGCATGTGTGAATTGAGAGAATTAAAAATTTTTACATATGCATTTATAGCAATTTATTATGAGTTTATAACAAAATACTATATATGAATATAAATTAATAATATTTATGTGAATTATTATATATTTAAAATATAGTCTAATAAATCGATGTATAAATAAGTGTATACAAAAATTTTTTTAATTTCATTCCTATCATAATAATTTTTTTTACTATTATACATAATATAGACTTTCTTATATAAGAATTATTATAACAAAGTACTTTTATTGATAGATGTTTATTTACAATTATAGTTTCCTAAATATATTAAAAGTTTACGTTTAATATGGAAGTTTACATAATGTAATCATATACATTATTAAATATTTATATATATATACAATATATAAATATAGTACTAAAATGTATAGTTTTAGTTAATATTTTATACATTTACCGCAGGACAAACCTATTTAAATTGATTGATAGATCGATTGATTGATTGATTGATAGAATAAGCGATTGATTGATTATGTTTAACTTAATATACATATACTGCATATATAATTGAAAATTTTGTATAATCATCGATAATATCATATGTTCAAAACAAAAACATATATATATAAAAGTGTACTATAAACCGATATATATTTGGATGAATAGTTATTTTAATTTTATTGAATACAATGAACTTTTACATATAATAATTATTTTATATATCCATACATTAACCTATAACTGAATTAAATATTTATTTATAGAAAATTATTGATTTTACATTGATATAACATATATATAATTATATATTGATAACGAAATTGAAATGGAATACTAAATTTGATGTGGATCTCTTTAATTTTCTCGAAATTCCTAATGACAATCCTCAATGCAATATGCATTCTTAAACACTATATATATCCGTGTGTGTCGGTCTGTTGTATACTTAATAAATAAGCAATCCTAAAATTCTTACGAAAGTCTTGCTGAAAACATAAAATATGTTAAGCCCATTTCGGGTAATATCGAATCTAAACTTTCACACAGATTTTCAGAATTTTCCCCCGTGGTTATCAATATATATCAAAAGCTTTTCGAAATAGATTTTTTTTTTTCATAAAAGAAAATTATGTAATATAGGTACATGAATTATATATTACACAAACTATATATATGTATATATAATAGGTGTATATGTATATAAATACTATTTGTATTTATGGATTGCATTTACTAGATAGACATTCATTATATATATAATAATAATAATTATTATTACATATCGTATACTATATGTATATATGTTGTTCAAAAGATTCGATTCGATATATTATTTATTTATCTGTGTATTCATTTATAAATATATACATTTGTGGTAAATAAATGAAATTACATTTATACAAAGTAATAAAATAGTATAATTAATATTATTAAAATCCATTTCAAAATTGATCAAAGGTTTTATTCATTCATTTCAATATAGACTATATAGTACACGCATTCAAGCATTACTATATATACATAAATTCAGTTAATGAACTACACCAACGCAAGTGATTTTAGCTTCCAACAATAAGTCTTCTGTTTTTGGTTTTTTGGTCTTCTGTCATAATTTGTTATTTTCCACGGTGGGTCGGTATATAATTATTACAGCCAAACAGAAAAATGCGCCATGTCTTTAATATAGAATTCGAATAACCCAAAATTTGGTCAGAACTACACTCATGAAATGCTAGTTATATAGTTTGATTTATAACAACTTTAAAAAAGTATTGTAAAAAAATAATGTTGTCTTCACTGATGCTACAATTTGTTCAGATTTGATGACAAATCACATTTTAAAAATCTCTGCAAAGTGTCTTCATGAATTTTTATAGTGGCTAAAATAATATAATCTAAAAGCATAAATTTTATCATTCAAATAATATTCATATATATATATATATTGTATTGTTGTATACACAATCAAAGTATAATATACATTTATTATTCATTTATATTGTGGTTTTTATATTTAAATGCATATATTTTTATAAACTTTAGTTTTCCTTCTTATATATGTTTTATTATATGATTATGTGCATTGTGGGTGTTATACTTTTATACAGATATATATATACAGAGAAGCGATTATATAAACTAATGCCACTTTTTTGTATAGTTCCGGTAAGCTTTCCCACTGATTTTTTTACATATATATTTTTATATACCATATACCATGTATATGTGCGGTTGAAAACAGTTGAATATTCTTTTACCCCATATATATATAAAATTTACATGTGTTAGTCAAGATGTTCATTTTATATTATATACAAAGGCAATGCATTTTATAATATGTCGGTGTGGTATATATATAAATATATGTATATATAAAAAAAATACAATATATAATATTAATAACCGCAAAAGTTTTTAAAAAAATATCTGTATATATAAATATATAAATTATTTACTACATATATATGACTTTTTATTCCATTTTTTACTAAAAACGAGCTATTTATTATACATAGTTTTTCCTTATTGAAAATTCTCTATTTGGTATATAAGAAAATATATTTATATATATATAAAGCATACATCATAATGATTTATATACATATATATATAAATGTGTACACACAGTGTAGTGTTACCGGAATTGAAATGAATAAAATATTATTTATATATACGAAATGTGTGATATAAAATTAAGATTTTTAAAATGTTTCTTAAGTATGATTTATTTAGCTTTAGATTTTTTCACTTAATACTTTTATATATATACAATTATATTGCTGTTCATGTATATATACATAAAATATTTTCCATCTATCTCTATGTGCGGGGATATATGCATTATATATACAATTAGATTCGTATATATTTATTATATCATTTATAGCTCGTTCTTGTTGATATATTGTGATATATATATATATATATATATATATGTTAAATAAAGAAGAAGAAATGAAAAACTTGACAGAAAAATATATATCTAAACCGAATACCAAATACCACCACATAAAAATGTCAGAAAAATTAATGTTAAATATGAAAATGTCACTTAAATATGTGGCAATTCTGGTGGATATACACCATATATAAATAAATATAAAATGAAAACATTATAAAACTATACATAACGATCATTTCCTTATATACATATATTAAATGTGTATGTATATATATAAAAAAACAAGGTGATTCTGTAAACGTGTTTTAAGTGATAATTTTTATATAACGATTTTTTTCACTATATATAACTATAGAATATATATGATTAAAAGTTCGTTTACCTTTTATTTTTCTTGTTCATATAAAACTATACATATATATAAAAATACCATATCATAAAAACATTTCGTATGCATTCAATATTATGATTAAAAAAAACAATGTTTTAATATCATATACAGCAAAAATAAACGTCGAGGCAAGGATTGTTTTGTGGTTTAGCGAACACTTTAGTAAAATACAATTTGAGAAAAAGACGAAAACTTAAAATCTCATAACTCGGTATTGAATTTCCAAGAATCCTCCTGTATACATGGTATATATATATATATATGTAGTTCATAAATATAAAAGCCATAATTTTATGGGGGTGTATTTGATGTATATTATTTTAAAATTTATATATCAATATATATATTTATATAAAATACGTTGTGAAAACAACGAATAGAATACAAATTACCTCATGTATTTTAAGAAATTAATATACATAAATAGTTTAGATTGTATATTTATTAAATATGAAATCATAGAATTAAATCCATTAACTTTTATTTATATATATATATATATATATATATGATACTAAATAATTAAATATTTCTTTTATTTATATTTATACATATATAGATACGTTCTGTGTGTTTTCTGAAGTTTATTCTATTGTATTATATATATATATTTATATAAATAATAAATTATTGGGTTTTTGTAGCCTTAAGAAATTTATAAAAGTAAAACTTACATTTGGAAAGTAACAAAAAAATTATTTTATAAATATATATTATTATAATTTACAATATTATATTACTTAATCTATTTTCTATATATATATATATATATATGGTATATTAGATGAGGGTTAATACGACGTGTGAAATCTTAACAATTTGAAACAAAAGAAAAATTGTTATATTATCATGAAAATTCATATATATATATTAACGATGAATTTATTTTATAATATAATTTCGAAATATGTATTAATAAATATAATAAAGTTTGTCTATATATAATAAAATTTAAAAAGGGATTTTTAAATATATAGGTCAGATAAGTACATTATAGATATATAACATTTAGAAATTTTATATTTATACATCTGAAATTCAGAAAATGTATACATTTTAATTATTAAATATTTTAAATTTTAATGTGTTTCCCTATATTCATAATTTTGCTCTTTAAATTGAAAGATGTTCTTTTTTTTTGATTACATGTCATTTTGGTAAGGGTTATGAGGTAAAAACTCTATATACATATATTTAGACAAATAAAATTGTATGTGAAAAATCTTTATTTTCGAATAGTAGAATTTTTTTTACTTGCAATTAGATTGTAATATCTGCGGAAAAAATCTTTATGATAATCCCATTGTATAATCATATTTTTTAACATATATAATTTTTAATAACGTGTTTATATAATTAGTGTATATATATGTATATATAGAAAAAGATTTGATCTGTGATGATATACAAAAAAGTTATATAATCAATTCCATATGTTAACATTAACGTTTTTCTGTTGAATATATTTTGTTTGAAACTTATCGTAATTTATAATAATTTTTTTTATATTATTTTATATCCATATATATCCATATACAAATCGTTTAAGCGCTATATTGATTTATAAAATTCATCTCATTTCCTGAAAATTTGCATACATCATCATTTGAAATATTTCCTTGAAATTATATTAGGATAAATTTAATAATAATAAATTTTTCTGCATTTGTTAATTTCCTACGGACATTTTCTCATAATTTCTGTATAATTTTTTTAATTAAAAATATATATACAAATAATAAGATACCATAAAAAATAATTAAATAAGCAATTAAAAATTGGAATGGTTTGAATGGTGATTTTGTGATCTTCATCAGATTATTACGTATATATTCTTCATAAATTACAAGTTCGCTTTTTTTTTTAATACATAAACTTTCTATTTGATTTTAAAAAAATCGATGGATATGTGAATTTATAGAAAAGTGTCGTTTAAATATTAAAATATGCACGGGTTGTTACAAAATTAATTGCATTTCATTTTAATTTTTTGATAATCAAATGAAATTTAACTTGTATTTATCATGTATTGTAAATAGATAGATAAAACGAAATTATTTTTAATAAACTCTATAACTATTCAATAGAAATTATAAAATAAAAACACATACACATCGGAAGTCTAGTTTTTTTTTCATTCGCACTTTTTTGTATATATTCTTCCAGTATTGATATGTGTATTACGTTGATGCAATCAATTTTGTATATGTGTGACATTGTATATGGTATGAAAAAAATTTATATAAAAAATATCCCGTAATTTATTTACCGTGGATTTTTGTATAACTTACTCAAAATATATACATTTTTATATTATGAATTTATTATATTTATTTTTATATAAATTGTTTGACGTGATTTTTAAATGATATTTTTTTTTGTTGGTGAATAAAATTAAAATTATTTGTTAAAATATTTAAATGTAAAAGAATTATAACATATGTTATTTGCACGATAAAAAATTGGAAGAAGAATTTCTTATAAAACATTGGAACGAAATGAATGAATATTTTGTATTCGTCTTCTATCGGGAACACAGGACTGGATAGCACTGGATCATTTTCACAGGTAAATAAATATTCAATATTATTAATATAAAAATAATAATAATTTGGAGCAATGGGACAGACGATATAGAATAAAAATGCATTAATTTTTAACCGCACATATATTTTGAAACGTTGGCAGAATCATTATACATTTTTATTATATTGTTTGTTCTATTGAAATATAAATATTTCTAAGTATTAAAGTTTCGTATCGTATATTGTATATTGTTTTGTTTAATTAATTTCTATAAATGCGAAATTAATAGCATAATTTTATTATTAACATTTTCATTATTTTGTTTCATTTCAGGTTAGTATGGGTTTTTTTATTCCGTGCATCACAGATTACTATACATAGGTTTATCAAACTATACCAGGATTATTTGAAATTACGAATATTATACGGATTAAACAAATGTTAAAATTTTAAATATGGCATGGAAAACTTATACAT
The DNA here is from genome assembly GCA_958336335.1 of Dilophus febrilis. Taxonomy (NCBI): domain Eukaryota; kingdom Metazoa; phylum Arthropoda; class Insecta; order Diptera; family Bibionidae; genus Dilophus; species Dilophus febrilis. Next base: position 25,390,255 of record OY284469.1, on the reverse strand, counting down.
TAATTGAATAGGAAAAATTATATTATGAACGCTATAAATACATTGGAAAATTGTCTAGCTAATAATACATATAATAATATGAAAGGAATTATAATTAATCATATTTGCAAAATTAACCAAAACAAACATAAAATCAACTGTATATAGTTAATATCATCATATTGAAATTTAGTTTTAGATTATAAGTTAATTTAGTTAATGTTAAGTTTTTTTATATAGTATATATTTTAAGTTATAGAACTAATATTTTAAGTTAGAACTAGTCGGTCTGTCGTTTCGGAAGGGAACTTAGCTAAATATTTTCATTTCGCTATTAAATACACTTTCAAAATGATTTCTTTTGAATTATCCAATTTCAATATATTTCTTTAATTTAATATTTTGCCAAATCGTTTCGATTGCGTTATATCAAAATAATGTTATAAGTTTCCCGAAATAATGTTTTATGTACATTAGTTTTCTAATGTTCTAATTTTCATCGATATGTCAAATACATTTTCCAAATACATTTTCTTCATAATTATCCTCGTATATGTAGTTATACAAAATATTTCTATATATTGTGAAAGCAAGCTTCTTGTTGAATGCAATTTCTATGTATTAAAATGTACAATAATGTATTAAAATTGAACTTTAAATCTCTATATGATTTTTTGTCTTACAATTAGATGATTATGTTTCATTAAAAATCCAAGAAAAATATCATAGTTATATTTTGTTATAAGAAATGCACATAGTCATTTTGTATAATATTTTATTATCAAAGATCATGTGAACTTCGCTATTGTTTTAGATAAATTCGATAAAATAGTTCAAATTTTTGTTAGAGGAAAACTCTTTTAACGTCACACTTTATTGTGTGAGTTTTAAAATTATTTCATAGCTTCCATAGGCACATGCATTCAATTCGGATTCCATTTTGTAATCAATTAAATAAAACATAACATCCACCAATACGTAATATATTTCTCTGACTTATATATAAATATATAAAAAGAATTTCTTTATGTAATGTTATTTTCATATATGTTTTATGTATCGATCTGGATCGTTATACATTCTATATGAATAATGAGATGCACACAAGATTTTTCAAAATAAAAATTGATTACTGATGCGAAAAAAGATACGTAGACTTTTTCATTAACACTTATTTGGTAATTTTCACTATTCTTCAATTTTAACATTTTCTTATGTGATAAATTAAAATAATGATTTTCTTCATTTGCAAATTTAAATGATACATTTCCTTATATCTATGAAAAACATATACAATTAAATGTTAATACTAAAACATGTTAAAAAAAATCTCCAACACATCCCACTTACCTGGGATTAGAATTCATGTCATTTCAATCATCACTTATGCACAATCAAAAAAAATCATATTATAGAGAAAACTTGCTTATGTAAAATAAAAAGGAAAAATGTGTATCAAAAAAAGAACTTTCTTTTTTTCTTCTCACACATTTTTTCCTTTTTATTTTACATAGGCAACATTTACAGTTATTCGTGGATGTAGAGCGGGTATCCCCGCGGAGATACCCGAGTATATATATACACCAACCCACACTGGCAGAAACGCCAGCGCGGTCAGTATATATATATACTTTCGGGGAACATGATCGCAGAATATGGTATGTCTCAACCTACATTCAACTGTCCAAATTCGAACAACCATGCCCCCTAATAAAAGCAATTCTCACATGTAATGTTACATGTGAGATTTTATTTGAAAATCGACGGCTTCGCTAACAACTTGACCATACGTTCATATTAAGAAATGTGTGCTTAATTTTTGTTTACATACCCTTGAAAATCCATTCAATTTTCTACTTTTTGATAATAGATGATGTTTTTTATAATAGCAAAGGTGAAAAAAATAAATCATTTAAATAAAAACCAGTAATTTGGATCAATACCAATTTAATATATATGTATATATATACATTTATAGATAAATAAATAAATATTAATATTGATAAATGTGTGTGTTGGTATGCAATATTCGTATATCATATTATATATTTCATTTTTCACAAAATTATAAAACTGTAAAACGACGTGAAGATATTTTTGTTTCTGTTTGCACCGACTGAAACACATTTTGATTTGTTTAGTTATTTTTTTTTTTCATTTCATTTCATCAGATTTATCAATATTAAAATTTATGTATTTATTTAATTTTGTTTTTGTGAATATTTATCCCATATTTATAATATATTATATTCCCAATAAGTTTTTTATTATTATTGGTTTATTATGTCTATAGTGTTATTGTTACATAATTTGTTTGAATAAGTGATAACAAATTTAATTCCCTATCGTATAGTATAGTAGAAAATAAAATTGAATTATAGTTTTCCAAATTTAATAACTAAAAATAATGTTTTTTTTTTTGAAATTTGTTTGTGTGAATTCACTTTTTGTTGCCCATCGATCCATATAGGTGTATGCCTTTTGACTATAATGTGCATTATAAGCATTTGATTTCATATAATACTTATAAATTAATAAGACAGATTTTGAAATATGTGGATTTTATTTGTGTATTTCTTAAAGGTATGTAGAACAAAGAAATCATTTAATTTGAAATTTTCTATTGTATTTTATTGCATTTCATATTTTGAAATATTTTTGATTGTTGTATTGAACAATTGAATACAGAAATAAAATCGCGTTCCCATGACCTTATCACTATAAAATATTATTTATTTATTTATCAATTGGCCTAGCTGTTAATTTGACCTAGCTGTTCATTTTTATAATAAATTTTATTTTTTGTTGTTGGTTTTCAAATAGGTTCGAATTATATTTTATATAATATTTATTAATTATTATTTTGTATAATATTATTTTCTATAATAAATAATTATAAAAAAATTACTGTATCGATATGGTTCATCTTAAATGCATTACTGCCAATATGTACATACTCCGGTGACATCATTAATGTATTATTATTTCTTTGTACTTATTTTGGTATCGCTTTAATTAAACAAATCAATCATTTGGTTGTGCGTTCTTAAATATTTCATATGCGTAGGGAAAGGGTACATGTATGTAAGGAGATCACATGACAAATGCATTTGATTTGATAAAATAATTTACCAAAGGGATTTATCATTTGTTTATTTCAATTTTATTTTAAAACATTTCATTAATTTATAATTAAAAATTAAATGTTTGCTTTTTATTACAATTTTCAGAATAGTTTCATTTCAAGATTTCATTTCAAATTTATGTTTTCATCAAAAGAAATAGGTGAAAATTGCAGAATTTTTGCTGTTATCAGTTAGGCATTCTACAATAGACAAAACAGGTAATTATATAGATTTTTGTTTGTAATAGAAAAAATAATATTCATAATTTTTATTTCAATTATTAAATATCTTTTCTTTCAGGTTAGTGTGATTTTATCAATCGAATTTTTACGAATTTTTCATTTTGTAAATGCCAACAATTGAGTGAGTAGAGATTTTTTTTTCTTTTAGAAATATAATACCTTTTAGATCGCGATTTATAATACCGGTAGATCGCACATTAAAACTCCTATAGTTTTATGTACACTCATTTCCTAACTAACTTAATATAAAACACATGAATATTATGGTGTCTGGAATTTACATTTTAATCACAAATTTCTAATTTATTTGTTTGTGTTTGCGTAAATATCTATGATATAGATACGAATTATAATATATACTTATCAGTAAATAATGAACATTTATAAACACAAATGCATATAAAAGATTAAATGATTGAATCATAATACAGGATTATTCTAAATCATTAAACATATAATCATACAATTTTAATTTGATATATCTGTATAATTATGTATATATAATACTCTTCAACTCTTGTATGATTTGCAAATAAATCAATACTGAATCAATGTATGTATATACGTACATATTGAGTATAGAAATGTGTATGGACATACGATATATTATATTCAATCCATAGAAATGTATATGTGTAATTAATTAATAATAAAACATACAAAATCCTTTACATCCTTTTTAGTTTATACATTTGTATAAATAAATATTATATATATAGATGTGATGATAAAACATTGTAATTGTTCATTAAAATCTCATTTTATTTTGTCCATATATACAAAATGTCCCATATACACATACGTAAAATATATGTATTTTGGTCATCATCATTCTTGTATATAATATACCTATTTAAGGTTTTATTTCAAATTGTAGCCATGACAGATATAAAATATCTTGTCAATGAATAATTTATTAAAATAAGATTAATTATATCTTCTATATAAACAAAAAATAATGTGATACTAAATATTATGGATTAGTAGAACTGTACACTGTACCTTGATCCAAAATTTTTAAAAAATACAGCAACTAACACACAATATATATAACACTATATAAGTATTGGAATATTTTTTCCAAAAATATTGCGTAACCGCGTTAGAAATATTTGTTTATAAATACATTTTTTTTTAAATAAGTTTAAAAACAATAAATTCTTCTATATAAACTTTATATTCAAACTTTCTATCTCCATTACATATTAAAACAATCTAACAAACAAACAAAAACAAATGAACAAAAAGTGAATTTAGCTATTTATTCATCAGTATATGTATATATTTTTCATATTTGAATATAAATACTCGTATGTAATGTATATATAGATATATAAGCGCATAAAAGCATAATAAAAATAATAATAATAATATTATACAAGAATTAAATAAAATTATTATCATTTTAAAGTTTTTATTATACTGCATCACTATATATGTATATAAATATATATCCATCCATCCATATAGAAAACCATAACCATTTACCAGTTTTAATATACCTAAAAAAACAACATATTATTCTATTCTATTCTGGTTTTTTGTTTTGTATATCTATACGTATATAATTTAAGCATATCCCGACTATATAGAATAGGTAAAAATTGGAACAGAAAAAAAAAATTTCTTTATAATTTTGAAAATTTTCATTTTATTTTGTGAACTTTTTTTTGTTTTATTTCTATTTTTTATTTCATATATAATCTGTTTATTAATCTGAACGTTTAGTATATATTGTATATTGTACACATTTTTTATTTCTACAGATTAGTAGAAATTTTTTTTTTTTGGAAAACTTCTTTTTTTTGTTATTATTTTTTTTTTTTACATTTACAAATAATATTTATATAAACAAACAAATAAAATTCATTTTTAAAGATTAAACCGTTAGTACCCATACAAGCTTTTATTGTGATTTTATATTTTATTTTTCCAACAATTTAAATTGTATGTGCGAATGCATTTATTTATATATAAATATAAATGAAAGATGAAAACTATTTGCATTTACATATTGGATTACTTATTAATATAGTTTTGTTATTATGTATAGTTTGAACTTTTGAAGTATTTGTATATAATATCATATATTGTATTTTAATATGAATAAAATAATTAAAAGTTTAATGTAAATAAATTAATTTTTGATTCGATTTCAACATTTTCATTTCAATAACACACATGCATATGGTATTTGCGTGGATTTAAATTCATTTTAAACACAATTTATAAATTGTTTTTATATATTATTAAAAATCATGTATTTTCGAAATAAGTGCAATAAAACTATATTGAATTTTATACCATTTAATAAAAAATATTTTTTTGAACACAATTTCGTGGATTATTAGCATAATATTATATTTAGGTTTAAATATTCTAACATTTCTTTAAAAAAATATCAAACAATATTTGATGTTGGCAAATTTTGTGTTTTAATTCCTGAGCTTGCAGATATAATTCAATTAAAAAATTTTTCCATTTATAGTACAATAAAAAGTATATAAAATAAAATGATGTACTTAAAAATTACTGATCCTGACCAAATAATGGATGGGTAGCAAACTACTTTTGAATATATATGTATATTTATATATTTGAAAAACTATAAGTTAGTTAACAGATAATTTTCGTTTGTTTTCATGTAATTTTTCAGAGATATATAAATTTAGTTAATTTTTCTATAAAACTATAGAATCATCTATAAAACTACAACTACCATATACACATTTATTCATAGAACATGTACGTATTTTATTATTCAATTGAATATTTAAAGCGGTTTAAAACAAATTTAAAATAATAAATAATTTATAATCAAAATAATAAAATGAATAATATAAATTTATAAACCAAAATATCTTTTCATATATATTTAATATAATATATATTATATTCATTTATTGATTCGTATTATATAAATTTTATGTATATACGTTTTTAATATATATATGATTATGAATATGTAATTTAATAGTTTACATTATATTATGTATATAGATATATATATATATGTATGAATGAATCCCTATATATTTATGTATGGTAATGTTATTAAATTTCTCTATTCACATTTATTGAATTGCATTCGAACAAAAGGGGTCAACCAATTGATATTTAAAATTAATTTTCTGTAATCATTTAAACAGCACACCGTATATACTATATATACAAATACATATATGTGTTTTTGTATACTAAATTTTATACTCTCCTAAACTATAATATGATGTAATTAATTTAATATCTTATTAATATTATATTAAATAAAGAAGAATAATTTACATATATATATAAGATAACTATATATCGGAAATTCTATACACCATCTATATATATATGAATAATAAATAATTATATCAATATAATTTTGATATACCCATTGTTCATATATATTTAATATATATACAGAAGTATAAATATTCAAGTTACATGAAAGGTATATCTCTCAAATATATATACATATGTATATTTATGCTTTATCATATATATATGTATAGTAGATGTATTTACTAACAGCATTTCACCTTTGTCATATCGAAAAGGATCAAGAAACCTAAACAGTAACTATAAAATACATATATGAAAGGAACACCAAATGTACGAGGTGTTTTGATTTATATTATCAATAATTTTTGATTCATTAAAAACAGAAAACACAACTGATAGCGATTGAAATGTGTACACATTTTTTTGTCACATCAATTATAAATCACATCAATATAGCATGATAAATCTCTCTATATAACGAATTTTATTTTATTTTTGTTTTAAGCATATGTATATGCAATTTCTGAATACAGTTTAAATAACATTTTCACAATGTTGTGATTAAACGAAAAATTCTGTTTATGTATATCTTTATACATCTGTATATGGGCTGTATATCCATTGGGAATACACAAATATATGTAGATATACCTCTATTACCTATATATTCAATATACATACATATATGTAATAGAGCAATGTGGTTTTCAATGGATTTTCTGTTTAGTTAATATATTCATGTAATATACATTTATCAGGTATAAATATATATACGTATATATATTAAATATACATTTATTTATGCATAAATATATATATATATATATATGATACAGAATCATTTATATTTATATATATATATGGCTATAATATACCTACAATAACTATACAAATTGTGTAGAAAATTAATTTATAATACAATTTGAAAATTGTGATCATTTTGAAAATTGAACCATTATAATAAACTATATATATGTATATATATGTAACATGGACCGCATCCGACGTCACTTATATTCTATCCTAAGCCCAAGATATTTATAATATATTTGTCTATATGTAGGGAAAGTTACACGTATTTATTATTCATATATAAAGGATATGTATAAATTGTACGTATATTATATGTATTGTATATTAGTAGGAATAGAAATCTAAAATTAGAATTCGTATAGTATATTAAACAATAACATACACCGCATATATAACAAATAGATATATAGAGGAAATACTCATATAATAATATTAAACTGAGAATATAATTGTTGTTATAAAAGTTTTTGTTATTTATTTTAATACACAAATTAATATTAGAAAATCAGCTAAAGCATCACGTAACATTTTTTTAGCCGTCCAATTATTAAACATTCTAATAAGAATCTATTAAAGAAGCTGTTTTTTTATATTTAACACACATTCCAATATAAATTCTCATGTATTGCAAAAGACGGAATAAGTAAGAGAAAATAGGTATATATTCTTGATATAAAAGACATTGTTTTAGGAATCTTCATCTGACTTTTTTGTTAAGCTAAAAAGATAAATGAAATTATAATTTAATAAATAATGAAGATATTTTGATAATATTAAAATTTATGTATATATAATATAATTTGAACCTTTATTATATAAGATTACTAATATCTTTTCATTTATCATTTATATATTTAATACATATATGCGTTATTATACATCTTGTAATTAATTATTTATTTTGTATACACGTTAATGGAGCTAATTATTTTCATGGGTGTATACATAAAGCAATTTGTATTCTTTAATGATTTTATCATTACTCTATCATATTTTATAGCAATTTAACAGTTATTTTTAGACATCCTTATTCATTTGAGTTACAGAATATTTATATTCTCAGAATCTTAAATAGTTTGGTTTTTTTGATTGTAACATCAGGAGGGGTTTATAAGTAGATCATTGTTCGTATTAATTTGTAAATTCTTGAAAAAAATCAATAAGAAATATACCCGGTTATATACCCAAAATAAATTTGTTTTTAAATATAGGATGATAGAATAAAAACCAAACAATTTATTTATTGATTAAAATTAATTTCCTTTTTCTATTCCTATTATTATTATTTGTGTTGTTATGCACACAATGTAATATATTGTTATATTATATTATTTAAATATACTTTACATAATTTACCTCGCCTTTCCAATATGATAACAAAAAATAATTTATTATCATAAAAATTAATTATATTACGTTATTATATAAAAAAAAATGATGATATCTTTATGTCACATTATTATTTATGTATTCAGAATTTACTTACTATGATTATATATGCATTTTCAATTTAATGACATTATTATCAAAGGTTATTTCTATAAATTATACTTGAGTTAATGTTTATAATAATTAAGGTAAAATTATAACGAATTAATTATTAAAAATAATGTGAAAAAAATCATTAAAGTCACAATCCGGAAATAAAAATAATTAAATGTAAATTTCACTTTAAAATTAAATTTAATTGCTTTAACATCTTTAGCAAACCGTGACCATATATCCTTTGGTTATTTGTGTAAACTAATTATGTTTTTTTAGGATGTCGGGTAACTACCCAAAAGCGAATCAATAAATTAATTATATAAAAAAAATATGTTATATTCCTTTTATACAAACACATTTTTATACAAACACAATCTGAATGTTGGAGTTTGATATTCACATGAAATATCAAAATACGTTTATTTAGTTAAATTACGATCATGACATTGTGTGAATAGAAATACAAAAAAACTTATTTATTTAATTAAAATAAAAATTTTAAATGAAGTTTAATTTACCGTAAATATTTTAAATTTTTAAATAATTATATATATACTATAGGTTATATGTTAAAAGCTTATATATGTAATATATTTTATGAATGATCGAATATTAATTATATAATAGTTAGTTTTTTTTATAGTAATATTTGTATATAAAAACGATTTTTTTATCAATTTAATTTTAATTTTTATAATGATAAAACTTTTCTGTTGTATAAAATTACAAGTGAGGCCAAATAAATTACATATAATCATGTGATTATTTACCTATTTATGTTTGAATATGTAAAAATAATATTATAATAAAAAATTTTATGCAAAATGAAGGGTTCCACGTTAACAATTTTTTATGATTACACATATTAAGAGCTAAATAAGCTGAATAAAAAATAAAAAATATTTAGCAAAATAGAAGAAATTTATTTGGAATATTTTTTATCGAATTAAGAACCATACTTTATTTTATATGGACACAACTATATATTACTTCGTATATACCTTATGTATTTTATATGTACATTAGGGAACACATCTTCTAATTGCCCTTATATATGCATATTGCATATACCATATATAAAGACCATTTATTATATGAGCGTGTCTTTATGATAAAAAAAAATGTTTTATAATATAAAAATACACAAATAGTTAATTTTCAATATGTGTATAATTAAGTTGATATGGAAAAATGATATGGGAAAATTATGAAAAATCGAGAAAAGTTTTATAACAACACGTATGTATGTTATATACAATATATTTTTTACCCATAAAATGATATAATCCATTATAAAACGCCAACGTATAAAAATATATGTACATATAATTATAAAATAAATGAATGATCATAATTTTCAAATAATAAAGTTAAAACCGCATACAAATAAACTATTTTTATTTCAATGCTTTTTATATAAAAATATATATATATATATATATATATACATATGTTTGTATATAGAGAATATAGAAAATATATATATGGTAAGATATACAAAACGTATATTATGCGAATATATACTTTGTTATTATAATCGTTATATTTTTTTACAAAAAGGTAAAATATAAAATATGCTTTTGTTATTATACATAATGATACTTAAAATAATTAAAAAAACAAAACAAAAATTGAATGCAATGCTTGAATTTACTTTGCAAACGATTTATGGCTTTTTTTTCATTCACTTTTCAATAATTATAATATGTTTTTTTTTTTTAAAAACTTATATTACAGCATTTTTATTAATTTTTTTTCCATACCTTTATTGTGATATTTAATTTTTATATGTTTTATATTTATGAATATATATACAAAATAAAATATATTCTTGTTTTGCTTTAAAATCCAAATAATTTATTCACTTTACCATATATTTGTATGTCTGATTATATGTGAGTATATTCATTCCAACAACTTTTTAATTTAAAATAAATCAAACGTGAATATATCGAATTTACATACATGTTTAAAATTTTATATTCAAGAATAATTATCAATATAAAGCATGTCAGTCACAATTTATAGTTTGATTGATAAAAATAAAACCCATAATAAAATGTTATTCATACCTAAAATTGGAGGCTAAATCAAAAAATATCAAATAGAAAAGAAATTAAATTATTTAAAAATCCTAGAAATTCAATGATGTATAAATGCGTAATTTTAAAAATCATATAAAATCAATAAAATAATTTTACATATATATAGAAACAAATATATGTAATTGCATATTTTCATCAGAAATATGAATCAATTAACGAATATATATATATATGTATATTTATTATGATGAATAAACGTTTTTCACCACTAAACTGACCTATGAATAAAGTAAAACGAGCATTTGATGGTAAAACTATTCGCGTATTTATATTCGGAAAAAATTTAATTAATTATATTAAAAATCTTTTCTCGAAATTTAATAAAAAATTCATTGTGATTTTGAGCGATTCTTACAAAATGAAATATTATTTAAAGGTATATATGAATAAAAAAGGAATTCATTTTTATTTTATCTTTCAATTAGCATTATCTCAAAAACTGTAAATGATAAAGAAATTAAGTGAAAAATGATTGATATATTTGGAAAATATATATTCAATTTATGAAATTTGAATTGAAAATATGAGATTTTGTTATCGTTGATCTTCGGGATATGGTATAAAACCCTTTTCTTTTTTTTTGCTTAATTAATATATCCAATTTCTAATATATACATTGTACCTAAATAAATATAAATAAATAACTGGCTTTCATGAAAAAATATATATAACATTATATAAGTATTTTTTACACCAAAAGTTTAATTTTTTTGCTATAGATATATACAACAATGATAGAGGAATATAGTATTTATATAGTGTGTATATTTTATATATAATCTTTATATAGTGTGTATATTTTAATGGTTTATCCCTTTTCTTTTCTGTTTCTTTTTGTTATATACATCCATTAATTTTGCAGGAACAATGAAATTAATAATACCGCATCAAAATTTATCTTAATATACGCATATATACAAAACAACACGTTTTATATTGTTGTCGTATTTTTTTATATACATTATCTAATATTTAGAAAATTTTAGAAATTTTTGTATATACTATAGATGTATAAAAAATAAGAAAAAAAAATGTATATAAGAAAGAGACATTATTTCATTACAAAACATTTACAAAATAAATTAGTTAATCTACATATACTAAAAATCATGATATTTTAAATATATATAAAATAGATGACCAAACTTTTTATAAAAAAAAAAGAAGTGCTTTTATTTTTCAATGATAAATATATAATATTCAATGAATCTATGTGCACACCCAAAAATAAGTGAATTATTTTACAAATTGCAATACATTATTTGGAAACCTACTTCTATGGTAAATGTTTAACAAAAATAACAACGTTATTTATAATTGGGTAAAGTTTGGCCATGTATGACAAAAATAATGAAATAAATATCTAAAAATACACAAAAGGATATATAGAGGTATATATATGAAATTGTATTTTAAAATTTAATTTCAAAAATAATCCTCTCTAGTCATTCATTTTGCATACTATATCATGTATACATAACATTTTTATAAGGGCATTATTTTGTTTTTACTGTTTTAAATCATACTTTTCATTTTACAATTTTACATAAAAACAATGTAATATGTATATACGATTATTTACTACACCATATAATATTTAAAATTTTTTATAACTACATCATTTTGCTTTTTATTTATGTGATAATTTATTTTCTTAAACATCATATATATATTTCTCTACGTATATAAAATGTAAGTTAAAAATAACAAAAAAACGTAAATTAATTATTTAAATTAAAATGTATGGGTCATCTAATCTTTAGACTATATATATGTATCTCCATCGTCAATCTATATCTATATATATTTATATATAGATATGAAATCGGAATGGGTGTGTTTGCGTTAGCATATTTAAATACCTAAAGTTTATTAGAACAAAAGTTTAGTAGAACCTTTCATAAGGATTTCAATCGATATCCTTTATTTGTGTTGAATCATACATTTAATATTTAAACTATATATAAGTTGTAAATTTATCTATATTCTATCTTTAATTATTTATTTTCTGTTTTTCTATATAAACATTTATTATCAATTTCTATAATATATGATTAACATATTGTGTATACGATCATATAACTTTTAATTTCTAATTTATTCAAAATGTTAATAAAAAATATAGCTAAAATGTTACCTTCCTTTTTTTTCTATTCAATAACAATTATAGTTCTTAATCGCGTAGCATATCAATAAATTATAATATCATTTTGCGGGTGAAAAGTAAATAATACATAAATTTAATAATTTGCCATCATAAAAAAAGAATGTAATAAGCCCTTATAAATTATATATTACATATGTTTTACATATATAATTACACCAAAAAAATTGACAATTTATATATAATAATACAAATTATAATTATATTTGTTTCTACAATAATTTTATTATGTCTTTTATATAATAAGACCCCCTGAATGAGTGACTTTATATTATGTAAACATTTCGATATGCTGCTGATATGCGATATATCAATAACAGAATATAGACTATATATTATTTATGCATAATAATTTAATTTTGTATGAAATGCACATTAAATAAGAGTTTAATATTCATTAATAATAATTTATTACAAATTTGTGTGAAAATATGCTAATAAACAGAGTATGTGCATAAATTTATAAATATATTATATGTATGTATATAAAGAAACACATAAATATATTTAGTCCCTTTTTAATAATATATTATTTGTTCATTTTATTCTTGTGGTTATTTACATATATATAAACGTTGACAATATAAATATTTCCTTCATACATGTTTATATATTAAATTATACAAGAAATATATAATTTTACCATCCATTTCAAAACACAATTCTACAGACACGTTCATAAAAACAGATATAAAGGCGACACCCACAACAAAATGAATATTTATTATACCGTCAGATAGGAACTATTAACTTTTGATCTAAAACGTTTTAAATACCTTTATGACACAAATATAAAACAAATTAATTTTTGATAACTATACAGATTTTGAAATCATTATTTTATCTTGAATGTTATTCATTAAACAAATAATATTGAGTTTATATATGATTACTTAACCATAACACAAGAGAAAAAAATTAAATTTCTATTACAAGAAATCTAAATGAATATTTTTCATAATTTTCCAATTTCTACATGATTTTTCCAACGAATAAAACGCAAAAAAAAAAAACACTTTCATCAGTATAGATATTTGTACATATACTAGATACTTATATTATTTGTATTATTTTTCTTTTGTAAAATAATGTACATAAAAAGAAAATGCTAATCGTGTTCGAGACATGACTTCCTTTTCTTTATTATATTTATATGTGTATGCCTATATATATATAACAATATAAAGTTGTACATATAAATATATAAGCATATATATATATAATATATATATATATATATAAATATATATATAAATATATATATATGCGTTTCGTATATATCTAGAATTAAACAATATAAAAATTACACAATAGCACATATATTATACAATAGAATAATGCTAGAAAATTTACATTAGCAGTTTGTTATGCACACAGAGATACTATATAATATATGTATAGTATGGGGATAATAACAATAAATAATATATGACTGACTGTATATATATATGTTGTATATATATAATTATATTATGATACAGATTCGGTTAAAAAAAATGGAAAAAAAATTCGTTATCAGATACATAATATTATATTATATAATTTTATTATAACACGAAAAAAATATAAAACAAACTTAAAATTTGGGTTGAACACTTGAACACATTCTTCAAACACTTTTCCTTCTTCACAATATTTATTTGTATTACTTGTACATATATGCATATAGTGTTTTTTATCCCTATATATTCAACTATCATGAATTTTAATCCTAAATTTTAATAATGAGATATTGTCGTATATATAAAGAATAATGAATTGAGTTGTATTTCTTTTAATTTAAGAAAATGTCTGTTAATGTTAACTTTAATGCCATCAGACATCTTTAGTTAAGAATAATGCAATAGGCTTAGTATCTTCAAAAATTAATCAAGGGAATTCCTTAAAAATGAATTCGTTTCTTTAAGTTTTTAGTAAAGAAAATATGCATATTAATTTCTCGTGAATCAGGCACCCAAAATTTATTGTCCTGGTACATTGAATTACAAACACTCTGTATAGCTAAGTTTATAATCGGGCACATACGTTTTTTTTTTGCTTGATTTAATATAAAACAAAAATAAAACCATTTATATATATATTTTGTTGAATATAATTTGGTTTTTCTATCGCTCGTTATTATTTATTTTTATATTCATAATACTATAAGAAAATGATCTCATAAAATTTCATAATTTCGTTTTATATATTAATGAAAAAAAAATCCTTATTATATACAACATATTAAGTGGAAATATAACATAATATACATATATATGATGCGTGGATATTTAATGAAAATTTAGCAATTAGGATATGATAATGTAATATATACTTATATTACATATATTTCAAATTATGCAAAATATTTTAAAATATAAATGAAAAATAAAAATTTACAAAAAACCATTTATAAACAACGGAAAAATCTCATAAAAATAAACATACTTTATTATTACGTTAAAATTATAATTAAGCTCTATATATTTTTATAATACTATATGATGAATATATGTATAATTATATAACAAACCAAAATAAAAAAAAGAAAAGTTGCAACCTTTTTTGTACCAAAACATATATGTTCACACGCCGATATATTGTATATATCCCAGAATATTTAAATTAAATTATTAATAAATTTAAATTATATATATATAATGAACATTTAAAATGATCTATATATATGCTTCTTTTTGTATATAAACACATTAAAATTCATTTAATTAACCCCTCGGAAAATTTGTTTGTTTATATCTGAATAATAATAATAAAAATAATAATAATAACAATTCAATGCGAAGGAGAAATGTCTATATTTTAATTTTTTATTATATACAATATACGTTATTTTATAATATTTATAATGTAAATATCGATAAAACTTTTTTTTTCTCATACACAATATATATAATACCTTCTTTTTTTTTATGAAATATATATCCATTTAATATAAAATTCAGTCATATATATATATATAAAATGTACCATATACAATTATTTATATATCTTTTACCATCATATATGTTACAATAATTTATTTGAAATATAAATATAAAATTACGAACATGGTAAACCGCACAGAGAAAACAATTTTCCTTTTTATGATTATATTCAATGACTATATAGAATATACTACAGCAAATTTATAACCATTTAATAAAAATCTTTTTGTTCACACAAAATATCATCACACCGTAAGTTTCATAATACTCGTATATATTTGCGTATAATGATTTTTCTAGATTGGAAAATCATTTATGTGTAAGTGCATATAATAATTTTATGGTGGGTGGATGGGTGGTTGGTTGGTTGGTTGGTTGGTTGGTTGGTTGGTTGGTTGGTTGGTTGGGTGAATGTGTGATGCGAGGCGGTTTGATTTTTAAAATAAATTATTATTAAGCAATTTTATTTGAATTGAATTATTTTCCTTTCCCCATGAATTATATTTATCTAAAAAGACTAATAATACGTGCGAATTTATCCTAAATATAAATTACGTGTTTTTTATTTACTTATCTTAGGAATTTTATATTAAAGTTAGCGATCCTTTTTGTAATTGCTTA
Organism: Dilophus febrilis; assembly: GCA_958336335.1. Classification (NCBI taxonomy): domain Eukaryota; kingdom Metazoa; phylum Arthropoda; class Insecta; order Diptera; family Bibionidae; genus Dilophus; species Dilophus febrilis. The sequence goes on along the minus strand of OY284469.1, from coordinate 25,373,527 downwards.
ATCATAATAATTAATGATAATATAATTTCCATGAATTGCACATTATATTTATTCACAATTTATCGATATTTATATTGTATATATAGACACTTTTTCGAGTCCATCACCTTATATATGGGATAAAAATTAATATTATAAATTTGAGCTTTTAAATATATAAATATTTATATATCTGTTTTTTTGATAAAATTTTATTTATATATATGTATAATAAATACACTTAATGGAGATTATATATATAGTTATACATTAAATGTGAAGGATAATTCAATAATAAATATACGGTTAACTTTATAAAGAAATGATAAATTATTAATATAAATTATCATTACAATTTGAAATTTTTCTATAATCATATATCAATATATATATATAATTGTATATTATATAAATAAAATTTATTAAGTATAATTTTTATTTTTTTTCGAAATATGATGAGGGTAAATAAGTTGATATCAACTTTCATAAAAAAAAATCCATTGATATTTGTTAAAATTCATGAACATTTATGTAATAATATATACTTTTATTATATTTTGATTGAAGAGTATAAATATTATTATATGTATTACACACATATATGTCGATAAAATGAGCTATATTTATAATTTAATAAATATCCAAAAAAAAGGACATTATTATTAATGATTATACATATTTATGTATAATTATATATGGTTATATAAAATCCTTTTTTTTGTACATCATCCTATTATATTTACATAACGTTTTTTAATTCAATATAATAAATATTCACGTTTCAATTTCTTTTTTTTCTTTCTATTTTTATGTGATATGGATAAAAATTATAACATTTTATTTCGTATATATTCATTTATAGTATAATACTACCGCATATACTAAAACTTGCTAAAATCTATAAATTTTTTTTTATTTCGATATTCAAATATAGATATATATTTTTTTAAATGTCATTATAACAAATAAAATATATATAGGAAACCAAATATAATATATTTTATTCAAATTTAAACCATTTATCCGTTTTATTGAATTTATTTTAACTATATAGAAATAGATATATAAAATTGTTATACTCTCTTTATCTATATAAATATGTATAAATATTGCTGCAGTGAATTTGCTACAAAACAATGTAATATATGGGTTGTTATATAAATATAAGAATATAGTAGTTTTTGGAATATATATGTATTATTCCATAGTTATTGATGGCATAATAAATATTACTTTTACATAAAATATCGAAAAATACATTATTTTTTTTTGCTTTTGCTGATTTACTTTTAACATATCGATTATTTTACGAAATATATTACTGAATATATAAATATGTTACAGAGATATCTATATTTTTTTAATGTTCAGATGTTGTAATTTCATATCAAACGTGTGTAACATTAAAATTTTAGTAGTGTAACTAACAAAAAAGTAATGTTTTGTTTTCTTTAAAAATTTCTTATAATTATGATGAGAATATTACAAAATATTTATATAAAATGATTCATTTTGTTAAATTTTTTCATAAATCAAGTTAAAATTCCAAAAGTAAGCAAATTTTTTGATCGAAACTTTTTCAACCATACTGTGGCGTACTAACAAAATAATAATTTAGAAAATATCGTATTGTGAAAATTGTAATTTGAACATGAATGTATATAATTAAAATGTATGTATATCGTATAGTATATAACCCATAATTGTTTTTTAAGTTAATATTCGATATATATAAATATATTCTCGTATTATTGTATACATTTGTTATGAATTAATTTGTGTATGGTTTCACATATGCGGGTTTATTTATATTTATACATATAAATACTTATATTAAAAGCTCTATTATGAAAATTTATTATTTTAATTATATATTTGTAATAAAATAGTGTGTACATATATATTTTTGTAAAAGGATCTTGTAATTTACGTAATGTTTTAATATTGTATTATATTAGTATTAATATCGTTAGCAATATATTTTTAGGTCAAGAATGACTGCATAAAACTTTTTTTTCTCTAGAAAATTCCCATTTGAATATTTACTAAATATATAAATAGATAAAAGCAGTTTTTTTTTCGTTCATAGTAGCATAAACAATCGAAAAATATGTCGTTTTCCATATGGTAAATAATTATTTTATTTTATTTATTATGTTTTTACTATCCACATTTTTTTTTTGTAATTCCCAGATTTTCATGAAAATTAACGAATTAAATTTATATTATAATAAAACAATAAATATTAAAGTTTTCTTGAATGAAGACGAGGTTTAAATAAAAAAAAATGATGAAAATAAATATTTTAAAGAATACACAAATTGAAAAATATAACTAAAAAACACTCTATATATTGAGATGATATAAAAATGTAACAAAAATAAAAATATAATATCAAAAGAAAAATAAAAAAAACAAATTTCGATTTATTATGATTTTCTATATACATATTATATAAAAAAGTATACAAAAAATGATATTATTATATGTTATTTTTAGGCAATAACATAAAATAGAAAAATCAATGTTGGAAAGGAAATAGACAAAAGAAAAACCCTTCAAAATCACTTTTATCATTTTTTTTTATTTGCTCATATTTGTTAATATATACACAAAATCATGTATATATTTATTTTATATGTTATATCTAATAAAGTACAACCGTATACAACCTATAATATACATCATTTTATTTTTAATATACATATAGGTATACTATATATTTATATTGATGCTATATATTTAGTGTAATATATATACATATATTGTCTATGACTTGTTCAAAAATGTTCCTATATATATGTAACTATATATATATGATTTAAATTTATTCATGTATATAGAAAAATGTTTATATTTACATATTGTCCCTTCAAAATATTTTATTTTTAACATAAAATTTAAATTATGTATATATAGGATCCGATATATTTATATATGCTGAACTTAAATCATATCATATTTATGTATTCTATAGGACTATAGTATATAGCTGTTATCTGATATAAATTTATATAAATAGATTCCTTGTTTAAATTTAAAGTTGATATATTATATACATTTACATACATATATACCGGATATACATATAAAGAGTAGACGCAGAGTGGTTTGGTTTGTTTAAAAAAAAAAAGTCATTAAAAAGTAAATGTTATATATACTATATATAGATACATGTATTATTCATATACGTCCCATCCGTACAGGTATAAAGATATATATACGAGCATATACACGAAGAAGGTTTCAATATATCCTTATGATGTGTATACACAAATCCACAAAAAAAATGAAGGAAAACCGGCAAGGGTACATACAGCATAAGAATATTACACTGGTCTTTGGTAAATAAATGTGGAAAATGAAAAAAAAACACAGTATTAAACGAGTATTATTGTTCCATTCATTCATACAGAGTATACAGGTAAATAAATTTAGATTTTGAGTATAGTATATATAAGTCTATATATGCAGCACGTATATATACTTGTGAATTTGGAGAAAAATATCATATATAATCTGAACCTCGGTATTGCGTCTTCTTATATAATATAATAAGATAAAATTATAAAAATAACATATGTTACATTTTTACCTTTTTATTGTACCAAAACCCATTTATATATAAAATTTATTTTGTTAACTTTATTTCTTATACTTATAACGTGTAAACTATATATAGACGACCCAAAAAATCTTATATTAAAATGGTTTGTGTTCTTCTGATATGGTATAATAATAAGTATATAAAAAAAACTTAAACATTTTTCTGAAAAACACAAAAAAATCCATATAAACATTTTGTATATATTTTCACAGATGTTTTTTAAGAAAAACAATGTGTATTTTATTTATATTTTTTTTTACTTGTTCAGTAAATGTTAAATTCATTGTAAAATGAAAAACTATGTATATATATATATAAGTTTAGTGCAGTTTAGAAAAAAATATTCCTTATATTTTATATATATAGTATATATATCTGTATAGAAAAAAGTTATAAAAGCTTAAGTTTGTGTTATGCATACTTATTATTTTATTTATGCATATATGTGATTGTATAATGGAAAAAAAACATGTATATATACAGGATAGGTATAAAATAAATAGATATAAAAATAATAGATGAATCGTTTATAGAGATATATGGTATATATACATACATATAGGAATCCAAAATTATATGGTGAAATTGCACTTTGAATATTAAGAAGTTATTTTGTTAACAAATTTGTTTACTTGTTAAATGATTTTTTTTGTAAATTTACATCACTTTTATTACTCTATGCTAACGTTATATATTATAATCCATCTTATAATAAGTGAAATCGAAATATAAACCATGTTTTATGTAAATGAATTTTACATAAAATATATTTACTTGTATTTTGCTATTGATTGTATTTATTTATAACCTTATAATATACATATACGAATCGAAAATTATATCTGACAAAAAGAAATATACGATAACAAAGTGAAAAGTTGCTATCCTAAATGTGTTCGATGATTTATGTTAAGCATATAATTTAAATATTTGCTATACAATCGACAATTGGATTTAGCGTCCGAAAAGATTCTTCTATTGTTGATATCTTAATTTGTTGCTTCACGGTGTCGGTAATTAACCGTACGGGTACGACCAACGGAAAATGTGAAAATCTTTGTGAAAATTCAGATTCGAAATCAAATTACATTTTTAAAACATATCTTAACATATTAACAAATCATTATAAAAATTAAAAATGAAAAAAGTTAATTCTAAGAGAACATTTTTTACATATTCAATAACTTATTATTATATTGCGATTGAATATATGAATATGTATATCTTTTATATTTATTTTGATAGATTCCCTTAAATATTTCCATATTATAATATTTTGAATACAATTCTATATTCATATGTATAATATGTAGTTTTCCCATAATAAATTTTTCCCAAGATTATTTACATAAAAAAGGTTAATGCAAGTCCAAATATATAGTGAATATGTATATGCAATCATATAATATTTGAATACATATATATATATATATATATATATAAGAATTCAAAGCTCTTGACCTATATTTATTAAACTGTATATATATTTGCATGTAATATTTAAATAATTGAATTTTTCATGTTGAATTTTTATGAAATAATATTTATTAATTTTATTTCTTTTTTATATTACTTATTTCTATTATATACTCGAATATATGTAAATAAAAAAAAACCTCTTATATGATTATGTAAATATAACAAATACTATACACTACATACATACATAGAAATATATAGTATTTTTGTATATTGATGAGGTATATATAAATTTGATATATACAAATATAAATGAAGTGATGTAGCTTTGCTTTGCGTTATTAGTAAAAGTATTTTGAATTTTCATTATATATACATGAATATAATTTGTATATATTATTAAATAAAAAACACCACCGATTTCATAATATAATTATGTTTTTCATGTCTATATATATTTAGTATTGTATATTCATCATCATATAACCTATATAATTTCGTGAAACGTGACAATTTATTTGAATAAAATTTAGAATATTTGTATATATATATATATCAATAATGTTTTCTTAATATAATTATTATATTTCCTTATTTTGAATATCCTTATATATATATTGTATATATAATATAAATAAATGAATTAGTGTTGGAAAAAATATTGATTTTCTTATCGATCATAAAATGTGTTCTCTTATATATCAAAGTGTATATATTCATACAGTTATGTCTTTTGAATAATTGATTTAAATGTTGAATTATGATATAATAAATAAAGCAAATATATCCATTGAAATAGAAACATAATTAACTGCGACTATTGATAATTGAATCATTGAATACAAATGCGGTCGAAATAGACATTATGATTTTTCAAAAATAATATAAATGGACACGGTTAAGATATTATAAACATTAAACAGTATTCGTTCGTTAATTTGTATATAGTGGAAAATTTCATTAACCAAAAAAAAAAAAGATTATTTTGGAAAATTACAGTATATTTATAAGGAAAATAATTCATCAAAACGTTTATATGGTAAAGATAAGGATATCCTATAATTTTCCATGTCACCCAAAATTTAGGACGATAAATTTAGTAAAAATTTAATTTATATAAAAAACGGAAAAAAATATGCTCTTTAAATGAACATAAATATTATCATGTTAATATACCGAAAATATAAAAAAAAATGTATAAATCAAAATTTGTATACTGATGAACCTTCATTGATAAAGCAATATCAGTAATAAAAAACCGCATGATTTAAAAAAAATTCTATAATATTAATATATTAAACATATGTTTTATATATTAGGATAAAGTAAATTTACCTGATTCACATGATTGGATAAAATATTGGACAAAATAATATAGAAATAATTTATGGTTTGAAAAAATAAAAAATAAAATATGATTCATGTTATATATATTTGTATATATTTTAGGGTCCAATGATTTATGGTCATTATATACATTTGGTCAATAAATAATAAAACTAACCAACATTGCATATACTCATTTATGTATATATATAACATATAATATTATTAATTATAATAACATAAATCGATACTTGTTATCTCAACATATATCCATCATATATATTAAATATCCTTTTTGAACTATGTATAAATATTATACGCAATTGAAAAAAAAAATATTTTTTTTTATAAAATTGAAATATTTTTATTGATTTTATTGCACATATAACATATACATTTTAAAAAATTCTTGCAAAATGTTTAACAAAATTTTATGTTTATTTATATGATATATAAGATTATATCATTTATTATACACTCATATCTATAGATATATAGAGAATAAATCCCATTGTCATATATACTAGATATAATATAATGTAATGGATATATATTGTATATGTAAAATGTATTGTTATGATATTGTTAACGCATATATATATATATAAATAATTTGTATGTAATAATTTATTAAAGTCAAAACCTTAATCTATGTAGAACAGATTATTTTGTGATAAAATATTGATACTATTATTATACGATTTGTAACAAAGTGCATGTCGCCTGAGGATTTAACTATATATATATATGCATTATTTGCCTTTTGTATATATTTATTGAAGTATATATAATATATACATTAAACATATATATAGATAAATAAATACTCATATGTATTGATATAAATTACATATAATCAGATAATAAACTATTTATATGCATATATACTTTATTGTCTGTTTATGGTATATAGGACATTTAAATGTATATATAATGCATGAAAATTCTATATTATTTACAGGTAAATCTTAATGTAAAAAATATTCATTAAAAGTAATAACATTATAGATCTATAGATAGAAAACATCAGAGTTTTTTTTTTGTATTATTAAATAATGATTAACCTTTTATAGTTCATTACAAGATATTATATAAATCAATCAAAATCCATTGTTATATATATTTTATATTATGGGTTCTGTTCTTACAGAATTATTCCAATGAGTGAACAATTATAGTAGGAATCTGATCATTCATTGCAATTATATCATTTTACTGTATATACCGGACCATAAAGCAGAATAATAAGTATATATGGTTAAAACTATATTATCTGCCAAGTGCCAAATATAGATAAAATTAAACATAAATTATAATAATGCATAAATATATATATATATAAACTATATACTATTTATATAGAAATGTGTGACAATAAATAATATATAAATTCTGAATTTACTCTTCTTTATATATATGATATGTACAACTATATATAGTTTTCTAATATATTTCTAATAAATAATCGCCACTTCATTATAGAGATTTCATCTATATAGATACTATGAAAATATGGAATTTATATTTTAAAATAATCATCAATGTATTTTCTACCACAAAATCCACGATATTTTAATTATAAATTTTTTACTAAATATAGATTAAACCTTTACTAAATATATAGATTAAAGATTAAAATTATTAATTAATTTAAACATATTGAAAATTCTTTCAAATTGTACCACAATAAATCACGATAATTCAATTTCTTTTATTTAGTAAAACCTTAATTAAAATATAATTTTCTTATACAAAATATATATATAAGATTTTCAACAAGTTTAAATATATACTTGATGGAATATCGAAAATTAAATACAAAAATATTGTATATATCCTTTTTGTATTAATGTTTGTTTATTCTTTTCAAATTAAGTGTAAAACTTTAATACATTTATTTATATATATATATAATATATAGCCTTAATTATTAGCTATTATTTGTATTGTATCATAAACAAATGGTTATGATTATATATGTATATCCAATATAATAATAATATATTTGAATTTTTGAAATGATTTGTACTTTAAAAAGGTTTCTTTACAATCGTATATTTAATATATTATAAATCAACAATATTAACAATACTTTTTAAATGTTTATTACTTATTTTCAGATTTCAATTCTCTATTTAATTAGCGTTTAATTTCATATATTTATTTATAGAAACATTTTAATTTTGGTGTATACAGATTTATAATAAAGTACATTTTTTTTTATTTTGCTTCAAAAAATAAATAAAACATTTTCTTTGTATATTTTGTTATGAAAAGGACACTTGAAAATTCTTTTATTTATGTTAAATTTTGTATTTGTATATTGAATGAAATTAGATATTAATAAACCCAAAATATCTACGACAAAATCCATGGTATTTAATAAAAGTATACAAAATAGAAATAAAAATATCATAAATTTTTTTTTTAAATCTTGTTGGATTATTTTTAATCTTACCAATATTATTATAAATGTATCTATCCGCCCAAGAAACGTAAAAAACATGAGTCTATATTATGTATTATAAAAATATATGAAGTATGTAATCTTAAGCATATAGTTCATCTTTATATCTATTATATAGTCCATATATACCTATAGTTGAATAAAAGAAAAAAAAACAAAAATAATTATTATCAATTTAATCTTTTATAATTTCTATATATTAATATTTCTGAACCATATTATCGCAGAAATTTTGAATAAAGGGTTATAAAATTACAGTTTTTTCCTGATTATTGCGAATTCAAATACCGTATATACTAATTCAATAAAAGTCTAATAACAAAAATAAATATTGTATTCAAATATATATACTAATAAAATATATGATTGAAAAAAGAGTTATTATTTATTTAATATTCATTTACTACCACCCACTACAAATACCAACCAACCGTATCCCACCGTAGATTTAATTATTCAATCTTTAATGAAATACTACAAATGACTTAATATTAACTATACATATTGGAAAATTAAAAATTGCTTTTAGCGTAATAATTTACGAATTCAATTTAATAAAAATTAGTTTTCTAGAAAATTTAACTCTATATTTTTCGGCATATAGTCCCAGAATTACATTTTGTTCGGCTTATTGCGAATGGTATTGTAAACTGCGGGACACATTGTTTGTTATACATAATTAATCGAATTTTATATATATTTACAAATATAAATATATTTTTCTGATGATTTTGCTGAAAAATTTGATTATCATCATATATATTATACCATATATATATATATTTTATAAATGCATAGTTAACAAAATTTATATATGATAAAGTGTAGAATTTATTTAGAATATATACATATATAATACTTGTATAACTTTAAATATAAATCGTTCATTTTATTTTTTTCAAAAATAAATTTTGTGTCAATTTGACATAAAATTAAATTATCTTATATATATATTATGAATAAATAATTGATATAATAATAATAATAATAATAATATAGGTATATAGCAACATTAAAAAGTTAAATTTGATATTTTTATTATTTATCGTTATTTAGTTATATATGTTTTTCCTTCAGTTATGAATGCATAAACTATAAATTAATGTTCGTATTACATATAGTTAGAGATATTCAAACATGTATATTATATAGCCAAATGAAAACTATTCGAATATTACCTCGTTATATATAGGATATACAGGCACGATATTGCCTTTTTTTCAATATAACAAATTTAACATTTTGTTTTTTAATATATATAATATAACATTCCAGTTGAATGAATAATTTTAATTTATGATTTGATTGCTATTTATCTGAATATTTGTTTGCCCAAATACCGAGTATGTTTATTCAGTTTATTTATTATATTTTAATAAAAGTAGCGCGTTGTCGTCCCAACATTCAAACTTAAATTATACAATGCAATCATATATGTATTTTAAATGATAAAATAAAATCGATTAATTTGAATATTTATGTACAACATTTATCAACATCTAAAAATTTATGAAAATAATTAAAATAATAATGATATATTATACAAATAAATTATTATTTTATGTAATATACAATGCACACACATTTTATGATAATAGTGGTTCTATATATATATATATATAATATTATACAAAATGTTAATTTATATTTAATAAATATATTAATTCGGAAAATATTGACTTACATTAATAATGAACATATACATATATAATTATTAACTTACAATAATAATTAACTGAAAATATTCGAATAGTCAATTTATACAAATATATATAGATACAAATTAATATAGATATTTAATATTTTCTATAATGGAATGTATTTTATGTGTATGTGTATTATATAGTATACCATATATGAAAGAAAAGAAGATAAAATAGAAGTAGAAATTATCATAGGAATAATAGAAAATTTTTGGATATTCTTTATAGAACCGAAGTATATATATATACCTATTTTACGTAATTTTTATTTTATGAATTTGCAGAATACACCTTTTTATGAGAACTTAAATTGTGAATTATTTGATTAGCAAATAATTTTATTTATTCATGATAAAAATTAAAAGTTTAAGTTCTATATCTATATAGATTATCTTATGTTTGTTTTAATTTCACGTTACTTAACCGAGAAGTAATGTTTTAAGTGTGACCAATAATTATCCATTTACCCCTGTATACGTATATGTTTCATAATATATATTCATATTTATATATAGTGTCTCATATATATATATATTTTAATACAGAAAAGATGAAAAAAAAAGTTAAAGATAAATATAGAACATTAATAATAATTTTAATTAAAACTTATATATACGAATTGTCTACAGATATATACTCTGCAACTTTTTGTTTATATATACATGTATATATAGATAAATATATATATGTTAATGTGGATATAACCATACATATATATATATATATATATATAAATTCATTTAGCTTGAACAATTTAATGAATAATAATAATATATATTTATATATATTTATATATATAGCTTATAATATATATATACCAGTATATATATATATATATATATATATATGATAAACTAAATATATACATACATATCTATATATATACCACACAAGTTAAATAACTTTTATGCGAAAATGTCAACTTCAAATGCTATATTTCATATATAAAATAAGGTCAGATTATTTACATCCACATTATATATACATACATATTTATATATAATATTATGTACATATACTTGCAGTAAAATATATTTCATATCTTTATATTTTCATCTACTATATTCGTTCGTATATATAAAATACTGTGGACTAGTATCGTACATCATAATCGTATATTATATGTATAAAGTAGGTATATAATAAGTTATACAATCTCAAAATCATTTGCTTATTATTAAATTCAAATATATTTCTATATGCATTTGTATATATATTTTATATATATTGGTATATAAACAGAGTTTATAGAAAAGCATCCCCTTTTTTCGGGTCCTTTATTTACCGTATATGCGGTAAACCATATGTTCACACAGTTCTAATTAAACTAAACATAAGCTCTAAAAAAAAAAAATAATGAATTTTTAAACTTTATTATGTAAACTAAAATGTTATATTTATTTTAATATTTGGTGTACATATATACATACATATATTCTTTTTGTGTGAATATACATTTTTGAAGAAACATATATTCAGAAAATTATTAATGATAGAGGATATACCTATATCATAATATTTATGTATATGTATATAGATATACATATAATTTGAAATAGTTTTATATTTAATTGTTTTTTAAATTATTATGATTTATTAAATATAGACTATATATGTATAATAAATTAACATATATTTTGTAACATATATTTTAACATTTATTTAGGTATGTTTATATACATATATATAATAAGAATACCCATAATTTTATATATATTATATATGTTGCGTAATTAATTAATAATATATAGACTTTTAAATTGTAAACAATATTGTAATTTGTTTAAAATTAATTATATTTTATTATACGATTTAGGTATAAATTTGAATTCATGTATTCATGTAAATTTGAGTTATGAATAAAGGAAAACTCCTTTGATAAATCGTATAAAAATAAGGAATATAAACTCGAACATATAAATATTTATAATAATTTATTGAGATTCAAAAATGGCAGTCATTTATATACCAAGGTCCTTTTGTGGTAATAAACTGATTTCGCGGTGTAAAATTTTGAGAGATATTTTGATGACCTCACTTACTAATGAATCAGACGTCATTACACCACCCGATGACATTTTGAAGCAAATTAATTCTCAAATCTGGATACAATGGCATCAAGAATATCTACTCCAAACCCAAGATCGCGGAAGATGGAATGCGGAAATTATCAATTCAACCCGAAACAAAACACCATGGTTTCGCGGACCGGCCCTATCTGGCAACGACATCAAAACGATCAACAGGCTAAGAAGTGGACACACACACGATAAGGGTTTCATAAAAATTATTAAATTACGGGAAGATATTATATGTAACACATGTAATAGCAACGACGACTTCATTCATATCATCTTACACTGCCAACAATATACGAAAATAAGGCAAAAATATAAATGCCTCACGGGCAAAAACTTAAAAGACAATTTTAAATCAGAAATTAACTATAGTGAAATAATCCAATTCCTTAAAGAAATAAAAATAGACATATAGATCACCCAACACATACTACACAGTTCAAATACCCACCCACAAAAACAATACCGACACTCTAATAAACTTGCAACTCTATATGGTGCCCCCGTGCTAAGAGTATAAAAAAAAAAAAAAAAAAATCAATACAATATATAAGTGAAGCATCAAGAAAATATTAGATTTTGGGAAAACTAAATATTAAAATTGAAACGATAAAATTAAAATTTTTTCTGTTATTTATATTTTTAAGTATCATGAAATAAACAATCATGTGCATTTAGAGTTTGGATATTTTATTATAGATATATATTTGTACAAACACTATATTGAAACATATACATACATATATATATAATGAAGTCTTATATTTATATATAGATATAGAATAAACATATATAAAATAACAAAAAATATGTACTTTTTGTTAAATTTATATTTTACCTAAATATGTAATATACATATAAAATTAAGTATAATAAATTGTGTATATAAATTGGACAAATGTAACTTTATCATGTATGTATATATAGAATTTGTTTTGGGTTTGTTTATATATAAATTCGTTTCTGAATCAAATAAAATATAAATGTACATAAATGAAACATATTTCTATACATATACACAATGTGTTTTATTTTATATAATATATATATAAAGAAAATATGTCCTATATTTATTTATTTATTTGTACTTTTACTTATTACTATAAATACATATATAGAAATAGTATATTGCAAAGAGACGAGTCTAACTTTTCAGGATACATCTGTATAAATAGACAAAAATCTATAATAAAGCATATATATACCCTTAAATAAATATATCTACAAATAGAAAAGCTTTCTTCAAAATAGAAATCTGTGATATTAAATTTACTATATATATATATATATATATGCATAAGTTATACATACATATATATAGTTTAGGTCTAATTGTGACAAAGAATAATTTCCCAGGGATTTTAAATAGCTTATGTCTGTGGATTTATATATTTTATATATATATATAATATCATCATATTTATTATTCTATTAAAAAATATACTGTTGTTTGTATGTCTATATAATATGAATATATATTACTTAAATTATTTTAATATAAAATAAAGTCTCTATCTATATATATATATATGTATATAAATGCAAAATGGATGATATACACGAGAACGTTTTCCACTATAGAGATTTAAATAAAGTTTTATATATAATAATGTGTAATAATATATACACTTATATGTATTTTTCTTATATATATATATATATTTTATGGTTGTCTCACAAATAATTTTATATATCATTTTCATTATATATTTTGTGGTGTGGTTTTATGCACACTTAAATTAACGATTATTATTGTTATAATATATATAATAAAATAAATGTGCATAAATGAAATGCTAAATTAGATGAGTTTATTTCATTCAATTTTCTCTTTTCTTTTTTTTTTTGATTTTGTTATAATACAAGATATAAAAGTATTATATTAAGAAAATGAAACATTTTTTATTAATAATTTAGAAAAAGAATATAAAATGAAGAAAAACAATGAAAGATTTCTCAAACAAGGTATAAATAAACCTTTATAATTGTGTTTCCTGTTTCCATGATATAAATAGAAAATAAACGTTTTTCGTTTTTTATGTCTTATCTAAATTTGTTTTGGCAAAACGGCGACGAACCAATTATTTATATAGAAAGGAAAACATTAATGCTTTTCAACTTAATGTAAAGAAAATTTGTCGTCGACCAAAGGGCAATCTTGAATTATGCATCAAAATTAAAGAACAGGAAGAATTTATATATATATGGTATATAGGCTTTCTCTATTTCGAATAAAATTGGTATATGTAATAAAAAAAATTCAAATATGTATACAATGTATATAGAAATTTTATGTCATATAAAACCAAATATTATGCATAAAACGTGTCTTTTATATATACTGGTCTTTCGCATAAATATGAAAATATATAGGTTGTTAAAAATATGTATATATTTATATTTGTGAATGTATCACATCTATATGCGTATAAATAAAGATTGTTGTAAGCTTTCTTATATATAATTTAAAAAAAAATGAAGAAAAATGTTGAATGCCCCACGGGAAATTTTTTTCTCTTACATATATTTTCATTTTTTTATATTGTTATACATATATAGAAAATATTGAACGTAGATATGCATCTGAATGTGTGTTTCAAATTTCAATATACTCGTATATATGCGTGGTAATATTAGATATATTTGCGTATTTTTTTATGCTCAATGGATGCATTATTCGAAATGATCATATCTTTCTGTTTTGTTTCTACATACACACAAATTTTTTTTTATTTTACAAATATATTATGGTTTAATAACCATCCATATATATATATATTTAATATATTCTATATTGTATATATGAATGTGAAAATAACACACAAATATTACGCATAATTTAGAAAACCTATATAATATAAATGCGAGAAAAAACGCACGTTTGGAACAAAATAGTAAAAAATAAAATGTATTCAGTAAAAAGTTTATACGATATTTTAAATTTAAAAATTTATTTATATGTTACATAAATAACAAAATGTTATCATATCCCTCATATATAAATAAATACAATTCATTTTTTATAGCAATGTTATTATATATATATTCACCCACTTAAATTTATAATAGGCATTTTTAAAGTTTATTATATGAATTCTTTATATTTTTGTATATCTATATAGTATGTTATGTATTTGTTGAATATACATATTTTAGGGTTGTATATTATATATTATTTAGACATATTATATGGGAGTGGGCAAAGTATTTCGACCTGCGGTAAAAAGATAAAAACATAATTTCATATTTGTTTATTAGTGGCATTATTATTATCCACAAATTTGTAAAAATAAGGGTCAATTTGTTAACTAAAATCAATAACGGATCAAAACCGCAAGAATTTGCAAATAATATATATAAACGCCCACAAAAATTAATCAAAAATATGTAAACTAATTACAATTCTTATAACATTAAAGTATTTGTGACCGGTGTTAATTCGTTTAATATTTTATTTTATATATTTTTAAAAATTCAACTATACATAAATTTATAAACCTCATATAAGAAAATGTTATGAATATTTTATGTTAAATCAAATTATGCAAACCGTACATCTAAAAAAAAAAAAAAGGATGTAACTTTGATCATATAATCCATAAATTAATATCAAACTCTTTTCTTTCTGTCTCTCGCTCTATACCCACAATTTATATCCTGTAATAAAAACGTAATATTTTATAAAATTACTGTTTTGAAACATTATTTATTTATTTATGTATTCAAAATCCCCTCCAATTGTATGTATATATATAACATTTTAAAAGAAAAGATAAAAAAATGTTTCCTTGTTTTTTTTTTGTTTTTATTAATCATAAGATCTTCGTATATAAACCGTCTTGATATAGTTTTCGCCTATATATACAAATATAGATAGGAATAGATATATATATATATATATATAGATAGACACAATATTATTAGAATATGAAGATGAAAATGTTTAACAAAAAGTTAATGAAATTGACATTAATTTTAAATTATCTTTTCAATTTTTTTTTGTTAATTTATTTATGTAATATATTGAAAGAATATAAAAAGATTTTCTAAAAAGGGAAATTTTTAATTGACTGCTAAAAAATATTTATTATTATATATATATTCTATGATGGTTTGGTTGATTCTGTTTTTTTCTTCTTTTATTATCCTTATTAAAAGAATTATATATAAATATAGAAAATAAAACCAACATCAATTTATTCATAAATATTTTATATTATCTTTTTTTATATAATATAAAATATATATAATAAATCACAATATATATATAATGTATTTAAATCAACAAAGAAACTTGGAAAATGCCACATAGATATTTTTATTAAACAGTTTGTTAATAAAAATGGTAAATAAATATATATAGTCATTATATATAGATATAGTACTTTCTTTCTTTATATACTTTATGTTTCTTTTATGTTTGATTTTGAATAAGAAAACCCAATAAATATTTATTATTAATATATAGCTAATAATTTTGTTGGAAAATGTTTTGTTTTTGTTGTATTAATATTTTTAATGAATATAAGCTATTAATTTCCACTTTGTATTTATATACAGATAAATATTATTATTGCTTTGATATTTATTACTTTTTTAGTTCTATTTAACATTTTCTTTTTGTTTTGGTATATATTTTAAAAAATTTCTTTTTTCTCTTGTACCAAATTTCTTATTATTTTATGTATAAGTTTTTCATTTTAAACTTTTTCTCAAATAATATTTTATTCCAAAATATATATTATATATCGAGTATATAATAAAAATATTTTCTATTTACAAAAGATTAAATTTTTTTCTTTCTTCAACTATATTTTATATTATATATATTTTAAATGCAGATTAATACAAAAAGGATTTTTTCCAGAACAGATTATGTTTTGGGAGCTTTTTTTTTTGTAGTATAAAGAAATCGAAATTTTATTTTATATTCAAAAAAGGGTTTGTTTGATAAGGTTATACAATATAGGAAATTTTACCTGTTTGTTAAAAAAACTAAGGTAACTCAAATCAAACTCAATGCGTTATATTGCAATTAATAATAATTTCGATGAAATTCTCACTCACATATGTTATAGTTTTTCTTATAAATTATATTTAACTTCGTATATCCTGTTATATATAATCTGTTAATTAAGTTAAACTTGTGTTAAACTTTTCTTATCATAACTAAAAGTATATTTATTATTATTATTAAATTAAAGATAATTATCTAATTAAAATTATATACAATAAGTTTGTCATAATCATATAAAGCCAATTTTTCCCCAATATATAAAACTGAATTTAATTTGAAATTTCCTTGATACAAAAATATAATAATAATAATAATAAATGATGATTGTAAATAAATTGAATACCGATAATGTCGATATATGTATTTCTTTACGGTTATATGCATTCATTTAGCTTGTATGCATAAGTATCAATTTTAATATTTATGATATAGTATTTTTAAGGATATGTGGAAAATGTTTACATTTCTATATGTTTGAGTAGAATTATATAAATTCGCTGAATTGTATAAAAATATTAAATTTCCATATTTATAACATATATATTTAAAAGATTCTTTATTTTTTCTAAAATATATATAATATCATATATTATATTTGAATATTATATGTATATATAAACTTTCGTTATATTTTTTTAATAAAAATATGAATTGGTTAGAGGAAAAAAACTAAACATCTGAATAAAACACGTAATATGAAATCCATATATGTTTATATATATTATATAGAATATATAATACACGATATGAAATTAAATTGTATATTTACAATAAAAAAAAATATCCATTTCAATTGGACTGATACATCTTTTTCACAAGCAATTTCACATTGGTTTTTTTTTATTTTACCGTTTTCATTTCTTTAAACATGCATTTCATTTGCATTTTATTTTATTTTATTTTATTTTTTTGTAATGAAGAAACATATAAAATTATTTTATTTAAATTTTTTTCTATATCTTTTATTGTGCAATTTGTATGTGTTTTTATTTTTTGTACATATACTGATGTTTGAAATCGATACCATTTACATTTTAATAAAATTTATTAAAAAATGTTATCATTTTTATTATTTTATTCATACATATAAATGTAAACAGTGATTTTTATAAAATTCATATAGTATATATTTATATTTTATAAAATTAATTTAAATATTAACCATTTATTTATGTATAAGGAAAAATACATTTTTATATGCATACGAAGCATGTATGTATATATTAATCAATATTGTTGAACCATAATTTTCAATCCTAAAATAATCAATTAAATATTATTTATTAATATATAATATATTTATATTTAATACAATAGTATTTACCCTGTTTATTGTTTGATCACATTTTCAATATCTATTAATTTTCCATATACATGTACATTAATTATATATGATAGTGGTGAAACAATGTGTTTATATATACTACAGCAGGATGTAAAGAAGGATTTTATGTTAAACAACCTATAGATATTAAAACTTTATTTTTTTTTATTCGCGAATTCCATTGTATCAAAACATTTGTTGCAAAATAAAATATACATTTATAAATATCCGCCCATATATATAGTATATATATTTATTGTGTATGATATTGTGGAATGTTGCATGTAAAATACATAAATGAATAATTTATTTTGAATGTTGCATTTGTATATTTATTTACCTTTGCGATATAACCACTATATAACAGAAATATACGTATATATTTATACAAATTGTTCACATTTGATATTTATATAAATATATACATACGATTGAATTGAAATTCACAGTCATATTCGTATCAATGTATATAGTTCCAATATACATGTGAATATTTAAGTTATGTATATAACTATTTATATTCAGAAATTCATAAATAGTTGACTAATATAGTAGATGCCATGATTATATTTTGTTTTTCCAAAGTTTTTTTTATATATAAATCCCAAATGAAATGTAATATAATAATAGATCTGTTCCGTTTAGTTGCGCTTTTAACGTGATCTTAGGTCCATTTTAAATGTTCTACAATCAATTAATGTGGTTCAAATTCATTTAGCAATCGGAAGCTTTATACACCCATACCATTTTTCGTAATATAAAATGTCTTTTTTGATCACATATTAAAAATTGAATATTTATCTTGTCATGATTTTGACGTTTTAGAACCTATTCTTTCCTTGTTTTTCTTTTTCTTTTCTATTATAATTTGACTTTGAAATTTTGTGTTTTGCATATATTTGCGTGTTTAAACAAATTTGCAATTCTATTCAGCCATTTACAAATATATTTATTGCGTTGACCATTTCTTTCACCTCAATATAATTAGGTACATTTTAAATTGTTTTTATTCATTTTATATTTACATTGATTTTTTATTTTGCATATTCATTAATTTTGAATGCTATTTTAATGTGTATATTGTACATGTTACATATTTCTGCATATTAACAATTTATTATATACTCGTATATTTTTGTTTACAAGCGTATATATATCAATTAAATATTTACAAAATTTAACGTAATCAAAGTTGTTAATCACTGCATATATAAATATATCTATATACATGTATAAATATATACATATGTAAATAGTATATTATATAATAAAATATTATAATTATTTGTATAATTATCGATTTTGATTTGGTTAAACATATTTAATTACTAAATATATATATATGTACATTTTATATCATTAATGTGGGTTAATTTTTTTTTATTTAAATTAAAATAAGGTTAAATTGATATAGTAAGTATATAGCAATTTGTATTAATAAACGACAATTGATATAATCATTTGAAATGGCTATTGTGAAAGATTTAATTTTACAAAATGACACGATTTATAAAAAGGATATAGAACATTTTTGTCATTTTGAATTCAATTGGTAAAATTGAAATAAATGAAAATACAAATTTACACACACAATACACAACTTAACTTTCATTTATACAAATTTGTCTTGCCCATCTATTATTTCCGAAAAATATGATGTATAATTGAATAGATAATTACTTAATTAAGCATATATTCATTTTTCACAACAAAAAAATTAAAAATTATTTGGTTTTTATTTGTTTTCTAACAAATCCGGTCCAATTCTCTTCTCACGTTTGAAATGTAATATAAATTTATTAATTTTTTCTGAAAATATAAAATAAAAGCAAGTACCGAATTTTCTATTGTATATATAAATTTTTTTTATATCTGCATCCTGGAATGGTGTAATTCATTTTATTTATGTAATACCGTAATATACATACACACACATAAAAAAATTCATGGATAGAACAAATAAAAGAGTTTTCCCATTGCTGTGTGTTATGTAGATATGTGAAAAGTCAGTTTATTATATAATGTTTGTTAGCAAATAGAAAAAAAAATCAATTTTTTTTTCATTTTTTGCATATATTTACACTATTGTACAAATTAAAATATTTTTATTATACATATGCATATATATCCTATACGAGTGTGGGAAAGGGAATAGTGAAAAGTGCTATTTATATTCGAAAGGTATGTGTAAATACGAGGATAACCCTTTTTTTATACAATTTATATTAATATTAACCTATTTATATACATGTTGGTGGTTGTTGTGAGAAATTTTCATATAATATATATATATATATAAATTTAATGGCAATAAAAAAATCTTATATCCGCAAACTAAATAGATATAATAAAAATGTAATATATTTATATATAATGTATATTTTCTAAAATTATTCGCATTTATGCTTAAAGCAATTTTCTTTTATATTTTATTATTGATATTTTTTTTTGTTTTTAAGAGCATTTTCTTTTTTTTTATATAGATATAAATCTTTATATTAATTTTGTTTTTGTGGAAAACTGCGCCCTTTCCATACACATTTATCCTTATAAGGGACATCAAATTTACATAGTAACTTGTTTGTATATCTCTGAATATAATTATCGATATTTTGAAAATATTTCGTAACACACACACACACACAAAATGATCGGTATCGATTTTAGAAGTTTAATTGTTAAAAATAATCTTTTTTAAAAAAAAAAACTTTTATATATTCATCATAAATGTTACCGCATATAATAACTTTCATAATATATAATTTTGGTTATCATTATATTTGTATTTTATTTTTAATTCTTATAAATTGCAAAAAGTATATTGTATTAGAATTATTTAATGCTTGCTTCTATATACTGTGACGGTGAACACATTCAGAATTAATAAGATAAAAGTAAGAATTAGATATAAATAAGATGGGATTGTTTTGAAAAATATAACTATTATTTTAATACTAGTTGTAATAAAATTCGTTTTATTGCATTTGTAAATAAAATAGTTAATTTTAATTATATATTAGTGTATTTTGATTTTTATTTCGTGCTTCATTTTATTAAACATAATAATAATATGTATACAATATACAATTTCGCGATTTAATGTACAATATGCGATGCTTCTATAAAAACATATATTATTCTACATATACATATTTAATTACTTTGAAACTTTTGATATATTTATTTATTTATTTATTTATTTATTTATTTATTTATTGTGTTTTTTTGTTCATCTAAGAGCAAATGCTCGTTTCGAATCAATATAATTTTAGATTATTTACAAATTGAGCTTTTAAATTACTTTAAATTTACAAAATTATGGAAATATAAAAATGTAAAAATATAATAATATAAAAATATAAAAATAAAAAAATATAAAAATATAAAAATATAAAAATATAAAAATATAAGACTATAAAAAATTAAAAATTAAAAATTAAAAATTTACCATATAAAATAAAATATAAAAATATAACCATATAAAAAAAAAAAAATTTTAAATATTAATTATATACATAATCATTGGTAAAGTATCTAACAAAGGTGATAATCGATTTTAAATAATATTGCAAACAATATAAAGAATAATATAACAATATAAAAATATAAAAATATAAAAATATAAAAATATAAAAATATAAAAATATAAAAATATAAAAATATAAAAATATAAAAATATAAAAATATAAAAATATAAAAATATAAAAATATAAAAATCTAAAAATATAAAAATATAAAAATATAAATATAAATGTAATAATATAAATATAAATATAAATGTAATTATCATAAAATATATAAAATTATAAAATAATAATAATAAAAAAATGATAAAAAGTAATAATAATAATACAATAATTATAGGATATATAAATAATGTAAAAAACAAACAAAAAGTACATGACCTCAATATAATAACTCTCAATATTAGTATACATTTCCCATCAGGATGAGTGTTCATCAAAATATTTCTTTCTTATCTCTTTCTTATGAGCATGCTTGAATTGTTCTTTATTTAGGAGTTTGGTGGCAGGATCAATTTCGTGGTATAGTTTAAGTCCCAAATATAATGATGTATTTAGCCCATGTCGTGTTGTGTATATCCTCGGTATTTTTATCTCACTAAATCCCCTGGTGTTGTGATTGCGTGATTGAGCACATTCTATGTGTGTGTTGTGATGTATGTACCTGTTGACCATATTATGTAATAAAATTGCCAGACATTTTTTGTATTCCAGATTTACAGGTAATATCTCTGTAACATGGTGTATATGGATTGTAGACTCCCTTGTATCAAATCCGAATAAATTTTTTATTGCCCTGTTCTGTATCACCTGTAATTCTTGGATTTTATATTGGCTTATACTACCCCAACTTTGTATCGAGAATGTTAAAATGGAGTGGAAGTACGAGTAGTATATCGATCGTAATGTCGACCAATCTTTAATGTTCACCCCAACTTTGTAAAATATACCCGCAATTTTGGATAACCTGATTTTTAATTGCTCCACATGAAGGTGGAAATTTAATTTACTATCTATAGTTATTCCTAAATATTTTATGCTGTTAACTCGCTCTATTTGGTTATTATTGTATTTAACTTCTATATTGATATTGCTCCTATTACTTAACACCATTATCTTTGTTTTCTCAGGATTTACAACCAATTTTTTTAACCCAAACCACAACTCTAATTGTTTCATATCAAAGTTAATATTATCCATTAATTCGCAGCATTTGTTTCCCGAGTATAATATCGTTATATCATCAGCATACATACTAAGTTTACCTTTTAATGATATTTCCGAAATGTCATCGATGAAAATGATGAATAACAATGCAGCTAATACACTACCTTGTACCGTACCCAATTTGTGATATGCTGTTCCACTACTCCTAGAATTTACATAAACATATTGATTATCCCCATCCAGATAGCTTCTGAACCATTTATATTCATTATTTCTTATTCCTATGGCATATAACCGATTTAAAAGCAATTCTCTGTCTATTAAATCAAACGCCTTGGTAAGATCAATAAAAACCATAACCGCAGTGTTACCATTATCTATAGCGCTCTGGGTAGAGCATATTATATCAAACGTAGCGGCAGTTGTATCACAGTTTGTTCTGAATCCGTATTGTTGACTACATGGTATATTTAACTCCCCCATGTGGTTAATTAATCTAATTTTTACCACCTTTTCTATAATTTTGGATATTATCGGCCTAATACAAATGGGTCTGTAGTTTTCAACCGCAGTTTTTTTGCCAGATTTAAATATTGGTATTATTTTATTATATTGTAATCCACTGGGAAAAATGCCCTCATTAAAAGACATATTAATGATTATTACTAAATTATTTATTATTGCTGTTTTGGTTGATTTGATGATTGCCGCACTAATGCCATCCTCTCCAGTTGAATACGTTTTTTTTAGTTGATTAATAATGCCCAGTATCTCGCAATCATTAGTGTAGTTTAATCTCATATTGGTTATGCTATTTGCATTGCCATAATTGTTGAGATCATTATCATTATTATATATCATGCTATTTTTGTCATTTATCCTCCTAAATGATGATGTTAAATTATGGCCAATATTAATGAAATAATCATTAAATATGTTCGCTATTCGTTGTTCATCAGATACTATTTCATTATTAACTTCTAGGACGATATTTTGCTTCCGCTTTTTTATACCATCATTCATTATTTCCTGTATGATTGTCCATTTCATTTTCGGTGTTTCAGAACTGTTTAATTTATTATTATAATAATTTAATTTTTTCAATCTTTTAATACTCGTTATTCTGTTTTTCCAATAATTCACTTCTTCTTTAATTTTTTTGTTGTAAGGGTCTGAATTTAATTTTTTATACCAATAATTCCTTGTTTCAACCACTTTCTGTACATCCCTATCTATCCATGGTTTCATGTTGTTTGTTTGTATTGTTTTAGGTGTTTGATGAAAGGATATTCTGTTTTTAAACTCCTCGATGAAGATGTTATACATATAATTTACGTTATGGCTAGGTATGCATATTGGATTGTTTGTCATATCAGTTATGAGTGTTTCTGTGTTGGTTTTAATTATTTTCGTTTTAGCATGATGTACACGTTGTATATTTATATCTATCTGAAATATTATCACATTATGGTCCGATATGTCGTATTTAAGGTGGTACATTTTGATATTCGCTTTTTCTATATTAGTTATTATATGATCGAGTATAGAATTGCTTTTCGGTCTAGTGTGAGTTACTGCATCACATATATGAAGGTTATTTTGGTGCAAATTTTCTATGTATACCTTCACATATCGTAGATCCTGTTTTTGTTTTAGATCAAAGTTAAAATCTCCGGCAATTATTAATTTTCTATTATTAACTCCACTTATGAACTGATTAAATGTTTCCAAGAAATTATCCACATCTGCCACCCCATATTGAGGTGGACGATAAATACACACAAGGACCAAATTTTTCCCATTATTTTGTATTACTTCTACCATTACCATTCCGTTTCTTTCATCATTAAAATTTTTTATAACATTAAATTTAATATCTTTACGCACAAATATCGCCGCCCCACCACCTTTTCTGTTTTTTCTACTCGATATAACACCCTCAAATCCTGATATATTAATGCTTTCAACCCATGATTCACTGACAAATATAACGTCCACATGTTTTAGATTCATAATCATTATTTCCACGTCTTCCACTTTATTTTCAAGGCTACATGCATTTAAATATGCACATTTTAAGGAGCATTTGGGATTTAAAGTAAATGAGATATCCCTTATATCGTCTACTTTAAAGATTTGAACCGACGGACCCCCAGATAAATTTGGGTGATTATTATTAATATTCATGTTGCATTTGTATATATTACAATTGTAGGAGTTATTTATTGATCAAATTGCAATGTGTTATTTACAACGATAGTAGGCGTATCCTCCGCTACGCGGATTAATAGCCTGCCGTTTTGTGTCCAGACGTATTTAATTTTACCTTCCCTTCTTCTAGTTCTTGCTTCAAAATATAAGTTATTGAAGTATTTTGTAAAACGATCATTAACATATATAGGACGTTTTCCGACGTTATTTTCCAGTGCTTCATTATTTATTGGATTCTTTCTGAATCGACTCATAAACATTCCCTTTGCAGTCAATGTTTTAAATTTTATAATTATTTTCGGCGTATCATTTCTAGCCTTGTCTTTTTTTGCTCTTATAAGGAAAACTTCATTTATATCTTCCTGTTGTACCTCGGGTGCAATTATGTTTTTAATTTTTGTCACTATTCCTCTTACATCTTCTTCCTCTTTTATTACCACTCCACTGATTTCAACATCATTTTGAAATTGTTTTTGTTTTTCAATATTTAATTCTGTGGTTATTGCATCAATTTGTTGCTGTTGAGTATTTAAAAGACTTTTCATTTGTTTATTATTACTTACTATTATTTTATTTTCTTCTCTCAGCTTGTTGATGGTTTGGGTTAGTATTGCTATGTCTTGTTTAAATGTTGAATTATTAGTTAATAATTCATTTAGTTTGTCATCTATATCATTTATTGTTACAGAAGACGTTTCTTTCCTATTTCCTTCTTTATGGTCGGTATTGTTTATGCTTATGTGGTCATCTGTGTCATCAATCATTGAAACATATAATACATTTGTTGGGTTGTTTTTTTGTATTGATATTTCTTTATTTATATGTACAGGCAAATCAGTTGAATTATTTTGTTTTGCAATTTTATTTTTGTTGCTATTATTAATATTAATATCATTAAATCTATTGTTTTCACTTCTAGTTTTTATTCTATTAACATTGTTATGTGAATTGTTTGACATCACAATAGTTGATATTCTTTGTGTTTCAAATAATGATTATTGATTATTGATGATTACGTAATATATGATATTTCTCGAATGTTTAACTTTATATTTGCATTTTTCTTCTTTTACTTTATTTTATCTATTTTTATTGATTTATTTATCACTGTATTTATCCAATATAATTATTAAATATAATATAATATATAACAAACAGTAAATTAAAATCACCAATAAAAATAAAATAAAAAAAAAAAAAAAAAAAAAAAAAAAAAAAAAAAAATACTAGCTTTAATAAAAAAAATATATTTATAATATAATATTAATGAACGATGTGTACTCTTCAACGTTTTATATACATATATATGTATATAAACACATCATCAAATCCTTTATATATGTTTATAAATAGTTAATTATAATAAATAATATGAAATCTCTGAATGAAGTATATTTAGGTGGTTATGAAATTATATATATATTATATATAATAAGAAAACAGTGTGGGTGACATTTTATTGTTGACATCACATACATACCTAAATATTAAGTATTTATTACATTAATATACTTTATATTATAATTTAGATTTTAGAGTAATATCTCACATCTTTACATATAATAAAGGTCTATATATGCATATATTTGAAATAATTATATACAAAATCCTAATACATGACATAGTATTTTGACAGAAATTATATATGTATATTATTTAATACCTTATATTGCTTATATATATACAGTATCAATTTAGTTTAAAGTTTAAATTATGTATAAGAAAGGCGTAATCGAAATTATGTGTTTATATATATATGTTCGAAATTATATACCAACAATCGTACATACAATCTATATGATATAAACATATTTTACATCTCCTAGTATTACATATATATATTTGTATATTATACTAATTATAGTTTGTATTATACACACGTTTGTGAATATGTACACATGATAGAAGATTAATTAATATTTGATTTAATACATATAATATATATATGTATATGGAATGATTTAACATACTAATGAACATCTATAAATAAATATGTTCTAAATATGTATAGTTCTATACATATAGTATAATAAACTTTCCAAAGTTCTATTATAATTACATTTTGAAAAAAATAATAAAAATATTTCCTCATATGCAAGGTAGTCCTTTAAAATCATTGATTTTTAAATCAATTTCCATAATTAAAAAATAATCAGGATAAAAAGAATATACAATTTTTTTTGTATTTAAATCATTTTTCAATTTTATCACAATTTTTCCTTTTTCTTAAATACATTACTTATATAAATGTTTTTTCACTCTTATATTTATATTACACTTTTTTGTATATATTACATTAAATACATAAAATGAAAATATTTAAAATTAATTTAATCAATGGCATATATATGTATATATATATCTTTATGCATAATATACATCAGCAGAGTTAATATATTTAATATTGTGTACACATTAAAAAAAAAACAATATCCTCCCTACAGCTTTTTCGTATACAAAAAAAAAATCTTTTCTTATATTAAGAATTTTTTCTTTTCTGTAATTTTATATCCATCATTTTCAATGTCATTTAAATAATTTTTCTGCATGTACCTTACGAAAAAAAAAAAATATACAAATATTTTTTTTCTCCATCATAAAGTATATTTTTTCCTTAATAGCATTTCAACTAAAAATATAAAAAGCTTATAAAATTTAAATTTTTATATATTTTTTATTTACTTTGTTTTGTGTTTCTTTATATTTTTTTTTATGTTCTTATTATTTTCCCTGTTTTTTATATTACCATTACCATTTTGTGTAAACAATAGATGATTTTCCTTTTTGATTAAAATCGTACAATACATTTCTTGTTTTATTTTTTCTTGGAATAAAAGAAGAAGAAATATCGTGTAAAAAATGTGAATTTTTTTTTCTGTTGCTTTCTTTATGCTTTAATTCCATTTGTTTATTCGAATTTATATATACCTAAATACAAATATATATCAAAATAATATTGTATATATACCCATCACATCGTTTTGAAAAAAAAAAAATGCAGAGAAAGAAAGTATTAATAGCGATGCAAGAACGTATTTATTTATTTTTTTTTCATTCTATTTATTTGTTTGTTTAAAACTTCTTTTTTTTGTTTTAAATAAATCTCCTATGCTGTCTGTAATGTAAAAATAATCATTTTTTTTGTATTATATACATTGGTATATATAATATATTAAAATGTTTGTTTTCTTAACCCATTTTCTATAATGAAGGGGTTCGTTTTGTTTGATTTTTTCTTCTCTGCAAATAATATCCCAAAATTTGGAAGGTAATAATTACGTTTTTTTTTCTTCTTTTAATTATAATAAATATTTTTCTGTATATTTTTGTGTTATTTATTTATCTTAATATTTTGTAAGTCATATTCTTCAGGATATATAACTATACCAATGATGTATAAAGAAAAGTCATAAAGAAATATTATAATTGATTTCAATAATTTAGATATAACAATTTTAATATAAATTTACCTATATCATTGGATGACCTAAATATTACAAAAAAAACCTTTTTGAGTTATTTTAAAATAAACGTTTTTGATAAATGTGCTAACAAAAATTTGGATATGTGATCGCCGCAAATATAACTTTTTAAGGATCGTATAAAATCGTATAAAACAACGAACTTTCTACAGTGGGTTAAAAATCTATGTATTGCATTTATTTTAATTATATTATAATTGCACCTTTTATGTGAAAGCTTAAATAGTACTTTAAAAAACATTTATTTAAAAAATGTCATTAATGGACAAGTATTTTTAAATAATTTTTTTTAAATAGATATAAATAAACGCAACGGTATGAAATGAAACTAAATAATCATATAAATATATATATAAATTTAACTTTATTTATATTTATTTAATAAAGATGAAACATTAATGATTACAAAATGAAAATAAAAAAAAATGAGATGAAAATATCTACAGAAAAATAGATGTGTAGGTGAATTATTATTAAATGTATTTATATATTTTAAAAGTAATGTTATAGAACCTTTCCTAATATATATACCATATATAGTATTTAGAATTGTGTATTTTATTGCGTATATATATACATTTGATGTTGTATTTTTTTTTGTATATACATTTTAGAAACTCATAGTTAAATATTATATGATATTTTTTATTGCCAATTTCGATTATTGTCTCGAGGGGTTTCGCTTTTTTTTTATTACTTGCAAAATATTACAATGAATTACATATGTATAAAAGCAGCAGTATATATAGTAATATCATTTTAACATCTATATATGGTTAGTTAGTTATAGATATAGGAGGAAAACATGATATAATAAAAATCATAATAATAATAAAAATAATAATGATAACAATAATAACAATAACAACAACAGCAATAACAACATAATTTCGTTTTAGCTTATATGTGTGTATAATATTAATATATTTATATACATGGATATATAAATATATAACTTAATTTGTGTTATGTATCTGAAAGGAAATGAAGCAATTGTATGGAAAAATACATTAAGTATACATTTTTATATAACCAATTCCCTTTTATTTTTTTTTTTTACTTCTTCTATATACATTATTATCATTTAAACGTGAATCTTGTGAGTGTGTACGTTTATACTTTGCGAGTTGGTATCATGCATTTTAATAAGATGAAAAATGATTTATTTGAATGGAATTTCTATACAAATATATAGGTTTATATAAAAATAATTATTATTCAGTTGACTTTTATCTCATAAAAGGATTACCATTTTGTACCATTTTTTGTTATGTATATATTAGCCTTTTAATCTATTTTTATCTGGCTTGTTGGTATTTAAATTTTATTGTATATTTTAAAATGTTTTTCATGTTATATTTTATATTTTTATATGAAGGAAAATACTGCATATATATATTA
Source organism: Dilophus febrilis (assembly GCA_958336335.1). Classification (NCBI taxonomy): domain Eukaryota; kingdom Metazoa; phylum Arthropoda; class Insecta; order Diptera; family Bibionidae; genus Dilophus; species Dilophus febrilis. The sequence continues at coordinate 25,342,822 of OY284469.1, read as the reverse complement.
ACACCGTCGTCCTTATAGTGAATTGCCGACTTGGTTCTATAGATCTTATATTATGATCTTTTCAAAACGTTATTGAAGGGTAAACGTAATTTACTGACATATTTTCCTTATAAATTTCCAAAAACGACAAACAATGTCATTTATGAAAAGACTGTTTATTTTTCGTAAGATTTCATTTCTTATCCCTATCACTTTCTTTATAAATTTGTAGTTAATGACAAATAAAACTGTTATTTATTTGTTTATCAAAAAACAAACGTTAACACAAAACATTGATATCTAAATCTTTATCTAAATTATAGTTCATTGAGAAATGTATCTAAATATATAGAAAATTTCAAATATCATTTATAGTATATCGTTGACTATTTACGTTGTTGTTGTGTTGACGTTGTTTATTTACTGCGCGTATATTGGTTTATGTGTATATAATTCGTATAATTAATCGTTAAACTTTTATCAAATTAATGTATTTTATATTCATTACTTTTTGTCTATTATATATACTACGTTATAATCACATGAGAAATTTCCAATGGAAAAATTACATTTATTACAAAATGTTTGTCAATGAAATATTTAGGATACAAAAAAAAAACAAGTATTTAGAAAACCCCTTTAAATTTATATATAAACTATATTTATGTATAATGGTATGATATACTAAATAATAAAATAAACTGAATCAAATATATATTATAGGTTGTTATTAATTGAATATTTTATATTTTTTGACTTTCTTGATGAATACTTTGTAAATTTGAATAATAAAAAAAATAATAACAGTTATATAGACAAACTATATATATACGTCTATATATATGGAATGAAATTAAGGTGTGTATTATGAATCAATAAGTTAACTATAAACATATTTAAATGTATGTAATAAAATAACTATGCAAAAGAAGAATAATTTTTCCACAAATAAAAAAAAATTTTATGTTCGTTATATTGTTATATAAAAAAAAGTATTATTTGATTTATGATTCTATTTCAATAAATTACAAGAAACTTAAACTATGTCGATTATTAAGACATTTATATAGTTAAATTATTAATGATCAAACAAATATTATAATATATTTTCCTATATTTATATATATATATATATATATATATATATATATATATATGTATGTATATATATATATATATATATATATATATATATATATATAAATATATTTCGAATAAAACTTTTCCAAAAACTATATCATAAATGTATAAATATAAAAAATAACAATTCGTATATATACAATATACATACATAATCGACGTTTTATACATTATACATATACCATATACTCTATATTTATACAAATTTGATTCATTGATTATTTTTTAAACACCAAACATTTTATGCATGCACAAAATTTTTGTAATATATATCTAATAATTTATATATATAAATATACCTACCATATTATTATTTATTAATATTTATATATTGTATATATATATTACTATACACAGGTATTGGTATATAAATAAATATATTAGTATATATATATATATTTTTAAAAGGATATCTTGTTCATAAATTATTAACATTGATATGAATGCACGCAACTTTATTAAACAATATATATATATACTTTGTGTTCATTTTATTTTTTTTTTTGTTTTGTTTTGTTTTTTGAGGATGAATATTGTTGAAAAACACAAACAAAAATAAACTATATATGTATATAAAAATAAAAAAATTACGTTGTGTTATTATTATTTTTTGTTGTATAAAAACAATCAAATTTTGATTCCCCCATATTATTTTCACATATGAAAATAGGTATTCATTTTTTTTTATGTATATATTTTACAAAGTAAAGAATAAAGGATATATACAGGATTTGTAATACACGTATATAAATATATCCCTATATAGCTTTTATATTTAATAGAATGTTTTCTTTTTTATGAATAATTTCAGTTAAATTTAGCATGATGAAAAATATGCATATAACTATTTGTGGTTTTTATTGTATTTTAAATGGTGGGTTTCAATTTTCATTTTTCCATTTTTATGTTATATTATATAAATTTACCATATATACATATATGTATATAAAAATATCATTATTTATAGTAACTTCCGTGTGTGTTTTTTTTTGTGTTCAATGCTTTTTATATATGCTTGTATTTTATACCCTGTTGGAGAATTTTTTTTTTTATATATTCTATATCCTTTTCAGTTATATTTCAGCGAGTTTTTATTTTACAGTGTGATTCCATCGAAATGTTTTATATGAATTTATAATGTTTTATTTGATTTATTTTAAAATTTTCTATATTATAACATCTGCTGTAATTGATTTTGTGCAGGTATATATTATTTCTCTTTGTAACATTGAAATATGACTTATGTTAAATAATCTTTCTTGTATTATATCATTAGCAAATAAAACAAATTCCATTTCTAAAAGTTTTTATATTAACGCATTTTAAAAAAAAAGTACAAACCCGGTAATTTATGAAATTATAATGCTTAAAATAAATAAAGAATAAAATGTTTCCATAAAGCATTTTGATTTATAGGTTTTCATAAATGTCACCTAATTTGAATAATTCTTTAAACCTTTATATAAAAAAAATATATGTGTATATAAATCATATGTATATATTTCAAAATGGTCTGTATACTATATATGAAAAAGGGTATAAAAGGTACTTGGTATATAGAAAAAGTTAAGTTTTATTCTATATATATATTATTACCTTTATGAATATATATATAATATTTTAAACCGTATAGAGGGAGTGTAATCAATATACCTTATGTACCCTTATTTTTATGTATATACAATATACATATTTAAACATATATTTATGAATGAAAAAAATCAATGAGAATATATAAAAAAACTTGTTACTTTTTTTTTACAACCGATAATTATATTATATATAAATACAAATTTGCGGCAATTTCTGTTGAAATTTATTTAGGGTTTAAAAAATTCATTTATTAAGTTTTATACATTAAAAATTTTTCTAATACATAAAAATATCCTCAAAAGAAAATTATAAGCAAATTATTAATTGTATATTATATTCTCAGTTTTTTTTATTGGTTTTTTATATAAATCAAAATAACATTGTGATGGTTTTTCTTATATTAATCAAATTATAATCAATTATGATAATGAAAAAAAAGTTTTTGTGATGTTTATTGAATTTAAAATATTATCTTATTTTTTATATTTCAGGACGTATTTTCGCTCGATAATTGATTTTGCACGAAATTTTGGTTTTTAAAATTGGTAAATTTATCATATATAATTAATTGCGTGATAAGACTGTTCTCTGTTTAGGACCCATTTGTTGATAATATTTGAATAATTTATATAACATGAATAAGGGACATTGAAATTTTTTTCATTTTCAGTGTTCAAACATACAAAATAATATATTGGTTTTTTAAGAAAATATCTAAATTATTATATCCGTTTTTTTTTTAAATTCTTATATAAATTATATTTACGTATTAAAAAATAATTAACTCTTATTTATTTATTGAAATTCATTGCCGTATACAAAAAGGAAAAATGAAAACGTAATTATATTTAATTTTTTTGTAGTATAATATATGAAATTAAAGAATGAAGAATAATACCATAACCATCCGTATTTAACACACATGCACACTCTCATATACAAATAATAAATGTAGTTCTTTATTCAGGTGGACATTTTTATCTTGATGCGATAAGGTTATTTATATAATATAATTAATGAATGAAAAATCAATTAAAAGTGAAGTGTATATTCTATATATATATATTTATACGCATATTATTTTAATCATTATTTATTTAGGACAGGAAATAGACAGAGTAGTGTGTGGATTAAATAAAATATTTGATACAAACTATATATATATATATATATCTACTAACCCCCCGCAACAAAGTAAAATAAATAAAGTCAATTTTTTTTTTCGTTTAGAAGTTTATATATTAAGAATTTATTTCAATATATAATAAATTATATAAAGAAGATATACGACCTACAATACAAATTTTTGATCATTTATTTATTTTATTTTTTTATTTTGGGACATTGCAAATAATATAAATATTTTCATATTCCTTTTTTTTTTTTTACTTTACTTTTGCGTTAATGATGTTTTTCCTTTATCGTGACATGATTCACTGTATTTATATACGCATATATTGTTTTTTGTTGAATTGTATTTTTCTATAGCTGTGTATAGTTATTTAGTAATATTTTTACAAACACCTGCGATATTTATTAGCAAATATGTTGTTTTATTTTTTTATTTTAACCATATATATAGATATATATATATTATTCTAGAATATATTGCTCTATTCCATTTATATACATTTAATTGAATATTATCACGCAAAAAGACGTCGAATATCACACGTTATATTTGTGTTTGGTGTATAACAGAAGCAAAAAAAAACAAATTCCACGCACGTTGATATTTATATATGCGAAAGGAAAAATAACAAAAAAAAAACATGGGATTAACAATAAAATAATAAAATTGTAATAAATTCTTTTGAAACATTTTTCATGTTGAATTTATCGTCACATTGTCACATATTCACATATTCATATATATATAACGCGTATAACACGTAGAATATCATTCTTCTTTTTTTTTCTTTGTTTTAATGTAAAAAGGTGTTGATATCATTAAATATAAATATATGTATGTAATGCCATGGTATATAATTCAAAGAATACAATTTATTATTAATACTTTACAAAATATGTATATATATACGCTTTTTTTTTTTTTATTCGTTTTCAAATATTATTTATACATAAATATTATTTTTCCATGAAATATAAATTGATCTGAAATGAAATGTTTCTATTTATTTTGTACATATATAGTAAATAAAACACGTATCTAAAAAATATGTACGTAAACGTATATATATATAATCATATATCAAGATATGGGTATATATACTTTATATATAGGTAGTAGAGGTAGATAAAATAGTCAATATATTTTCCGCATTGGAAAATTTTAGTGTACCTCAGTGACTTACTTTTTTTCTTTTTATTCTTCATTTTATTTATCTATTCTAAAAACATATATACATATAATGCATATATACAAATACATCAACACACATACACACCCATTTAGATTTATATTTTATGAGTATTTAAAAAAAATGTATAAAAAAATAAAATATATAAATCAGCACTTTTAAATTGTCTTGTACATATATATATATATATATATATATATTTTATACATATATTTATATATATATTATTATATATGTATAATATAAAACTGATAAAACTTTAGCAAAAGTTTATGTGTATAACACCCCAAGAGTATATGTATATTATTATATATAAATATAGTATAAGATATGTAGGCCACATAAGTTGATGATATTATTTTTATAGAAAAAAAAACATGAAGAAATTTGTTTCTGTTTTTTCTCGTATCTATAACTTTTACTATATACCAGCTAACACCAGACACATATATATGAACAAAAATAGTTATTTAGTTTATATTTTTTACCATTCTCGTGTATGTAATTTTATAAATGAAATGTAGAAATAAACAATACAAAAGACACAGTGTTTGATGAATTTATACACAAAAAGAGTTAGATATTTCAAAATATAATAAGAAAGGTTATATGAAATAAACTAAGGATATTTTTAAGGAAGACTACATCTTTTATATGTTTATAAATTTTGCAAGCTTTAAAAACTCCGAATCACAATTGTATTTAAAAACGTTACCGATCCTTAAAATATATTATAACAATCAAAAATGATTGAAATATTTTCAAATACGTATATAGCTAAAATTATAATTAATAAAAAATAAACATTTTGCAATCTTGCAATTTTTTATCTAATATCTAATAATGTACGCTCCAAATACTACTTTTAGATCTTTTGGAATTTTTTTAAAATTATTAACATCAAACAAAAATCCAGATAATCTAAATTCTTCAATATAAGAAAGATAATCATAAACCCCCTTCAAAATTCAAATAAAATAAAAAAATTCAAATGTTTATCAAAAACTTTTCATTTGTAGTGTGTATAAATATTTATTCTATATTCAATGATTAGAAGAAAAAGATATAATACATACAAATATGTATACTAAGAAATCTAGGTCACATATGTGAGAATTAAATATTAATGTTCATTGTCACAAGAGTAATTTTGTATATTATATTTATTATATAGATATTCATTTATATAGACGCATATTTAACAAATGTACATTATATTATATACAATAATATGTGCTAACCGAATATGGCTTTTTTTTATGAAAAAAAATAAAAGAAAGATACATACAATTTTAACGGAGGACAAAATTGAATTTCATTAATATAATCATTAATTTTATCGTTTAATTTGGATTGTGTACATACGAGTATCATTCTTATATATGTATATTGCTCAATTTTGTTTATATTCTTTTATCGTATAGTTGAAATTATTTGATTTTGGTTTTGATAAAGGGAATGAAGATGAAAGTTTATCGTTTCAATAAAAATCAACATTTAGCCTTGTATATAAAATATTGGTTTTCATTGGGAATGAAAATGTTGATATAGTTGATAGAGTCGAATAACGGTTCAGTGAATGATATTTATTATTCAGATATAGTAGGATAATTCTAAAAAATACCTCATTACAAGTTTAACGAAAATTAAATGATTGCAAATGCATTCATACAAAATTAATTATGCACAAAGAAAAATGTTGTTAGTTTTTGACCTAATGTGTTTATGTATAAAAAAATTTTAATTAAATGTATTTCTTTTTTGTATATTTTAAAGAATGTTTTTGTTTTATACAGTTCATATACTATATATATATTGGTATATACCAATTTAAATTTGTATATTTGTTTGAATATATAATTCTTTATTTGCTAAATTTAGTCCTTGGTTTTTGTTTTTTTTTTAATTTAAATAATGAATTTCATTTTTATTTTTTTTGCATTTGATATATACAAATTTAGTCTTTGTGATTTTCTTTTAAAATGTCAAAAATATAATAAATTTAAACCATTTAAAAATGTATATATATAAAATAAAATTATAATGATATACTTATATATTTGTGTATATAAAATGTTATAAGAATTTTGGTTGAAATGGTGCAAAAAGGAAATGATTCAAAGTCACAGAAATTTACAAAACGAAACCATTATATCCAATTAGAATAATAATTTCCTTATTCTATTATTCTTATTTTATATTATATATTGTATATAAACATATATGATGATGTATTTGTTTCTGATGGCATATTTTCCACGTTTTGTTTTTATTTAATTTTCTTATTTATTGTATGCAGCAGGACTAATTTTTCTTTTTAATATACACAATTTTTATATAACAATATTGCGGTATTTATATATATAGATATAAATGGATATAAATAAACCATGGAAAATTTAAAACAATCTATATATTAAAAAACAAAAATTTCTTTTTTTTTTAAAGGATATGTCCGGTGGTACAGATTATTTTTTAATACATTCAGTAAACAATTTAAAAATATTTTGTTTTCTTTTATATATATCTATAAGGCGATGATGATCATATGCATATTTCACAATATTTTTACTTATACTATGGTTGGCTGGTTGGTTGCTTTAAAGATGATAAGAATGAGAATATATAGGGATTAAATATTGTTTTTTTTTGTTTTTACATACGACATATAGAATTTGTTTTGTTTTTTTATGTGATGTTCTTAAAAATAAGTATATGTTCCTTTAAGTTTTTATATTCGTTTATTTTTTGCATTATTAAAAATTCCATTACATTTTTTTTATTGTATTCTATATCCGGCTATTCTATAGCAGAGAGGTGGATGTATATAATAAGTATATATAATATATATATAAGGAAAATCCTTATTATTTATGCAATACATATAATACATTTACAAAAAAATACGCAAAACATAATCATAAAATTTATGAATGTATAACAAAAGAAATATATATTTATAAATAGAAAAATGTTGTCGTTATAACCGCATATATTAATTATATGACATTTTTTCTTCTTCGTTTTTGTATTGTATGATAGTATATATAGATTTAAAACATTTACATTACAAATAATAGAAGGAAATTGTTGTGGGTTTCATAAACAAAAAAAAAAAGGATAGGAAAAAAAACTGATATCATTAAAACTTTTTTTTGTAACATCTATATGTGATTTTCTTTTCTAGTTATATATGTATTTGCTGATTTCATTGTTTCAAAGCTATTGTTATTGGTATGTGGTATATATAGAGGTGCAAGAGTAAATTGTTCTTTTATTTAAAAATGCGATCCATATTGTCATTTTATATTTTCGATGAGTTGTCATGTAATAAATATGAGGTTTTAAAAAATGCTTATATTTATTTCGTGTTAAATTATGAAATTAAAATTATATGCTTTATACATTTTATATCGTATTTGTATAGTTAAAATAATACTACTATCCAATCCATTTAAAAACATTTTTTCCACTTTATCATTTTAATTTATTCTTCCTGTTAATTGACCATTTAAGAATATATATATAATATGTGTGTGTGTGTGATATATATGAAATATGTATTTATTTTTTATCCGTATATATGATTACATAAAAAATAAATGCCTTAATAATTAATTAATAAATTTAAAATTACATGTAATTTTTTTTTATTATTTAAAAACATTATCCCATATTTATTAATTTCCTGTCATACATGGTGATCAAACTACATTGACAACAATCTTTTCTTAAAAAAACATTCTAAATTTAGTTCAATATCTTAGTAACAATATGCAACACAAAAAACAACACACTGTATTTGAAAAAAATAATTTATATTTATTTATAAATAGGATTGTTTAATGTAGCGATAGCGTTTGTATTTTGTATAGTTATATACAATTTTTACAATTTTATTATATCCGTGTTTATAACTATTTTAATTTTAAAAACTTGTAAAATATAATTCTGAGAAATTATATATATTATTAATATATATATATTTTGTGACATGTTATATTGCATGTAAATTCAATTTTTTTTTTCATTACGATTTTAATTTCATATTATATGATAAATATATATATTTATTTATATGCTTCATATATATATATTACGGTATTTGTATATATATTCGTACATTGACGCGATACTCCCACTTGGAAACACATTTGTTTAATTTCAATAATTATAGTATATAAGGAAATGTATATATATATTCGTATACTATATTTTCTAATTTATATGTCGCAAATAATTTATTTACATGTTTAAAAATAAAATAAAATTTATTAATACATAATTTATAATTTTCAAATACAAATTTAAATAGGGAGAGATAATTATAAAATTATTCACAGAATAATTTATTTTTAATTAAATCAAGAAAATGATTTTTTAATATGGAAATTTTTTTACAAACAAATATTTATTATTCATATCTATACTATAAAAATAAAAAAAAAACATGAAAATGTCAATCTATAATTACAAAATAATTACATATATACATAAAAATGGAGATAAATCTTTAAATTATCTTAAATGAAATTTCTGTGGGCGACATACATTAAACTTAATTACAATTTTATAAAAGATTTATATTATGATAACGAAATTTAGAATTTAAGATAGAAAAAAGAGTCCCTTATCTTTACATGAATTATCGATTAATCTAATTTTTTTACTTATATACATACATTGATATTTATTTAACAAAAAATTCTCAACTAGAATAACAAAAAATTATTCATTTATTAAACTCGCTTAATATACATATATAAACTATAAAGGGAATATTAATCCCAATCCATTAATCCTCAGTATTCCTTCTTCATATACAATTAAATGATATATTTTCTTTAAATGTTAATGCGTAAAATGCATACATAAGTATCGCAATTGAAGAAAATTTATTACAATCATAATAGAATTGCAAACAAAACTATGATATTAAAAATTTTTCATTCAACAAATTTATATTTATATATATATATATATATATTGGGTTTCTGTTTTACTATTGTTTTATACATTATTATAATATTGATGGTATTTATGTATTAATATTTATAACACCTCGATGCATAAAATTGTAATTATAAATATACATTGTATATATATATATATATATATATATATAGTTTTATTATGCACGGCTTCTCCATTCATAGATTATTCATATTTCCAATTGTATTTTCTAGATTCATTTCATATATATATATATAGATATATTGATGCTTTTACATAATAATAATAATTAAAATTGAACATTATTGCTTTATATCGATATATATATATACATATACAAATTATTCTTTGTGTTGTATATATATACGTGTAGTTGATGTAATCAAATGTAATTGTATATGTATTATATATGTGGGAATTGTTTTGTAATATATATAGAATATATATATATGTGTTTTATCGTAATATAAATATTTTAATACCTTGATACCCATTTTGATTTACATTTTCTCTTTTTTTTTTGCATTTGAACTATTTTTTAATTTATTTATATGAAATATGGCAAGCGCGTATATATAATAGTTTATATGAATGAGTACAGTAGACTAGCAATTTAAGGAACCCTTGAATAAGGAAACTTTGATATATGAAATGCTTCCAAATTTTGTAGTGTATCTAAGCTTTAAATAATAATTTTTATATTGTTTGTTGTTCCAATTAACACCTTTGATTTTCCGGTGTTTCCTTTAACATATCATTTGATTTTAACCCGAAAAATGTTCCACCGTTTGGTGGATATCTCAAAGCTGTTTTATAATTTTTATAAAATCTTCGATATAAGAAACTTCGAAATACTAAACGCAACACCTGCAGTCAATTGTTCCTGGCATCGCGAGTCTACTTCATATACAAATATATAATATATTTACCAGATAGAGCCTATGCATATAAATAAAAATGGTATATATTTATAAAAGAATAAATTTATGCATGCGGAAAACTTTGAAAAACAATGCATTATTCCATGTGTTGTTTGTATATACAATCGGTTCATATATCAACAAAGTGAAAACTATATATAATCATCATCATCATCATCGTATAATAAATGATTGAAATATACACATAGACGATAGACTCTATATATATCTATGATGGATATTGTAAAATGGGTCAATTCTCGTTATTCCCTATATATATATATGCATTTTAATACATGAATATATGGTATATTATATTCACTATATAGAGTGAACTATATCGGAAAATGTATTAGAATGTTTAGTTAGTTAATGGTAATCCATTAGTATATTAGTAAAAATTTATGGTATAACATATAAAAAAAATATTCTATATACAATATATATTATGTGTTATTTTCGATTTGTTATTTATATTGTAAATAACGATGGGGATTCATTTAATTAATTTATGATCGTCGTAATATCTCGCAATTACTAAAATATTTATATACTTAATAATTGAAAAGTGAATATTTTTAAATTATAAAATATATTACATTAATTTTTAAACACGAAATCGATCATTTCTATAAAGATATTTGAAATTATTTATATGTAAAGATATTAATAAATATTAATATTCTTTGTTTATAAATCAAGGGCGCTTTAAGGGTATATGCTATATATATACTTATACAGTCTATAGGTTAGATTCATTTTATATAGATATAAAATAATAGAAAAATACAAGATTTTCCAATTTTATAAGATAAAATATGTATAGAGATATATTTATAAATATACTGATAGAAATGTTATGGTATATAAAGTTTAAATACATTTTATTTTTTAAATAAAAATGTTTCTCTATCATCTATAGTGATATTGTATATATAATAAATATATATATATGTATTAGATATATCGATATAAATGTTATATCATGTACATCACCAAGTATATCTATATATATAAATTCTTTATAGTTATAAAAATATATATATATAGACATTGATATATTTATTCTGTCTACTGATTTATCTTATAATATTTATACTATTTTTTTATATACTCGTAGTATAAGTATGTTTGATACCATATACATCTCGTATAGATCCATTCCCAAATAGATGTATCTAATAATAAATATAAGATTTACGGTAAGTTTTTTTTTTATTATTTTGTTCTCAATGTTAATTATAAAACTATTGATATATATATAGAAGCAGTATATATATAAAAAAAGTAAACAAAAGAAATCCACATAATGTTTCAATTTGAAGTATATTTTATATACCATATTAAGCGCAGTATATATAAGGATAACGAATCCTTGAGTAAAAGTAAGTGGAAATGGGGTCGAAAAAGAAATAAATATAAATTTATATATATGTAACGATATATAAAAAAAAAAGACAAATGTCTGAAGATTTCTTACTTAAAATATAAAAAAGATAATTTCGTTGACATTTTTTTCCGTATTTTTCATTATTTATTTATTTATTTACAAATAAAATATTCATACAATAATTTTTCTTTATGTTATATATACACAGAAAATATTTTCTGTTTATTTTATAAAGTTTATATATTATTTTGTTATTAGTATTATTATTAGTATATACATGGTTACTGTTTCTGGTTACTGTTCTGATATATCTTAAATATAAGTTATTTAGGTATATATATATTTGAAGAAAGTAAACCCTTTTCTTACAACATTATATATATTCAATGGGGTATTTCTATATGTATACAGTAAATTTAATAAGTTATTTGATACACATCTAAAAACATGTGTATATGTATATATGCAATATTTTATGCTTTTTGTATATTATATATAGTCTTCCAATATTATATATATATATAGAATAATTTAATAAATTCCCATTTTGATATAGGAAATGTTTGAAGGTATTATCATGGATTATATACGCATTATATATTATACAATATTATACACAATAAGTTTCACATTACAAATACCTCGAAAACAAAATTGTGTGTAAAAAGGATATTATTAAAGGATTTATATTTGATGATGAACGGTATATATACAGATTTTGTATATATATTTAGAAATACATATTGTTTTTGGGTAAATGAATAACCCAGCAAAGAAACAAAAAACAAAATTATTTTACTAATTTCGTGTTTCATCATTACGTAGAATACGTATATATGTGGCTTAAATTCATATAATGATTTATAGTGAAAATTAAACTAAACTTAATTGTATATATAGTAATAAATATAATAAATGAAACACTTATACATTTCATGGTAAACAATAAAAGGACTGCAGATTTTAAAACTCTTATGTATATTAAGAAATCGATTTTTTTATTTTATATAAGTTTAAAATTAATTTGATAAAAACATTTTTCAATTAAATACAAATAAATTATCATGTTTATATATAGAAAATAAATATCGAAAAGAAATATCATACAAGTAATTTTATTTTTACAAAAAAATTTATTCAATTATCAATCTATATATTACAAAATTACCATCAAAAAACAATTTATAAAAATAAATAAATTTTCTCGAAAACTTTTTTACACAAGATAAATTAGATATATAATAAACATTGAGGATTTTATTACTTTATATTATCAAAAAAAAAAAAATAATAGGAAAAATAAATAACAAAAAATTGTCATTCATTATATATTATTTAATATATATATATAATAAATAAAATGCCACAAATAAATAATAATAATAACCAATCAAATTTATAATTAACTCATATATATAGTATAAGGAATAGGTCGATAAGGAAAAACTAATTTTGTTTTCTTATATATATTTATATTTTATATGACATCTCTATATCGATATTTTCTTTATATACCATATATATACAACTTAATAAATATTATGAGAAATCATAAACTATACAAAAGTGAAACAGAGTAAAATAAATATTGAACATCTAAATGTTATATATACGAGATTAGTGAATTTTTTGTTATGCACATTTGGCTATGGTCACTATTTCTATTCTGAAACTGAATAGAAAATGGCTTATTTTATTCATATATAGATATTTTAGTGATAAAGATAAAATTGATTGAATAAATGAATTCACAAAAAATGTATAGTAAGTTTATATAAAAATATCATTATATTTAAAACTATTTTCCTGATCCCCCAATTACATGAAGTGTTTCCTATTAAAGTTCCATCCAAATATGCAACGAAACACCAACAAAAAAAAATGCACTAAACCAGTGTTTGTAAAAGCTTTGACATCTATAACTATGTGCTTATATATTAATAAAGTATCTATAACTTTTATTTTTATTTTTTTTTTTGCAATATAAGTAATATATCAAATATATATATATACAATATCCCATATTCATGTGTGAATTTCTGCCTGTATACAACATATAAATATAATACTTAAAGAAGGTCTTATTATTATTATTATTATATAGATTTTCACTTTATGCAATATTATTATATTTGTATAATGTTATGAAAGAGAAAATATATAGTGAAAAATTACACAATATTTTCATCTATATATATAAATTTAGATACAATGTTTGTTATATATATATATATATATATATATATATATAGTTTATATAAATATGAATTTTGAAAGAAAACCCCTTATCGAATATCATAAATCATATTTCTGTATAAACACATAGAAATAACATATATAACAAGTGACATTAGACTTCATTTATAATATATGATCGGACGATGCGTACATTTATATATATATAGGGATAATATATATATTATATATATATATATGTATCTATATAAATATATATGGTATATAAAAAGAAAAGCCTCTAAGTCCAAAATTAGTTTTATTATATAACTTATTATTATATTTTTTCATTCATTTTCTTTTTTTTTTCTTATGCTTCTTTGATTTCAAGTGCGTTATATAGAGTATATAAATAAAATATATTTGAAACAATGTTTTTGCATCGTATGATTAAGAAGAATACGACGACGACGACAACAATGATTCTTTTAGTTATTCAAAACAGCAAAAAAAAATCTATATATAGTTTTTTTTTTCATTTATATATTTATATATAGAAATAAATATTATTTTTTGGGCGGTATTTAATATATATAACCCATTGATTGGATTCTCCTTAAATTATATATACGCTTTTTATATACATATAGAGGGATAAACTATATTTTTTATATTCATATATATAATGCAAATATAATATTGTGAAACCTACATGGTTATATTTTTTTGATCTGGAGGATCATATGAAGAGACTATTCAGATTATAAGTATATATTATATGTTAATTTTAGTCGAAAACTATATGATTCTAAACAATAACGCATAATTTAAAAACAATAATTTATAAATTCTAATTTGTTTTCAAAGTTCCGACATTATACTTATTTATAAAAAAATTATAATTTATATTTCATCATGGCTATACGCATTTATTTCATTAAATCTAAAATGAATTATATTCCATACAACCAAAAAAAAATTCTATAATTTCTAATAAATTCATAAAATATAATTTGACTGATTCATCAATGATTGGGTGGAATGGAAAAAAATTGTTTTTTTTTTTCATTTTAGATATGAATCGCATATAATTATTATTATACAATCATTCAACATAGAGAAAATTATTTTTTTATAATAAATTATGTAATGTAATTCAATCGTTCGTACATCATATTTGTACATAAGACGTTTATATATTTGTAATAAGCGTGTAAGTTTGAATATAATTATAAAAATTAATATACTTTTTTATTTATACAGAAAATTATATATACATTTGTTTTTTATAATAAATATATTTTTTTATATACGAATATTGAATATTGATATAGTTTTTGGAGAGGTTAATGTATAAATGAATAATAAATGACATGTATATATAATAGATATGCATATAATATTAATATATATATTTGTATAATACATGTGTAGATCAATAAACAAAATAATTTTTTGGTATAATTCGTTTATATTTATATTTTCGTTGGTATTGGTATACCAAAGATGTAATCGATAATTTATTTATGAATATTATATTATATTTTAGATATATGTTTATATGATATATACATGAACCATTTGAAGGTATATATTGTTTTTCTAATATATTATTATATCGATTTATATTTATGAATATTATTTGGTAAATAAAGCAAATTTTTCCAATAAATATTATGATAATATTTAGATACCGCATATATAGGAAAAATGTCATTATACTTATATAGAGGTATTATATTTGTTTATTTTTCTTATAGGCGACTATATAAATATATCAATTGTTATGCATGTATCTTTATAATATTTTATAGTAAATATTTATAGATGTTTATCATCAAAACACTATTTCGATATATTAACAAATGGCGCATTTCCAAAATTAATTTGGCCAATGGTATATTTAGTTAGATGCACATTATTTTGAATAGAATATTTGATAATTAACTTTTTTCCTTTTTATCATATACCTTATTTGATTGAAAATTGTTTATATGAAAATATATATATGTCTATTATATACTACATCTATTATATTCGATATATATTAATAATTTTGTTGCATATCATTTCGCATAATATGATAAAGATTTCTTATGTATAAAGGAAATATATTACTATTTATTATTGGAAAATAATAGTTCGATAATATAGAATATACGTCACATTATCATATATGGATAGAAATAGATTTGTATCGGATGTCGTTATTTATACAATACAATGCAAATGAAACCCACAAATTCACCATAATAACACCACCAGCAGCCAACCAACCAACCAACCATGAAAATCAATTATGATTTAATTATCCGATACAAATAAAATATTATTATTATTATTACTATTATCAATATATGAGGTTATCTGTAACGTATATATTACATATTGATAATGGTTTATTGGTATTCTAATAAATATATATATATTATTATATGTATAACTCTGCGGTGTATTATATATAACTCTGTGGTGTATATGTTAAAAATGCCAACCTAAAATTCTAACGAAATTTTGGGGTCGTGGGTTCTACTGAATGCATAAAATATGTTTTGTGTTTTTCGGTTATTTTTCGAATCTGAATTTTAACACAGAGTTGTATATTCCGCTTGCGGTTGGTCGTACGGCTAATTACCGACACCGTAAAATCCACAAATTAAGTAACTAACAACAGAAGACTGTTGTTGGACGCTAAAACCAGATTGTTGGTTGTATAGCGAAAAATTTATTTTTTTTTTTATTATTATATGTATATATAAATAAATACAACATAATACATATAGATCTGCGTATATAATAATTACAAATCAATATTTTTATTTATAGTATCAATATAGAACATATATTAAAATATTTTTTTCATTATATGCGTTAAATTATATATAGATACAATTTCTATAAATATTCATTTAGTTCGGATATAAGTTTTCATCATTTATGGACAAAAGCATTCCTTAAAAACATATACCATTTATATAGATATACATATATAGAAATAGATGTTATCATTGAGACGTTTTACAGAACCACTTAAAACAATATGTATTGTATATATACCACTATTGTTATTATATGATTTTCACATTTATATATTGTTTGTGTGTATGTGTATGTGAAATTGTCAATAGGGTTTTCGCAGCCATACTTCAGATATATAACAATAGTAGTTTTTTCGGGATTCTTTGTTCTTATATAAAATATATTTTTTTCATTCATATCAAGAATTATATATATATATATATCGTATTGTATATTATATATAAGTTATATGGTTATATATAGGTAACACATTTTTCCAATATATATACATACATGAATGTATTGGCAAAAGTGAAAATAAAAACATTTTTCCCTTTTTCTAAGTATATATGTTTATTTGTAATACTTGAAAAATTTTCTCATTTATGTGCGGTAAAACACACAAAAACGTATGTATGTATGTATTATATACATGCGGGCATAAATACAGGTAGGTTATATATTTGATCAGATGAAATCTATAGATTCAAATGTTGATATAGTTTTTTAAATTTTTTAAATCATATATATATAGAAGGAATTGGTAGTCCTAGAATTCAAGTCGAATTCTAAAAAATATATTACGATTTTAAGTAAAAAATACTTCGTAGAAAAAATAGAAAATTGAACATAAAAAAAACCAAAATTTTCCAAATGATATAACCTCGTTTATATAAAAGTCGATACAATCAAATTTCCGATGGTCATTCCTATATGGGAAATGAATAATAAGTCAAAATGATAGAAACGATGAAATGTACAACAATTTTTCAAAATCTATGTTATTTCAATAAATGTATAGTTAAAACTATGATTAAAATAAGGCTTTGTGGCAATACAAGACATCCGATATAAAAATATATTACACACAATTTTAATATAAAATATAATATCACATATATACACAATCTTTGATATAGGTATGTACCATATATATTGGCTTATGGTTATATAGGCATACACATATACTAAAGTTACATTATGCATTTATTCATACACGTGTGATGTGTTTTCTATACTATATATGGTATATACTCGTATATACTATATATGTATAATTGTATATATATAGAAATATAAAATCTGAAAATGTAATCTAAAGTACACCTATCAAGTATATTGTTATTATACTTCACAGAAAATTTATTTTATTGGATGAGAATGTTAAATTGAAAAATTTTTCTGTTGTGAAATGTGTTGAAAACAAAAAAAAAACGTATGCGTATATATTTGATGTGTTTCAACATTTTCTATACTATATCCAGAAAAATATATATATATACTTTCTGTTTCTATATGTAATACGAAAAGAAACACAGCATTTTAAATAAAAATCAAATATATATATACATACGTAAAATGTTTTATGTATATAGAATATAAGGAATTTTGTTTTTCCTTGGCATTTTATTTTTTTGCGTCTTCGATATACAATTTGTAGCTATATATATATATATAAATATTTATGTATATAAAATATAAATAAGTGTATATATGCATATAATCAGTAAAAACATATATATATATATAGGTTGTTGTATATTCATGCGATTATTATTACGATAATATTATATGGTTATGGTTGAAATAATTTAATAACATGCCACATAAAATATTAAGAATTGGGAATGTTATATATAATATATATATATATATATTCATACATAGAGTGGGTATAGGAAAATTTAAGGAAATTATATTATTTCTATATAGAATACTTATAGAAGAATAAATAATAATTTCTTTAATAGTTACCGAATAATTAAAAAAGAAAAAATTTATAAAAAAAAAAGCATTTGGTATTTTTATAATATTTTATTTTATATTATATATATACATTGAAATGGATGTTTTTTTATGTATAAATAATTAAATATTATACATCAAATAAAAATCTTAAAATTAAGTGATAAAAATTGCATTAAAAATTAATTGTGAAAATCATTTATGTACATTTTGAACATATTTTTGCAGAAATAAGCAAAATAAGAATCATAATAAAAAAAACATTAATATAATTTTACCCTCATTTTATATTTATATATTTTTTTTTGTTTTGTCCACAAGTCTTTTCCAATTTATAAAATATATAAATAAACATTTTTACCCCATAAATTAATTTTTATATTCCCATTTAAATTAATATGTATAGCCTTTCCAAAAACAAAAAAAAAACAAAATTATTTTTAATTAATAAATAAGTCTATTATAAATATATTGTATATACACCATAATAATATTATTGGGTGTTTTGTGTTGGTTGGTTCTAGGTTGATTTTCAAATAAATATTTATATACATTTCTATATTTAAAAATATCTCCTTTTTAACATAATGTATATTACAATTTTTAAAAAATATTACCGCAGATAAAAAATTTTAAAATGTAATCGTTATAATTTGTTACATAGATAGTTTATTTTCGATTTATAATAAATTTTGTTTTCTTCCAATAAAGCCGTATACTTTATTAGAATATTACACTTTATTAGAAGGTACAAAATAGTGTAAAAGTATATTACCCGAAATTGCATTTTGACTAAACATTCAACCTTTAGAAAAAAAAACTTTATTATTAATTATTCGAAAAAATAAAGGGGGAAAAACAGTATTGTGATATCATTTTCAAATATACATTCTGCTATTTTAAATTTATATTTCTATATCGCATTTATGTCTATAACAGCTTATAAATTTTGTAATATAATAAAATTTATTACGATTATATTTTCTTTTTCTAATGTTTTTCTTTATTCATAATAATATATATATATATACCATTTTTCCCGTCATTTTAATTTTAAGTCATTTATGGAATATATAAAATATTTATTTATATGTATAAGTCAATTAATTAAGTAAAGAAAAATATAAAACTTTATTAAAGCCAAAGCATTATTATAAAAACGCGACGTATATTACAGAAAAAAAAAAACAAAATAATTATTAAAAAACAATAACATTAAGGGGAGGCAAAACAAAAAAATGGAATATGAAAAGAAAATTATTTTATTTGTTAAACGCTTAGCGTATATACATATGTACATATGAATGAGAAATGGCTTATGCGATGTGATATATTTATTAGAAAATTAAATTAATTTTTGGAATGAAAATTTGGTGACATACAGAATTCGCTCAAAAATATCCCGTATTTCAATTTGTAGAAAACAACAAATTTGATTTTTTTTACTTTGTTAACATATAGAATAATAACATGTGTATAAATAAAATGTTAAAGTTTTTAATGAATGTTTTCAAGTTTTAACTTTATATGATGGTATATACATATATGTATATATAAATAAATGATAACTGCTTTTATTTTTTTAGTTTTATTTGTTAAAATGTTTGTAATACCAGATTTTCTTTTATTATATACCATATATATACAATTACATTATTATTACATATTTCTCTAAATGTATTTATCTATACATATAACGAACCAACCATAAAACTATATACGAGAATAATTTTTATTATAAAATAATGTTTTATAACATTTATTTCATAAAGTTTTAGATGTAATGGATTTTTATTTTCGTTTTTACTAATTTTGTCAACTCATTTTATTTTATTTTTTTATTCAATAATGAAATCTAACTTTTGTTGTTTAGTTTCTGCGTTTTATATATTATAAAAGTAAATAATAAATATTGGTTAATTTAATTATTTAGAAAATTTCAAAAATTCAATTGTATTTAAAATTTGTTTTTGATGGATAATAAATATATAGGTACATTTGGGATCCTGTTAATAGGAATAAAAGCTTAATAACTATAAGAAATATTTAATGAAAAATTTATTACCAAATTTGCTTTTATATTCTTGGATATAATTCTAGTTACATATACATTTATTTTTAATGGTTAAAAGCTTTATATATAGTTTATTTTTGATAGTTCATGCCCATTTCAATAAAGACATAATAATAAAACCACTGAAACAGAACGAATTAGAAAAAAATCATCTCTTTTCATATCTCCGCAGTGCAGAGTCTTTAAGAATAGTAAAAGAATGTTGGCAATTTATTAATTTAGAAATTCAAATAAAAATGCAAATATATTCGAGAATTGAAGTCAATAAACAAGAACTCATAATTGAATTTAAATGTAATAAATATATAAATATAAAAATAAAAAATTATAATGACGAATTGAAAGTAATTCCAATGAATGAATATGACATTTCACTGAATTTAACTTATATTATCAATATAATATAATTAAGTAAATATATAACTTAACTTAAATACATATAATAATTTTTTCTGAAAATTATATTATAATTGATTTATCATAATTTCGTACTTTAGATTTATAAGGAAAAAAAATTGTAAAATTATTTTATCATTATTTACAAAATGATGCATTAAATTGAATTTAAATTCACAAATATATATGTATATTATATACATTTCATTACACTATTCATTTCATTTATGTAAATAAATGAAATATAATTTATATTGTATAGTATTTATATATATATATATATTCCAAACAAAAGGGACCTTTTGAATAATATAACATTTAAATGCTTTAAAATGGTTTATATTATGTATATATAAAGTATTTATATAGATATATACATAGATACATAGATAAATATATACATTATCAAGCAATTAGCCAAAGTGCAATTACTATATTTATATATTCATAAATATATATATAAATAAAAAACAGTATATAAAATAATATTTTATAAGTAAAAATTATTTTATATTTTGTATATAATGTAATGGTGTTATTTTAAAAGCATTGAGATCGTTGTACCAAAATACAACATTTTATATGGATATAGAATATAGATATAGAAATACATAGACAGATGTTGCGACATCAAAATTATTATTATTTATATTTATATACAGAACAGCGTTTTTATGATCATTTTTATATAACCATATTTAATATAATACATGTAATAATAAATACATTTCTATATATATTTTAGGTATATGTATTTATATTTATTTATTTTAATATATATTATATATGAAATGATTTTCCTTTTCACAAAATTATTATACTCGTCTTTGTACATATAAATATATATCGCATTTCACTGAGACTATAATATTTAAATATATGTATCCATGTCATTGCTATTATTATTATTCCCATTATTATTACTTTCATTATCATTATATTATTATTATTATTATTATGATTATTATCGTACACAATATATATATTACTATATTTAGAATATAATTTTCGCATAAACATGCCCATGAAAATGGTATAATTTTTCATATAAAAAATTTTATTTTTCGTATATACATTCAAGTGTTGTATATGTATGACATCCAACTATGAATAATTTCTATATATATATATATATTTATACATATGTGGGGGTGTGGTGATGTCTGTCAAATCAAGGTATTAAATTTTCATTGCAAACCCGTTTTATATATTATATATATATATATAATACATTAATATTATACTATATTTGGATTTATAACTCGCTATGAAAAATTAAGTTGTATAAGTAATAAATTATATATATGAATGTTCATATATAAAAAATGTGATATGTGTTAATATAAACCTATTTTTTTATTTATTTATTAACATACATCTATATAGCTAGATATAGTATATATATATAAAATTTTATTTATGCATAAGTGATATTACGATTCATAATAATATTAATAAAAAAATAAACATTAATTGTTAATTGAGATTGAAATAAAAATTAAATTTGATATCTCGCGTAAAAATAAAAAACACTTTAATTTATATATGAATTAAGAATTTAAGTGTCATTTTTGCCTGTAATAAATAATCATCAAATATCAATTTATGGAATATATTTTGTTTATATACGTAAATGGTATTATTATTCAATGAAACCACAATTGTTTCTAATCATATGACATTTTCAACAAAAACAATTATGATTTTCAATTTGCAATTCAATACATAATATTATAAAAAAAATAAAACACTATATATGTTATAAATTTATATTTAATTTAAAATAACATTCTGTTTCCTGTGATGTTCAAATGATAAAAAATTATAATACACATTTCATAAACTAATCTTTATACAAATCCAATTCAGTGTATATAGAATAAAAAAAAAAGGAAAAAATAAATACCAAAATGAAAAAAATAAAATTGATATTGATTGAATATCAATTGAGGGAGTTCTTTTCTTTTTTTTTCTACATCGATATGAAATTTTTTTCATTCTTTTTCATTTAGAAAAAAATATATAAATCATATTATTGTACATGTATATATAAAAAAATGGATATAAAGTTAAAAAAAAAATTATTTTCTTTTTAATAATATATAGGTAAATAAAGAAATTATAATTTTTTTCTTTTGCAAAATGCTTGTATATTTTTTTTTGTTGTATATATATTGTTCAAACAAAAATTTAAATTGATTGATTGAAAATATATATTATATGCATATATGTTCGTGTATAGTAAAAACGCGAATTGATTTGTTTGCATATATATATATATATATATTTAGTACATACATATATATGATATTTGATGAATGAATGAATAAAGAAAAAAAAATTAAAAAAGCACTTAGCATATATAAGAAAACATTTTACCTCTTAAATATTAATTCAATCTCGTATTTCTTTGCTTCATTTTAATACATACTTTATGCAATGTTTAGTTATATATATATAGTTTTATTGTAAATTGAAAAGTTAGATTAATCGTTTTTTATTGTCTGCGTATATAATATAAGGAAATTGTTTAAATAAGGTATGATTTTTTCATAAATATATATTCAATTTTTTCCCATATTAATCATATATGAAATAGTTCCATTCATAAATTTATTTTTATCTTTATACATATTTACAAAAAGAATATTTATATATAAAGCAATAAAATTAATTTAAAATTGTTTTGTATATGCAAATTTGAAATTATTCACTTTATTAGACGCTATCGTATCATCACAGAATTCCAATTATTTCAATTTTATATAATATCTACATTTATATAATATGTATAAGAATATTCATTGTTGATATACGTGCTTTCATATTTGCATATACATATATATATATATATATATATATATACTTGAATAAATTTTCATATTCGTATCTATATACGAACAAGTTATTTATATATATGATAAAAGCAGCTATATCCATCCATAATAAATATAATAAAATGTACAACACCGTATATACAAAAAATATGAAAAATTCATTTTAATTTTCATTTTATATAAATTATTATAAAAATATTTTGTTTATTGTTATTTTAGAAATATTTCTTGCTGTGTATATAAATAAATAAACCATTTTTTTATTATTCTATATATATGAAATAACAACACCTTTTTTATTTTCATTTTATTTATGTCATAAATTAATTTTAATATTTTCAAAAGAATATCTCTCTTGTTACCTTTATTTATTTTTTGTATAATATAACACCATTCATTTTATTTCATTTCAAGTGAATTCATTTTATTGAATGTTATGAATTTATCTTTATTATATATAATATTTTGAATATTTTTATGTATATAATGCAAATTTATTATTAATTATTGTAATTGCAATTTTCTTTTATCTATATATTAATATTTATATATCCACTTAATGTGTATTGTACATACATACATATAGTATAGCGAGAGGTGCGAATATATATTTTAATTTATATTCTAAAATATTTGTCATAAATATTTAATAAAATATAATATCTATATAGGATTAAATCGTTGTCAGATTTTATGCGATATATTTACTAACATTAATTCCTTTCATGTAAAAAATTCTGTTTATAAATAATTTTTAAATTTATTATTCAAAAGAGTTGTTATAAAAACAATAACATTTTCCATATATACGGATTTACTTTTCACAAGACTAGAGATAAGGAAATATTTTAATATAAAAACATGAATATCATTAAATTTTTCTTTTATGTATTTTTATTAATTATATTTTTTTCATTTTATTCACACATTTAAGACTATTATATTATAACATTGATAAATATAAAGAAATTGCTATATGTATCGTATATTTCAATTCATATTTTTTTTTAGAAACAATTATCTTTTAATTGTTTTGATTTTTCATCATATATTAATTTTATAAAATGATTAACACAAATCATTATTACCATACACAAACTTTAACTCTCTACACACAGATTTTTCATCATAAAAAACCCAACTATTTATGCTTTAAAAACATTTTAATATACTGTT
The DNA here is from genome assembly GCA_958336335.1 of Dilophus febrilis. Lineage (NCBI taxonomy): Eukaryota > Metazoa > Arthropoda > Insecta > Diptera > Bibionidae > Dilophus > Dilophus febrilis. The sequence continues at coordinate 25,317,104 of OY284469.1, read as the reverse complement.
AATATAATGCCCTAAAGTACGTATACCTAAATATATATACTTTTCTATATATTTAAATATAATTGACAAAAGGTTAAAATATACATTTTTTAGTTTAAATTTTATATTTCTCAAAATTAATATATACTTTACAAATCATCTAACGTCCATTAAGTTTCAAAATACAATTATCTACATCAAAACAAAATAAATAAATAAATAGCTATATTCACCCCAAAATACGTATATTATATATATATATATTATATATATATATTTATATATATGCGTTATGTGGTTTTGATAAATAAACTCATTTTCATTTATTGTTCTTAAGCTTTTCATATATATACGAATACAAGAATGCTATGTATATATAATTTCAATTTTGACCTTTGTCAAATAACGAAGGACAAAGGTATACCAGATAGAATATATGTTATGAAAAATATTTAAGCATATATACAATTTCATTCTCAAATGTATAATATAATACATTTATATATAAACTAATTTTGTTCAATAATTTAACAACAAACACACACACACACACACACCGTCTATATATACTGCGAACACAGTAAATTCTATATAAATATACAATACATTTTCATATAATTTTTAATTTTTAACCTGACAAAATGATTTCTTTTACACAAACATAAATATACACTTTTTGAAAATCTGTTGTAGCAAATTATAATATGTTGAAAGAAAGTTTATTCATTCGTTTATATACTTTTTTATATTATATTTTTACACAATATATGCATATATATATATATTGACGTTGTTATATATTTATATATGGTGAATTGGAATAATTTTTCTTCTTTATAATAAATGCTATATTATAAGGTGGTATGGGGTGGTTTTTTTTTGTTTTCTATTATATATATGCACGACTTTTACCTTACCTAATATAAATCTTCTTCATTATTATATATAATATACATGTTCATTAAGCTTATATATACATCAAAACGTGCATATACCAATTTATTTATTTATATTTAGAGCAATGTAAATTATGTGATACATGCAATTCTTTTTTTATATTCACACATATAATATATAGTTCATTCAACTGTATGTATCTTTTCTTTTTTTTTTCAAAATGAAATCGTTATATAAAATGTATGGGATAAAAAATAGCAATAAATTTGACGTGATCTATATATATATTCTTCTAATTTTATTCTTTCACGACTATATAACCTTTAATATATATATTTATACATATAGGGAAAAATAAATAAACATATTAATACCATTAATTTTATGATACATTTTCGTATATATATGCTTATCAATATATTGTATATAATTTATGTATATAATACGTGATAATACATATACATCCCTGACGTAAAAGTATACGCAACATTGAAATGTAAAGTAACAATATTTAATAAAAAAATGTTCAGTATGCAAAGTTTATATTACATGCGAGTGTAGTGATAATAATAAATTTTCGCTTTACAATCGACTTACAATTACAATTTTCGCTTTACAATCGACTCGACGCTATCAACGACTACTTCTGTTGTTGGGTTCATAATTTGTTGATGGTAATTTCCTTTTACGCTAATAGTTTTTCTTCCAAATTCTCTAAAACAACGTATAAATATTTTAATCAAAATGTATATGGGATTGAAATTTTGTAATAAAATAATATTTGAACGAAATCTAATCTGATCAAATATTATAATACGGGATTTTACATGTCTATGAATTACCCTTTGGATTATTTTTTCAACCGAGTAGATAAATAAACTACAACCCCATAACTATGCATCAGGTCTGGATGTATAGTTGTATACTATATGAAAAGTCTCATTTACTTAAAAACACGTACCATTTTCTACTTATATATTATATATATGATATACATTTCAAAATGAACGCAGCACATATGAGAGTTTACGATGAGCTCATATTAAAAACACTGACATAGTATTTTTTTTCCATTATTATTATTATTATTCATGTTCTTATAACATACATATATTATTTTTTTTTTCTTCTCCAATATTATTAGAAATTTACACTTTGACATTTTATATAAATGACTTTTTAATATATATATTTAACAGATGTGTATCATTTAACTATATATATGCTGCTTCATAATGCATATATACATATAAGTATAGGAACATTCATGATTGATATATGATAATATACCAATATTTTTCGATCTAAATTAAATGCAAGTGCAATATCCATTCTATAAAAATAGATATATATAAATCTTTAAATAAAATATTATTGTGAGATATTTTCAAAACAAAATAAATATATATCTTATATTATAATATAGTAAATGGAATAATCAATATATAGATACACTTCTCCATTCATTTTATCATTTTATTCACATACATATATATTGATTTTCGATCTAATTTGACATATATATATATACATTCAGATAGTGTATTTTGCAGAGCTTTTAAATTTAAATTATTCATATATATATGTATATACATTGCAGAGAAAATAAAAATGAAATACAGGCAGCTATGTGTGGTGTAAAACGGAATATGTGTAATGTGATGTGACTAATTGTCGAAGAACATTATTTTTCCATATAAATTTGATGGTCTATAATTTAATTTAAATTGTATGTGACTTTATGAACCAACTTCAAATTGTCTTCTATGAAATATCCGAATTTGATTGCATTTTCAAGTTATTCAAATAAACTAAAAATTGTAATAAAATCTTGGAGTGACAAAAAATAGAAAATGTAGTTCCTTGAACGAACAGATAATAATAGAATTTTTCGATAAATCTAAGGCGCCTATATTATTTTGAATGGATGTATGGAATTTTTCACGAGACGCTAAATACCGAATATGATGATTCTTTTTCTGATGGAACAAAAAATTTTATTACATTTAAAATTGAAACTGAAAATGTATATATTGTATTATGGGTTAAATATATATTGTTTTATTTTGATGTTTTGCTTATGTGCATTAAAACTAAAAATATAAATATTTTTGTTTTTTAGAATGAATATTTTTACATAAATATATATATAAATATAAGATTACATGTTATGATAAGAGATACAACTTTTTTGTTTGTATATATTTATATGAATATATACTTCATTTAATTTTATTATATAATTTTGTTTATTGTATATATTATTGTATATTTTATTAAACTCTGTGGAGTATTTGATAAAAATGGCAATCGGCACCACCAAAATTACCGCCACCAAAAAAAACAACAAATTGTGAAAACAACAACAGAAGTATGTTTTCGGCTACTAAAACCAATTGTCGGTTGTATGCGACAATAAGATTTCATATTTTATTTTTCTTATATAACATACATATGTTTAAAATAAATATATACGCATCTTCTTCTAAACCGCAATACATATATGTATGGTATGCGGAAAACAAAAATTTGCTGATAAATGAAAATCCATTTTATTTCATTTTCTTTTATTCAAAATATTCACATATCAATAAAAAAAAATATATATATAATACAATGTCTTTATTTATAAAAAAAAAAAAATAATAATAAAATGTATATTCATATACATGCATATATATAAAAATGTTACTCGTTTTTATTGGTGTTTAACTTATCCTATATATATATGGTAAGAAATATGAAGATTAAAGATATTCTGAAATATAATAAATATCCAGATTTTAATATACAGACGCTATATGCTCTTATTTAGGATTAACATACAGGGGATTTGCAATGGTCTACTAAAATATCCCGCAAATATGAAGTAACATTCTATATGTATATAATAAACAGAAAACAACTCATTTTTTTTATATGTCATTAATAAAACCAAAGAAAATTATATAATTAAATGCTCGAGAAAAGTAATTTTGCTATGTGTATATGTATCAAAATGTACGTTGTAAAGATTTAATGTAATGCTCGAATAGTTAGGTTTGTGGTTAAAAATAACCACAAAACTATACATGTGTATTTTATGTCATTGAACATATATCGATTTTTGCTTATAGATATATACATGAAACGCCATATAATACATTAATATATACTCTGTTTATTGTACCTACATCTACATAATCTATACAAAAAATATACATTTCATTTATCTATATTTAGCTTAATATAATATATATATATATATATATGTATATGAGAAAAAGTCCTATATATATATAGAGAGAAATTTTTCGTACTATTACTTTCTTATAATATGCATGCAAAAGTATAAATAAAGAAAATATTATACATATATATATAGGAAATGTCTATATATAGAAAGATAAATAAAACCACTCACTGTACATATATATTCATTCTATTTCTATGGTTTAGCAATAACAAAAATTCAAAATAAAAATCAATGTACAATATGTTATATACATTATATATAGCAGCAATATACTATTTAGATAAATATATATAATATATATAAAGTTATTTTATAAATAGATTTTCCGGATATTAACAATTATATATATATATATTTTTTTTTTATTTATTTAAGGATATTAAATTTAAAAATAGGTCGTTTATTAAAAATTAAATAAAAAAAGTTTTCTTATAAATATATACAATATATACTATAGGATGATTTGTATTGAAATATATAGTAACAATATATAAAAGGTACAAAATGTACAACTATACGGAAAATCACTGTTTTCTTTACAATATATAAATATATATTTGAATTTAATAACGCAGAAAACGGAATCTTTGAAAGGGACTTTTCTTAAATTTATTAATATATAATAGAGATAAATAATATTAAATAAATGTAATTTGATTGATATAGAAACATTATTTTTTGTTTGATGTATAAAATGTTTTTTTTTTGCGCATATAGATACAGTCATTTTTGTAAGTAATTATGATGAACTATAAATTCGAAAAATAGAACGAATTCTAAAGTCTGTTTTTAGTCTCGAAAAGTAAGTAATTAGAATTGTGATTTTTCATATAAATTTGTTTATGTGATTTCTATAGGTAATCCGAACATATAGAAGTAATCCGTATAGAATCCATTCGTATAGAAATATTGTACCGAGGTCTATGATAATCAATTTATATAAATGTTCCATCATTAGTTTCCGCTATATTATGTTTCTAGCTTCTTGTATGGTTTGTTAGAAAAAAAAATAGATACAAAAAATTGTTATTATTTTTCTAGGATGTTTATATAATAATGGTCCCCTCTGATATATTCTCTTCATATGAATTTATATAATGTCATATTATTCAATGAATCAAGTATATACATATAAATGTTTCTCATATATTTATATATAATATCCTAAAAAAAAAATAAAATAAAACTTTGAAAGTTATAAAGTTATGAAAACCATATATATTTCTATGCCATCGACAGAATCAACCATATGAAATTAAAAAAAAATATATTATTAATAATATAACATCTCTACGAAAATATTATATGTATATATTTTAGAAATATGTTATATTTATATTTATTAAATATTACTTTTATCAAATCTATTTGTTTATTTTTCCGTGTAAACAAATCGATTTATTATAGAGGGATATTAAAGAAAATATACGTTTAATGTCATTGAACTTATTTATCGTAGATATAATTGGATACTGTTTAATTAAAAGTAAATATTTTCTTAATTTTTTTCAGCAAAAATATAAGAAAAATTTAATTTCAAACTTTTACATTTTATATAAAATACTCGACATTTTGTATATGTATACAAAAAACATATAACATTTGAATGAGTTTATATGCGAATTTCTTTAAATCTTCAATCAAATTACATAGTGCAAATCTATATATATATATATATATATATATAGTATGAATATTGGATTTATTCAATTGCATTTGATCATTTTTTTTTCTGTTAGGAAATTCAAACTTTAAAAATAAATATGAGATTTAACTTTTATTTATTTTTTTTTGTTTTTTGTAAATATTTATTTAATTGACAGACTTTTTACTATTTATGTTTTTTTCTTAATATTATTATATTGAATTTATTTCTTTACATAATACAAGGTTTTGTTTCTTTTTCTCCTATATTTTTTTTTTAGAAGTGTTTCCTATTTATATTTTATTTAATTTACATGTAACAAAATAATGATTGACTATAATATAATATACAGTATATATATTGTTTATGCAATATATGGGTTTATATTTACTTGAATTTTTTTTTTTGATGATTTAACAAGTTTAGGTATTGTTAAATTGTAAAGTTATAGTTGGCAACAATATATATTATTGTTATGTTTTGTATTTTTCTTACCATTTTACAATTTTACAATGATACAAGACTATATACAACAAAGAATATGGATATTCTTCTTATATTTGTGACATCATCCCACACGTTTTAAAAGTACAATGTTCTATAAAAAAAATAATATTAATAGTGTGGGAAGAATATGCAGAATTTTTTCCCCAAAAAAACAAATTTCACTTTACAAAATCATATAAAATTATAATAATAGTTCGAGTTTCACAAATTTATTGAATATATATTCACAATTAAAAGAAAAACACTTCTTTTTTAATTTTACCGAAAATATAGTATAACTGCGGTGATAAATGAACAAGCAATTTGTATATTAAATATATATTTATGATGATTGATATACCAATAATAATTAATACACTAAATTAAATTATCTAACGAAATTTTGGGGTCGTGGGTTCGAATCCTACTGAATGCATAAAATATGTTTTGTGTTTTCGGTTATTTTTCGAATCTGAATTTTAACACAGAGTTGTATATTCCGCTTGCGGTTGGTCGTACGGCTAATTACCGACACCGTAAAAGCCACAAATTAAGTAACTAATAACAGAAGGCTGTTGTTGGACGCCAAAACCAGATTGTTGGTTGTATAGCGAAAAATTTATTTTTTTTTTTTATTAAATTAAATTATAGTTATGCAGATTCTCTATATGCTTGTACACACATTTATAAATTATTTTTAACTAAATTTTAAGTATATTTTAATAATATAATATTATAGAAATAATTTTTATATATTGAAAAAATTTAGAAAAAAATCGTCCATATATGAAAAACACACATTTATACACATTCAATGTTTGTATATAACGCGATATTTTGGAAATGTGGGATCAACTATTTTTATAATTATACATATATATATATATATATGTTGATAAAAATAAACGATTATAATATTGTAAACAACTCGAAACGTCGTCATTTTGTTAATTGTATATATGTTCAACATTTTTTATAATTATATATTATACATATTTTTATAATAATGAACGATTATAAAAATGTAAATTTTTTGTACTAAATAACATTTATATTTGCGATAAATGTATCAAAACAATATCAACTCAAAACGTCGTTATGTTCATAATTGTATATGTGTAAAAAAAACGAAAAGAAATAAAATTATCTCATTTTTTTTTTGTTTAATAATATTATATTATTATATTATTCATTTGAATTGCTATATTTATTTTATAAAGATACAACATATAATTAATATAAATGTGAATTGTATTATAGGGGACTATATCAAATCTAAAGAATATTATCCCATATATATATTGTGAAATGTTTTCGTCATAAATATACAAATTTCTATTACAACCATTATATTGATCTCGGATCAAAGCATTAAATTGATTGCAGTATTGTTTAATTCTTGTATTAGATATATTAACAATTTATGTCGTTATGTCAATTCTAAATGTCAATTCTACTCAAGATACTCCTCCGCCTAAACACAAACAAAACATTTGTAAATATACTTTTACATCTGTTAAATCGTCCAGCATTCACAAAAGTACTTTTAAATATAATTCATTTCAATTTATTTACGACAAAACCATTTGAAAGTTAAAAAAAATAGACAATAGATAATATGTTTTTGTTCTATATAACACAATACTTTTTTATATATAAATTATATTTTCGAACGAAAATGTAAACATATTTCATCTCAATGTATATTCCGCAAATAATCATTATTGAAAGACACATATATATATATAACATATGAAAATACAATGTACTATTGCTTTATGTGACAATTTATATATATCCATATTCTTTTCCGACCATGATAATATTTTATTTCGAATTTTTTTTAATGAAAATGTAATTTTTCACGTTCATTTATTTAAAAATGTATATACAAGTGTATCTATATATTCAATTATTATATAGAGAAAGTTTTCATTAAAAGTTTTTCAACCATCATATATTGTATGCATATACATATGTTAATATAGCGTAAATGAAAATGTTTTATAAACTTTTCTTATTAAATGTATATTTTTTGTATATATTCTCAATTAATTTAACATTTAACATTTTATATATTATACAGTACAGTGTAATCGATTTGATTTGAACCATTTTATTGAATATATAATTGGAAAATTTTCGGAAAATTTCTATTGACAATAATTTCAATAGTAATAAATTGCATTTAATTATAATGTTTCATTAGATGCATACACTTAAACAAATTTAAATACTGTCACCTTCTACGAAAACTTATAAATTAGATAGTAGACTCATATATAAGTGTATATATGAAATAATATGAATTCGTTGAATTTTCCATTCAATTTTATATCAATTCTTTGAAATGTTAATTTTAAATTCAATTAAGCGTGAATTTACTGTATATATATATACATTTTATGTATATATATTCATTTATAAATGTACAGAAATTTGTTCTGAATATTCATTACATAAATCAATAGTTTAAGTATTTCCGTTTATATTGACACCATCAATGACAGATGTTTTACCCTTTTCATTCTTGTTTATATGTATATGTATAAATACAATAAATATATAATCGCAAAATACACCCAAACTCATTCCTATATACACACTTACTGTGAAAATCTATACACAGCATCCTTGTTTGAAACGCGAAAATTAATTGTTCTCTATATATTTATAATTATTTTGTTGATTTTAATTTCTATATACTTTTGAATTTATATATAAATATGGTAGTTACTCGTAATTTTTCTATTCTTATATATATATTCCTTTCGTTAAAGAGAAATTGAAATTTAACAACATTTTAATATCATAAAAAATACTATGTTAAATTTAATCGATCAATCATAAACCATATTTATAATGAATTTGATTTTCTTTTAAATTAATATTGTCATTCGGATAAATTAATATATATAATTAATTAAGGTATAAAGAGTTATGTTGTCAATAAAAAGATTTTAACCGAATAATCCTTTTTGCTTTGTATTCTATATAAAATTTTATATCTATAAAAAAAATTAAGCATAATATTTGTAATAATTTAAAAACATATAATCTATATACTTAATTTTACCACATTCAAATTATGAAAATTTAATTTTTTTCTAAATGGATTTTCTTCTGAAATATGGTCCTGCTGTATTTATTCTTTATAGGATAAATAAAATCTAAAATTTTATTGATTCGTATATAATCCAAAATCAATAATAATTTATCTATCATAGATTATAAAGGTGATGATATCCATATGTCTATTATTGATTAAAATTATTATATTGTAGTAAAATTGTAATTGTATACCATCTGATTTTCTGATTTAAAAGAATATCCTTCTTTTAATATTTGTTAGTAAAGATGTACTTTTGTACGGTTGAAAGATAATAATAATTTGTTATTTTATTAAAATACATATATGCATATTGTTGTATACTTTAGCAAAATTAGTATAGTTATTAAAAGGTATAAAAATAAATGTACGATGAACGCGTATTTACATTTTAGAATTTAAAAGGGTATGGTATTTAAATGCTTTAACAGGATGTTCGTGAATCTTTGCTGAAAACTACTTCAAAATTGTTATATAACTATTTTGATAAACAAAATTATAAGAAATTCTATTCTAAATCTTTTCTATAAGAATTTCTAATATAAAATTAAGATTTTCTTTATGAGTAATGGTCCGATACGTATTAAAAAAGTGTATTTACGGAAATTATTTGGGTACTGTATCCACTACATTTATGGCTATGTACATTACATGTATTTGTATTTTAAAGATAGAGCAATTTTTTCTCGACTACACCTAAAATTTCAAGAGACCGCCATACTTCAGAATTAGATGTCTAAATATACAATTTGTATAGGGTAATTTCATCATTGAATCACCACCGGATCTATATGGTTTGTACCTTTTATCGCATATGAGCACCCGCTATATAAATATGTATAAATGAGTGTATGCTATAATATATACGAATGGTATATATTATATGTGTTATCAATAATCTTCTCTAATTTGTTTGATAAAATAAATAGCACAAAGCATGGAAAATATTTCTATATATACATATAAATATTATACATACCGATATAACAAATTACATGTAAAATATACATATATATATTTATATGTTTCATACAAAAGCGTATATATGTATATATATAAAATTACAAAAATATGCACGGTACTATTTTAACGAGTAAAACAAAGCTATTTTGCATTTTAACAAATGGAGGTATGTTAAATATACAATATTATATTTCACATTGCATATATGTACTATATATATATATACTTATTTTAATACCTTTATATGTATGTATATCCTAATAATATGATATTACCATCACCAAAGGATAAAATGTATATATATAGATATATATCGGAAAGTGTGATATGATATGACATACGCGTATATATTGTACCTGTTTGTTATGCATATATTATATATATATTAGCAATATTACCAGCGAAAAAAACATTTTTTTTTATCCAACAGGGTTAAAATTGTTATATATTTAAATGTATAACGACGAGGTATTATATGCATATACGCTATAGTACAGTGAATAACAAAAATTAGTAAACATTTAATTTGAGTTAATAATTCGCATAATTATTTATTCAATATTAGGTACAGTTAAACATAAATGAAAATACCAATACAGCAATTAGAATTTAAAGATAATTTATTTGTTTTATCGAAATTGAATAATGGAATACAAATTCGCAAATATAATTTGAATTCATATAAATTCAAGAAAAAAATCTTTCATCGTTACTAAATCTTGCCAAAAATGATAACTTTAAAAATAATAACAAAAAAAAGAAATATATTTTAAAATTAGGTTCGCTCATTTTTGTTATACTGTGCACGTTTGTGTTTAAAGAAGAAACATTTTTCATATATTCATATATTATACATATATATCGAATATGTACAAATAAAAAAATATACAAAATAAATATTATCATTAGACATTTTTGGATTGTGGCATTTTTTTTTTGTACGTGAATTTAAGAACGTGTTTGTTAACATATTTGTGTATATACATAGATATACATATATACGTAGATATTCATATATATACGTATATTTATAAAAGATTAAAATTTCGTACATTTTATATGATGATCTACTCAGACACACCATATGAATTTATTTTCTTTATTTTTATATAAAATATAGGTATTATATGGTATACTATACTATAAAAGGAAATATGGTTACAAGGATATACATTTGACATATCTGTTTTAATATTTAATAAGTATATATATTGTATAAATATGTATATGTATATAAAAAAAATTATACACTTAATCCGTTATATTCCCATCCCATGATAACCCACCCACTGTATTTTATTTAAATATATAACATATATAAATTAAAATTTGATATATAAAAGTTATATTATTGTGGTTCCTATACTGTTTGACAGTTGAATGTGTATTTTGTGTTTTTTTTTAATATTAAACGGTTTAATGTGATAAAATATTGTTTTTTTTATATTTGTTTTAATATGATATGTACGTAAACGTATACATTATACGTATTTGTAATGTAATTTAAATATTATATCTACATAAATTTTGATTAAATGAAATTCATCGCATATATATTTTTGGGTATTATAATATCAAATTAATTTTATGTTAAATAGTTCACACACACAGCACACACCTATACACAGAATTATTCTTTGAAATGTGAATAACATACTTTTATCCTTAAAGCCTTGTACGCGAATGAAATGAAAATTTCGTTTTGTAAATTTTTATTTACTTTTCTTCACAAAAAATTTCTTGTGAAATTAACGTAGAATTTCATTTCATCCGGGTGTATCAGCCTTAAATACATTTTATATATGAATATTATTGTGAGTGCGTATAAATAAATAAAAATGTTAATTTAAATTCGATTTTAATCTATTTTTTATATATATATATAATACAAACATTCTGAATATTGTCAAATTTATTGGAATATAATCTAATATATATATATATATATGTATTTAATGTAAATATACAAAACAATTTATGATCTTTTTAATATAATTTGAATACATAACATTTATATAGATAATAATATTATAATAAGAATTATATTTTTGTGTGAAGCATCTCCTAATTTTCCACACAAATAAACAAAATAGAAAATATGTATGTAATCATCTTATCATATATATAGAATTTGTTGAGAATAATTTTTATTACCATAAATATAATTTTCACATATATACTATCTATATTATATGTCTATTCTATTCTATTAACAATATAAAATTTAATTAAAACTTAATATATCGAAAATATAAAGATCATAATACATATAGAAATATATTTATTTTTACATATCTTTATATGATTTCAAAAGCTTCCGAAAATTTTTATTATATATATAAATATAAACCTAAAACAAAATATAATCAATATAAGATAAATTCAATTAAATATGAAAGTTTTATTGTATGTATGTATATATAAAACATTCTTCTTCTTTTTTTTTTGTCCGCTTGGTGATATATATTTTGATATGTATATAATTTATATATCAGGCCAAAAATACTTAATTTAATAAAGTTGGTATTTCGCATATGTATGAATATGAATACACGAGACGGTGTATGCTTATTTCAGTGAGTCATTTATATGTGCATATCCTTTATATTAAAAATATATATAATTATATATATGAATAAACAAAATTAAGGCTTAAGTTTAGTTAAATTGCAAACACATTTTTATTATAGGCTAAAGTATTATACATATCTATATATTTATTGTATAATATATACAGAAGCCTATATCAGAAAGGATAAATGAACATAAAGTGATTTATGGGTAGGATATTTTGCGTATGCCATATAATTTATTGTTTTTTCTTTCTTTTGCGGATTTGGTTTAATTCGTTCTTATATATAAAATGTCTTAACTATATAGATATATGTATATATTCATTCATATATGAATATATATATAATATATGTCGAGAATCTTTGCAAATTTTTATATATATACATATTTAAATTGTATATTTTGTATGTATAACTAAATTTCACTATAATATAAACAGGGATTTTGAATAAACACATCGTAATCCTGGGCGCCCCCCTTACGATTTTTTGTTGAAAATAGGCCCAAAATTACCTGGTATGCGTTTGTGCAAAATCAACTTGGACACCTTGTATATAGATTATATTGATTGGTCTTATTGTGTAAAAAAAATAAAATTTACTTCTTTTTTTTAACAATATTTTTACAATATAAGTTATATATCATTTTATTGGAATAATTGTACGTTTAATATCGAGAAAGAAAAAAAAATTAACCAATAAATTTTCTTCTGTATATATGATATATTTTTATATTGCCAATATATAATATGTCTGTCACTGAATATATTTAATACATAATATATAAATATACATATATATATTGTATATAATGAACTTATTTAAACTTTTAAGCTGTTTTTGTTCGATTATTGTAAAAAAAAATCGAAATAAAAAAAATTTCCATTATATTATATTTTATTATATATACATATATGGCAATAATGGCAATTATGTATTTCTAAATAAATATTTTGAAATAAATTAAATTTTGTAACATTTAAAATGAATTACATTTATAATGGATTTATATGGTTTCGGTAAATAAACATATTTATTTATATATAGATTATAGAATATAGTTACATATATAACTGAACTCTAAATATTAGTATACGACTGTTTTAGACTTTTAGATTAAATTCATTTGAGTGGCTGTCTGTGGTATATATATATTTAATTCTAAATACCCAAAAAATTGGATTTCGATTTAATTTCAATGTTTTTATTATTAGACAATTGTCAAAAAAAATCGTTTTACTTATTTAATTTTTTTTAAAAACTTGTAACAGCCGTTTGTACTTTGGAATAATCGAAAGAAAAAAAAATTTCCCATTTGCAGTACCATAAATCGTGATTTCATTACATTTATTTATGCTTCATCTATACAAATCGTTTAAAACAGATGATTTTTTACCTATATACGTGATTAGAATATGCACGTCTCATATACTAATTGTAATTGTTGACTTGAAGCTATCATTTACTATATTGAATTTTTCCTTACAATTTAATTGATATTTAAAATTCTTTAAAATTAAAATTTTTCTATTTGATTTAAACTCTGTATTTTTTATAGTATGATATATATAAAGTTGCAATACATAAAATTATATAAGGATTGAACATTATATAAATTGTGATTGTCAATCACAATTTGTTTGGTTCTTTTACCTTCTTTGTAGGAGCAAAACATAAATAAAATCAGTTGCATGTCAAACAAGTTTAAATCTTATTGTTTAAATACACATTGTTTAATCAATAATATATACTATTTAATGTATAGTATATGTATGGTATATAGACATTATTATAACTATATGTGGTTCAATTTATAAATGCATTTTCTATATAAAACCGTATATATGTAACATAAAATATATACATACAGTTCATTTATCATATATAAATATATGTTCTGTATAATATATTGTATATATGTGACAATTTTATAGAACATAAAAATATCGATTTGTTATATATCATTTAAATAACTGAATGTACATACATTTATATATATAAAAGAGGGAACGATATATTGATAATGTATGGCATATACAAGCATAACTATAAATATATATACATACATGCAATACATATTATATATATATACATGGATTATATATGTTTATATTTGAGTACGATATATGAATGATAATTTCAATAAATAAATATACATTAATCCAATACATCCTAAATAAAATTAGAATTATATTTGTGAATATATATATAATGTATTTAACAATTCTTATATAAGTATTTAATAATAATTCATTTACAACAATTCATAAGATTAGAATTATAAGATAAACCTTTTATATTTTATAGATATAGAATTTATGAAATTGTTTCATATTCATCATTTCATATTATTTGATACAATAATGAACGAAAGATTTTAAGCTAAAGATTTTAAGCTATAAGATAAGATTTTTTTAAAAACATATTAATAAAACACTAAATATACTATTCGCATATATCCTTTTTAACATCCAATATTTTAAATTCCGTAAACTTACAAATTTTAATCATTGTGTTAATAATTGAAAAGAAAGAAAATATACTTTATGAAAAATGGAATATCTATATGTAAATAAGAAAAATTATGTATAAACTAAATGTACATCCATATATATAAATATCAATAACATTGTAATTTTTCTGATTGCGTCGTCTATAAAATCACTAAAAAAATTATATCCAAACATGTCACCATTTATTGATGTGTAATTCAGTCAATCGCTTGAATTTATCTGTATGTATACAATAACAAAATCAAAAGTTATGTGTTAAATATAAAAAATAAATATGTTATATTTTAGGATATTTTACGATCAATAACATATCCCAAATATATATCCGTATATATATATACATATAACAAATGTATGTAATGAAGACAATATCATATATATTGGAAAAAACTTCATTTACAAATAAAATTGAACGTGTTTCGTGTTACAAATTGTGCAAATGACATAACATAACATAACATCCAAATCAAAAAGAAAAGAAAAAGAAAGTAACAAAATACACAGTATATAGTATACATAAAAAGGCATTATATTATTTATTATATATATATATATATATATATCTATATGCATGTAGGATTATTATATCCTTATGTATATTTTGCTGTTCTCTATACATTATCAGAATATAAAAATATGTATAAGAAACTTACTCTTGATAAAAATTGAAAGATTTTCAGAATATATATAATTTTGTATTTTTTTTTGTTTTTTTTTCTTTTATTTTTTATAGATATAATATAATATACATATATTACCAGATATTACATACATATACGACATGTATTGATTTTTGTTTTATATATTCATCCGTAAACATATATATATATAGAATAGGTGAGTAACAAATGTTTTTATAAATTTGTAAAAATTTTGTGATATTTTATATCGTTTAAGCGTTTAAGATAATATTTTTGTTTATTTTTCCAATACACATAAATAAGATTATCGCATCTATATAGAAATTTTAAAAGATTATATATAAAAGAAAAATTAAGATAATATATCCTAATGATAATTTATCGTATACCGTAAATTTTATTTTGATGATATAATAAATTTTAATATTTTATGTATGTGTTAAATTCTACCATTTTATCCACTTTGTATTTTGATTGTTTAGTTTCAAACAAATAATTATATATACTTTTTAATTTTAAAATGAAAAGGATTAGAATTATAACTTTAACATTAGAAATTTCTATTTGAAGATAAATAGAAAAGTAATCACATGCTTTATATAATAACAATTTTTTGTTTTTGGTTTTGTTGTAATGACCTGTTTGTCATATTTAAATAAAGATTATTATACTATATATACTATGGATAACTTTTCTCTATATCCGAGATATACATGTTTAAAACTTTTTATATATATGCTCTTTAACTTTGTATATATAGAACAGTATATTTTATATGCTTTTATATATATGTATGTTGTGTATATGCATACATATGTATATAATCATACTTTCAAACATTAATTTCAGATAATTTTATAGATTTAATTATGTTGGCTTTTATCCAAATTACAATTGAATTTACATTGTTCTATAAAATTTATATGATGACATATTATATATATATATATATATATATGGAAAAATGCATGTATTATATATACAGTACTATATTCATACGCCGAGTGTATTGGACAAATATAATACATGGTTTACATTCATATGCATTAAATTACCTGATAAAAAAATGTCCATGTGCCTTTTGTATTTTAATAATCTACATATTTGTTTTGTTTTTTTTTCTATATATTATATACATTCACATTCACATACCAAGCCAAGAAGGTGCAAAAATTAATTTTATAAAGGTACTGCATATATGAATATTTAAAAATATTTATATTCATGTATGAAGTTTTATCTTATTTTTAAATAGCAATTGTTTTTTTTTTGAAAAAACCGCATTCAGCGATAACTATATAGAATTAATTGTACTATAATGCAGTTTTATTTATGCGAAATATAATCGCAAATATATTTAATTATTAGTATTTAGACCGAAAATTTGGGTTATAATGATAATCTAATAAATAGAATATAAATTATTGAAGCGTTATGAGACATTCGAAAATCTGATTCGAGGTCTAAACCATGGAAACCCATCTATTCGTATAATATTTAGTTAAGATGCCGTATTTTAACCTCTAACCTCTAAAATAATCATCATTTAGATTTAATACATGTTCAAGAAATCACATTTGGAATTCAATTGGAAATTGTTCATGTACATTTATTTTTAATTTGATAAGAATTTTTCATCATTCATTTTTTGTTTGAGAATAAAATACATGTTAATATTTTATAGTAATCATTGTGTGAATAATATTAATTATTAAATATATTTTGAATATATTAAATTATTAAAATATTTGTTTGAAATACATAATATTATGAGTATATATAAATATATTAATCGATATATATAAATTCAATATTGTATACATTTGTAATGTACTCTATATAATTAATAACGAATTTTATTTTATTAGATTGAATAATTAATAATTTTTTTTTGTTTTGGTTTACTGTTGATATTTTTTTGAGTTATTGTCTAATTACTTATGTATTATAAAATATTTTTCATATACACAAAGTATTTTCTATATATACATATATTACATATATTCTATATACATATATGGAATATATAATACATATATTCAAAAAATGTTTGAACATTAATTTATCTACGGATATTCCTATATTATCGAATCAAAAGATTGTAAAAACCAAAAGAATCAAAACATTTCAGGTCAAAAATTGAAAAAATGTTCATTGATCATTGACCAACAGCTTTTTTAAAATAAATCCAATTTTCTTTGCTTATAAGTTCTATATTCATTTAGAATTAAACAGTTACTCATATTTTATTATGTAAAAAATTGATTGAATTTCAAACGCCTTTTTTCCTTTAAATCATATAAATTATGGTGCTATATATATATTTTTATTTGAAAAAAAAAAAAAGAAACCAATATAATTCATTTTCATAATATATTACATCATGGTATATCTTTAAAATAAACAAAAAAGATTTCAATTTTGTTTTGTTTTTGGTAACCAATTATAATAATAATGATGAAAATATACTTTTCTCATAGTTGATTTAAAAAAAAAAAATATTAAACAAAAAAATAATTAATTTGTTTAAAAAAAAAACAAAACGCAAATGACAAAAAAAAAGAACTCTTTTTGTGTTTTAATCATTTTTTCATTATGAAATAACGTATTTTATTTTTTGTAATATTATTTTTATTATTATAATTATGGTTAAATTATTTTTTCGTTTTTCCAACAAATTGTTTTCCGGATATTTATTTTGTAATTTTTGTGGTATTAGTAATAAATTGTTTTATTTTTCTTCCGTTTCATATAAGTATTTTTACGTATTGGCATACGAAACCATACAACGTGAACAATTTTATAATATGAGAATTGTTTATTTTGTCTTTTCAACATTTGTTTTTATTACTTTTTTTTTGTTTTTGATGAAAATATTTAAAATTCAGATATTTTTATTTTAAATACTTTCAAAAAAAATAAATATGTAATTATTCAAAACTTTTCAACGGATTCAAAAGACCGAACAAAAAATATTATAATAAATTCAGTATTTATGCAAATAATATATTATATAATATAAAAAAAAACATGTTAAAAATTTTATCCGCATATTTATAATTTTAATCTATTTCATTTTTTTTTGTCAATTCTGTCATAGGATTTTATATGATATTTTTTAATTAAAAAATTATAATATATGATATATGCATTTTTAATATATCTATATTAATTTTTTTCGAATATACCATACCATAATGGTATTATTTATATACGATATATATATAAATAAAATTCAAAAACTCAATTTTAAAAATCAATCTGATGTGAACTTATAAAGGATAATTAATGCAATATTATGTATGCCACAATGAGGTAACAATGAAAAAAAATATTGCTATCTGTTTATTTATTTTAACATAAAATTATTGTTATACATATAAAAATATGTAGATATGTACGTACACACAAACTTCATTTTTAAATATACATATATATTCGTATAACAAAAGCTTTATATATATATATATATAATAATGGTTATTTAAGGGAAATTTATGTTATTTGAGTAGCATTAAATAATAACCGCATTTTATCATATACAGATCATATAATATATGAATATATATATATGGTATAGTATATATATTTAAAACATTTCTCAATGCACAACATATTTATGTATGGTTATATGATTTCGTATATGGTTATATATTTATATAATAAAACAGTGGCATAATATCATTATATTCTAATTTATTTTGAAATGCGAATTTAGAGATAAAACATAAAACCAACATTGAACAATACCGCATCCATATGGAAAATTTTGTGGTTATATATATAATTTTAATGACATATAGTTTGTCATTTATAAAACGAAACCTATCTAAAAGCAAAAATAATAATAATTTTTGTTTTTTTATATAAGTTGTGCTATTCATTTAGCAAATAATTGTCTATTGTTTTTCATTTAAAAATTGTTAAATGTGTTTATTTCTGTGTGCGTATCATACATATTTAAATATATTAGAGTTAATTTCATTCATATTACATATAATATTATATATATATAATCAATATAATTCATAGAATATATATGATAGTCATCTGGCAAATATAATTATAAAACATTTAGTTATTTATAACATATATACATGTATTATATATATGTAGTCCATTTATAAATAATCGGAAAATTTTGCTTATTGTTTGTCAACTTTTATTTTCGTTAATATAAAATATAATGAAAATTGTTTAGAGCGATAATTTACGGCATATTATTTTTAACATCAGTGGTGTACCTTTAATTTAATTTTTATAATAATATAGAAGACGAAAATCTATCTTAACATTTGTGAAAGGTCTTAAAGTTTTCCAATATAACGATTCAGATATAGAAAAAATGAAATGATTTAAATATAGAGTTCGCTATAGAAATTTGGTAATGCGAATAGAAATTTTTTTCATATTAGTTCTTATAATTCTTATACATCAAAAGCAATATTTTATTGTTACAAATACCTTTAATTTGCAATTAAAAATAAACATAATAAGGTTTTTATCTATATTTCTATCATATACGCCTTTTTTTCAAATTTGTAAATTATATGTATTATAATTTATAGATTACCCAAAATTTCTCCATATTAAACTTTATTATTTGTAAACGACACAATTACATATTTAATTCTATTCGAGAAATGGTAAATAAATAAAATATTTAATAATTAAAAAAAAAATGTAATTTAATTATTCTTCTTATTAATTATATGAAAAATATATAATCTATACTTTATATTATAATACCTAAGTGATTTTTTTTTGGCTCAAAAATGATTAACGAATTAAAATCAAATACAATAAAAATATGAAAAAATTATAATAATGAATTATAAAAAAAAAAAAGCAAAATCAAATATCATATCCGCTGATAAACAAATTATATTAAAAAATAATAATTAATAATTCTTTTTTATTATGTATATATTTTTATTTACACTATAACCAATTTAGCATATTATTTTTTTTTTTTTATTATTTATAATTTTTGATGAGTAACGAGAAATGGTTCAATATATAAACAAATTACTGAGCTTTTGTATACAAACATTTTTTTATATTTTTTTGAAAGTCATTTTATATAATATGATTTTTTTTTAATACTATAAATTTATTCAATAAAATTTTATTAAATTTTAATATATTATTTCATATATAGTTATAAAAAAAAGCGATTTCGTTTTTAAACAATAATTTGTTATATTATAAATTATTAAAATATTAACCTGTATATAATCCCGTAATTTTTTTGTTTTTGTTCATCCGCGCACCTATTCAATTTTTGATGTTCTATATCCTATTTTATATATTTATATATACATAATATATAAATGTTGTTGAATAAAATATTTAATATTGTAAATTCAACTTTTTTTCTTTTGCATCATTATCTCACAAATATTTATAGATATATCTTTTTTTATATACATCTATATTTCTACATTACAACGGTGTGTATATTATTTTATATATAACAAAAAAAAGCACCGCACTGAATATTTTATAAAACGTATTTTTATTATTTAATAATAATCCTTTATATGTATATATGGATTTGGTTGGATATATATAATCCGCATAAAATTTAATAACTTAAATGGATTTTATTTTTCAATTAAACACCTACAAAAAAAAAGCATCAACATCACTTATTTAATGTAATTATAGAAAATATATAACATAACAAAAACAATTGTTATATATTTTATTTAGAAAAAAATAACAAAATAATGTATTTTTTCATTTATATAAATAGAATAATATATTTCGGAATATAATTAATCATTTTTTTTATATATACGAAATACAAATTTTAACACTCTCATATTGTTGTATTTCTCATATATACTTTCGTAAATTTTCATAATTATAATTTTCCATTTAAAAAATATGCAATATAAATTTCAATAATTTAGGATATATGACAAAAAAAAAATTAATAAATAATTATACAAATTCACGCACGCACCTTTCTAACATACACACGATTTAGAATGTTTCACTTTATTTTAGACAATTTTTTTAATATAGATATTTTTCAACTTGTTTTATCTTTTCAGTATTAAATATATTTATAGGATAAATTTTCCCGATATTTTGATTTTATTTCGTAAAAACAATATTCTATATATTTTTTTTTATTATTATACAATCAACATTTTAAATAAACATTAAATATCTATATATATATATATATATATTATATGGTGTGGTTGTGGTTGCTGTTGTTTTTGTGTTGTATATAGATATGATAAACATATATAGGAAAATAGAAAATGATAAGCACTAATACACTTTCAAAGAAAATTTCAATTTTCGTTGACACATACAAAAATTATATGGTGTAAATTTGCGGCATATTATCGAAAATTTGAATGACACAAAATAAATGAAAAAAATTCATAAAAAAAAAAATGATTCAAAACAAATAACTAAAATATATATAGTTCTTCTCATAAAAATTTCAATTTTTTATTGAACTTGTTTTTCTTTTAAAACATACAGAAAATAACGATTTGATAAAATTAACTATAAATTAAAACATATCCATAAAAAGTAAAATTTAAATTAATGATAAATATTTTCTATATACATATAGAATTTTTCCAATATTTATATATATATAATATTTTCAACATTTTTATTTTTACATCACAAAACAAACATTTTTTTTCTTTAAACGCATTTTCATTTTTTTATTTTTACACTATATAAATTTACACAACTTATTTAATTATAAATCAACTATGTTATTTTCTTTTATATACATGATTATAAAAGTTTATAAATTTTTTTTTTTTTAATTGTGAATTTGTATGGAAAATATTAAATGAAAATATATTGTATGCGAAAAATGTTTAAACGAACGCGATAGTTTGTCGGTATCCAAAAAATATTTTCTCATGACTGGTAAACGCCCGAGTTTCATATGGTGTTTACAATCTATAGTTAAATGTGTTTTACTTTATATCTATATACATGTATATGTCTATATATATATATGTATATGAAAAAATGTGAATGTATAAGTTGGCTGGAAAAACAATGCAATATCATGGAATTTTTACTTTTTCCTATATTATTCAGTATATATATTTTATATAGTATATATGGGGAAAATAAAAGAAAATTTATGACAATTATGTCATATGGAATGGAAATAAATATATTAAAATGTAATTGTTTAAATGAAAGGCAATTTTTTTATTAAATTAAATTATTTAGTTTTTATCTCTTATAAGTAAGAAAAGCTATTGAATATCGTTTTATATCTATACTATATAATTAATTTTCAATATGATGTGGAAACCCTTTTAAGTTCTAAATTTTCATTTCTATATATGTGTATTTGCACATATACATAAAATGAATATAAATTATTACAAACCATGCGCCGTTTTCATGACATACAAAAACAGGATATTTTTTTATATATATAGTATATGAAAATATGAGTAAATAAGAGTAAAAAAAAAGTAAATATATAAATCATACATACATTTTTTATTTCATCATTTCTGTATATGTATTTGTATATATTAAGTATAGTATATTCTCTTATCCTTTTTTGTTTTGTTATCCTTTACTTTTATTACGTATATATATAAATACGATATTATACATCATCAGCAGCGAGGAATGGAAATGTCTGATGGATAGACAATTTAAAAAATCCAAAATAAATAAAGTCCGTATATGTTTACGTTCTGTGATGTTGAAATTTTGGTTATTCATATACTTATGAACAGTAACGAACACGTTCGAATCAAAACGTTAAGTCAAAAATTATGTTTGCTAAAATCATCTTCAACAAAATTTTAATAAAAACATTACCTTAAAAAAAGCTTTAATCAGGGAAATAATCCATTTATAAAACATTTGTGCGGTAATTGACAATTTTTCGAAATTTTTTTCGTAGTCAGTGTTCCTTTGTCTTAAAACTCATATACAAATAATTTTATTGAAATAATTTAAATAATATTATAATTATTTAATAATTACAATAAAATATCAAATCGGGGAAGAAAAATCGTATTCAGTGTTCAATAGCCAATTTTTATTTTAACCATATACAAAAATAAATATGAAATCAGGAAAGAAAAATCGTTGTCAGTGTGGAATAGCTAATTCGTTATCTTTAATTATACAAAAATTAAATAATATTAAATAAACCAAATCATAAACAACACAACATCAAATGCCGAAAAATCGTATTCAACTAAAATTTAAATTCTAACGAAAAGAAAATTATAAGTAAATACAAAAAACATAAATATTATACCGAGGTATATATAAATATAAATATATTATTTTTTTTTATATTTTTGATATATCAACAACCGTCATTCTATATGATTCTTTATTATATATTATATTTGCTTGTATTGTACAAACAATGTAAATATTAAAATATAACATATATGCATATATATACCAAAATCAAAGCATTAGAGAAACCAGTTTAAACAACATACATGCCTGCTTATCATCATCATTACCTAAAATTATTACATAAAAGACAATTCAAAATTTGTCTTTTTTGGAGTATTTTGAATTCTTTTAACTGTATATTAATATATAAGAAATTCGTTCTATATGTGTATCGGTTGACGAATGCATGAATATAGCAATAGAAATCTATATTGGAAAAATTGCTCTATGAAAAGACATTTCAAAATTTGTCTTTTTATGAGTATTTTAGCTATATAGTATTGATAGCATATATCAATATATAAGAAATTCGTTCTATATGTGTATTCGGTTAATGACTACATGCATATAGCAAGAGAAATATATACACTTTATAAAAAGACATTTCAAAATTTGTCTTTTTTTGAGAAAGTATAGATAAATTAATACGTAAAATATCATCTATCGGTTGATGAATACATGCATAGAAATAGAAATACGACTGGAAAATTGCTCTATAAAAAGACATTTTAAAATTTGTCTTATTTTGAGTAATATGCGAAATATTCATATGAGAAATTCATATATATATGGTTATGGTTCAATATGTGTTGAATCGTTGAATACAGTTGAATGGATAATAAATTCGTTTATAACAAAAACAAATATAAACACTTTTTAATTTTTATTTTTTATATATTCTATCTACTATTGCTACTATCTAGGCATATTCTATACATTTTTGTATTCAATATTTGTTCATAGAATTTGCAAAGATATATCCTTTATCTAAGATTTCCTTTGAATAATGGGTAGACAATGTCTTTTTTGTCTGTATGACTCGGCGTCGCTGTACATCATACAGCTTCCATTCAACTTCCATATATACTAATGATGTATATATATATTTTTAATATACGTGTTTGTGTAATATATTAGATATATATATATATATATATATAACATTGAATCCTCTTTTAAATAATAAAATATTTATTATATAAATATATATATATATATATATTGAAAGTTTTCCATTTAATATACTCCGTTTTTCTTTTTATTATTATTATTGTTGTTATTTTTTCTGTTGGTTGTTTGTTATTTTTGTTGTTGCTGTTATTAAATGGAAAAATGAGAATTAGATTTTAATGAAATAGAAAATTTTCTCAATATTATGAGGTATACAAAAATAACATAATATTATATTTACATACATATATAGATAGTAATAAATGGGGAAAACAAAACTCCTCAAACGTATATCGAGATATTCACAAATTCATTTTAAAATATCTATACACAATCATCCTACTAGGTCACAAAAAACACATGATTTTAAGTTGTTTTGAATGGCATGAACTAAATTTCTATTAATATGCATGAAAACTTTGAATATTTATTATTGTTTTTATATCTCCAAAAGAAGAACAATTTCGGTAATTTCTGGAATTTAAAAGATATTAAAAAGTTTATAATTCCAATTAAAAAATGGTATACTTAAATTTCAGTTCGGAAAAGTACAATTCAGCATCGTTTCATATTGTTCTGAGATAATTCTCCAGTATGAAAATCTTTTCGATAAAGTTTTTAGGAAAAAATATCTGTATATAAAATAATCAAAATACTATTTATAATAAAGTAAATTATTGTAAAATGTTATTTTGGAATTTCGTAATAAAATAAACAAAATATAAAATCGAATATTAAATTATATAACAATTAAAGTAATTTAAATGTAAATATAGAGGTATAAAACTTTTGCTTTAGTTTACCAAAAGCAATAAAAATATACTCATAAATATGTTTTTTATTTTAAATATTTATACATTAAAGGATTATATCAAATCAATGGATAATAATAATAATAATTTCTATATATATAATAGTTATGTATACAATTTCATAATATAATAAATATACACTTTATAATAAATATACACTTTTGAAATGTTAAATCTGTTATTGAGTCATGAACAGATTTTGATTATTTTTAATATTGAACATATCATAATCAGTTAAACAATTGAAAATCATCGATTGTGCATTATTATTGTTTCAATAATAAATTATAAATGATATAAATTAAAAGAGCATTCATAAAAATGTCAATATATGTATATAGAGATATAGGTAATATATCATATTTTTCTTATCATTTATTGTAACACATTTGTTGCAACACTCCATTATATATGTATATATGTATGTATATACACACAGTGTCTTTGCGTCCTTAGTCCTTATACACGCGATGGATAATACACAACTCTTATATAGGGTATTAAATTATATATATAAAATCACAAATACAGTACATACGTTATCTTACACTTTTTTTCTTCTGTTTTTTCATTTTGATTTTATTTTATATAAAAGAAAATAAATTGTGTACAGAGTCAAGAAAAATGATTTTTTCTTTTTATATTGTCAGTGTTCTTTTATCTTGACTATATATTTATATATATATATGGCGTCTCTTTTATGAGTTAAAAATCACGTAAAATTTTTATGGTATTATAAAGAGACGTGATAAAAGCATATAACAAACATTTGAAATATATATAGTATAAGTATAGTCCAATGGTGTTTATATTCGGTTTTATCCATATATACATATATACCATTTATCTATTGGAATGTATAAATAGATAGATATATATATATACATATACTTAAATGTATTATTATACCTATATCTATATATTGGAATATATTATTATTATATCCTTTTACTGTTTTGTGTTGGGTGTATTAGCATCGTTGACGCTGGATATTTTAAGATGAATTGAATGTACATGATATTTTTTTTTTATTTCTTTCAAATAAATGAAAATGTATATAAGTACCGCATATACATTTATATATTGAAAATTTCGTTACAGAGGCTAGATATATATATATATAAATCAACAATTTTATCACACCCTTGTTGTATGGAATTTTAAAATTAACAATATATATATAGAAACCTCTAAACATGAAGCAATGTGATGTTTGTATACACATTCTATTATCGATTTTTTTTCCTGTATTTATAGTGAAAAAAAATTCTATTTATAAAAAAAAAATTTAATAATCTAAAATTATTTTGTAAATTTTATTACCAAAAATATTGTTACATGTGTAATATAATATTGTAATATATAATATAATATAGCCAATCTAGTAAAAAAAATAAAATGTATATTTATATATATAGATATATGGAATATCACATAAAATGCAGAAACGTTTTGTTTGAATTTGACCTCGTAAATTTCTGTGGTCGTCGTCGAATGAATTCACTGACTTTATATATACGATCGTACATAAAATATATATTTAGTTGTTATATATTTATATATATATAGTAATATATGTATTATAATAAAAATGTTCACACACAAATTTTTTTTTTTTATTATTATATATTACATGTATGAAAATATGTATGAAAAAGCTTATATATATATATATATATATATATATGGAAAATGTAAAAGCACATAAATAAGTGAGAAAATAAAAAATGAATATGACTAGCCAGAGAGGCAAAAATCTACTATACCATACCATATCATATGCCGCATATATACCAAATGTATAAATAAATATGAGATATAAAAGCAAAAGGAAAAACTAAATAATGAAAAAAAAAAGAAAAGATAAATTAGAAATTATGAAAATAGAACAGAGATTTTATTTTTTATATATTATATATATTTTTATTTTATTTTTTTTGTTATATACTTAAATAATTGAAAAGTTATGTTCATATCGTATTAAAATTTGTAGAAAAAAAAAAGAAAGAAAAATTATAGACCATGAAATTTATGGATTTTGAAGCACGAAATATTTTGATTTTTTTTTTTGTGAAAGACTATATAGACTATGTGTAGGTATAAATACAAAATATTTAAATGAAATTATTTCTTATAATATCGTTTTGTTGCACACACCGCATATATACATACATACATTTGCTACATATGTGTATATCTGATTTGAATACTCACATTATATATAAATATATGAATAATCAAGTTTCTTTAAAAATCTATACTATATATATATTTTTATTTTACTTTCCTTTATAACTAATTTGAAAGAAAGAATAAAAAACATATAAATATAAAGGAGGTGAAGAAAAAAAAAATTATACAATTTATAACTGTTATTTTATATTATGTATATTATATATATATAGAGATGCGATAGTGTTTTCATATATATATATTTTGTATATCACATAAAGAAAAAATATACATATATATATACAAAATTTTTGCAAAGAAAACTGAATAATAAAAAAATTGCATATTATAAAAATATACAAGATGATACAACTTTTGGAAAATTATATTTATATATTTTATCAAAAAGGAAATATATAAATGCTATATACACGATTTTACCATATAAAAGACATATATATATATATATATATTATTTTGTTAAAAAAACATAAATTGAAAGCTGCTGTTGTTGAAATATTTATACCATACTTATTTTTATACTATATAAACATACACATATTGATGAAAATATATTTCATTTTCATGAAAATTGAAGACAAGTTTTGTTATTTTTTTATATATATATATAAAGTACAAGTTAGCATGTATACATATATATAGTATTTACTTCAATCTATATATTGTATTCACAGATATATATACCTTTTTAACGTTCATCGTTTGTAAATATTTTTAAGTAAAATAACCATAAATTTCGATTTTCAATATAAATTCATCATAAATATACAATATACAAATATGACTAGCCAAATAAATATAAATATGTGTGTATATACTGAATATATGTAATGAAATGTTGTTAAAATGAAAATTGTATTTTTTAAATAAATTTTACCTTATTTACACATTTATATATAATTTCAATATGAATCATACATAACATTCTATCCATTTATATGTTTATTTATTTTTTATATTTTTTTATAATATGGTATATATTTATTTAATATACCTTTATATTAAAGTAATAACAAGATATATATGCACATTTAAAGTGATTTAAATCTTATTTTTTATATACTGGCATTTATATATCCATACACTATATGTGTATTAACCTTTGTATTTGTGTAATTTTAAAAGCATTTGAACTAGTGCTATAGAAAGCTATTTATTTCCATATATACGATTTATAAGAATAAAACAACGTTGAACCGAAATAATTTGGTAACTTTGCAGCGGTAACTGCAAAAAATGCAGTGATTTGATTTTTTTATAAAAATCATCATAATTCATATATATTTTTCATGTTGTAATGGATCACAAATGGTGTATTTATGATCCACTTGGATTGCCGTTCAGCATCGTATCTTTCGCAAACCATAAAGGGATTTCTTATGTCGCCGTCGTAATGCCTTAACGTAATTGATTCCACATTTCATTACACGTGTTTTGTTGTTACTCACCACCACGTGTTTGAAGAATTCACTACATTTATACATCAATTTTGTTGTTTTTATACACAAGAATGTGCCGATCAAATTCATTTAAAAAAAAACTGAAACTATCACAGAACTTTAAAATAACTATTGGACTACACACTACACATATATTTGGATTACATAAAACATATCGGAAATAGAAAATTTATATAAAATGCTATGTTATCTGATGATGAACTATACATAAATGTGTATTAAATATATATAATACGAAAATATTATGAAATAATAATCTATCAATAGATAGATTAAATAAATTATTTATATTTTGCTATATAAATTACTTATACGATTGACTAATTATACGAAATATTTTATATTGCCTCGAATATATTTATACATTATATTATAGCAATCAAGCTGATCAAGCATAACCAATAATATTAAAGGCTTTCAGTACATATGCATGTAATATAACATCTCACAGCTTCTATATTTATATAAATAATATATTAATAGATTTATACTCAGATTATATATTTATATACTATATATTGTATAGATTAATAAAAAAAAAAATAATATACTTTTGAATATTTTTTTATACATGTGCATTATAACACACAAATGGCTTTAATCTTAATAATTACATATACATATAAAATTACTTTTTCAAATTTTGTTCAATAAAAGAATGTATATATTATCATACAAATATAATGAATAAACATATATATATTTATATATATGTATGTGCATAGGATCTTCAATCAAATAATCAATCAATATATCAATCAATCATATTTACATAAGGATCTCTTTATTCTATATATATATATATATATATATATATATATATATGTATATATATGGTATATGTATTTTATATCAATACACAATGCGCATCAATACATTTTAGAGTCATCTTAAGAGTTTATGTAGATAATGTATATTTCTTCTATATGTATATACATACTGTAATTTATTTTGAATTGACATTATTTTGTAAATATATAGTACATACAATACATCTACGTAATATAACTTTTGGTATATTTACATAATAATGTATATAATATACATCGATGTATAATTCACTGACATATAATACACAAATGAAAGAAATATTCAAATTGAATAATGAAAAAAAAAAATTTTTTATTTTTCTTTAAGAATTGAAATGGTTTTCACCTTTTTATTCTTATTATTTACTTTACTATATATATGAAGAATTTATGTTTTAGAGTATATATTTGAATGTATACCAATCCATCAAAATTTATATATTCAACACAATACATTTTTGTGTTTTACTTCAATATACTAAATGCATTTTATTTTTCACAAATAACAATTGCATATAACTTTATTTTTTTTATATATATATATGTAATACAACAAATGGAAATATAAATTTTCCTTTCTATATATACGTATTTTTATATTATTGTTATTATTATGCACAATTTCACATTTAAATATATTATAATAAAAGTTATGACACACAAGAGCAAAATATAAATGCATATGAATAATAAATTTTTTATCAATATTTGAGATAGTGAAAAAAAAAAAAATTCTGATATTTTAAAAAAAAAAAGTTTTATTTTTATTTATTATATATTCATCTACTATATATACATTTTTTTGTATGCAGAGTGTGAGGTATGAGTACATTAAATCTATATGAAAATGTCACCTGTACATATTTGCGATAACTATATATATATAAATTCATTTATGTATGTATATACAAAGTGTGCAATTGTTTAGTTTTACAAAAATATAAAAACTATATATAAAATATTACATTTTTTTCCTTCTATTATTATATTTATTTATTGCTCATTGAATATTCTTGCAAAATGTTTATAAAACTTTTTATTATTTATATCATAAACTTTTTTAATGTTCACTTTCGGCGTTTTTTTTTATTCATAATAATTTTTAAATAAACAAAAATATATAATGTCAATATTCATCTGATTTTGTAATAAAAAAAAAAGTGCATTTCCTCCGAATATAATAACGTAATATTGAAGGAAGAATTCATAAAGTATTTAAATGTTCTATAAATATATAATTGAAGTCGTGGATAATATTTATTTATAATAAATGTAATGCACATTTGAAAAAAAAAAACTCGTTACAAATCACGTACATTTTAGTATATTTGAAATGTATTCAATATAGTAATAAATATAAAGTAACTTATAATAATTAAAAAAAATGTATTCCCCTTTTTAATAAACTAAACTGAAAACAAAAATCAGTAATATCAATAATATACATCTCTGTATGGAAGAAAAGCTTCAATTTAGTCCTTCAACATATGGATTGCAATTTTCTTGTAAAATAAAGAAATACCATCGAATTGTAATTAATTTTATCATTAATTTGATTATTTTTGAATAAGTGATTTTTATCCAACTTTCAAAATAAACCGCTCATATATCAAATATATATTGAAGTTCTTTTTGAATCTTTGAATTAAATAGAATATGAAACACGATCGATGTACATTGAATATTCCAAAAGTATCCTTTTTTTTTAATTTATATAGAGAATTATGAAACTTTTATACATGTGATATCACAAACACATCCGTCCGATACCAAATATATACATATATAATCTTTTAAACTATCAAAATAATACACAGTGATTTCATTAAAAATATTTCCAATATGAAAAATATTTTTTTCTCATAGAAAAATTTAATATTTTAATATTCATAATCCAAATTTATACACACACATTATTTTATTTTATTTTTTAAACCGAACCTTTTCCCATTAAATCTTAAACATTATTTATCATAATTTAACGTAATATAATTTTTTTTTATATACATTATAATATATAGTTTATGAATGTTACATACTCCACTCATATACATATTCTTTGTTGAATAAAAAAAAATGTGTAAATTTAAACATAATAATGCAGCATAATATTTTTAGCTTATACAAATATTTACCCATCATCATTTACAATATATAAATGTAAAATATACGTTGATATTCATAAATATAAAACTATGTATATAGATATTATGATATAATAAGTATATAGATACATATAATATGCACTGCATATATTGCATATAATTCCAAACGATGAGTTTAAATTTGTCTATATATACCTATATAGTATATATGGATATATAAATACTTATGTAAAATATACACGCTTTAAAAATACTGGTTGTGGTAAACCAAAACTGTCATTATTGTATTAGGTACATAATAAAATACTCTCTGTATAATATTTTCTTATCTATTTCATATATATTTATTAAAGTTCATGTATATGTACCATATATTGTATATAGAAGTGAAGTGCATTGTCATTTTAGTGGTATATAGTGAAAAAATAAAAAGCATCCTTTTATTATATATATAGAATATGCAGTACTCTTCGTGTCTAAATGAATCTCTATGCATACAAAACACAAATATAACATATATGTGTATAGTTATTTCTATATATAGACGCTATTTATATATATGGATATGGATACGGTTAAAGTACTTGATTTATATGCTATTGTATTTATACACACTTTATATACATATAGGATGCATATATATACAGATAATCAAAATATTAAATATTTATGTTAATTTTATATGCGATGCGATATATTTATATATTAATTTTTTTTTTGTTATTTCATCAACGTTTTAAACCCATGCATAAATATCTATAAATATCTATATTAATAGATTAATATAAATATTGATTTGTTGATGTATAAAGTTGATTTTGGATTTTTTATTTTAATAAATTTTTTTGTTTAGATACATTTCAATTTAATGTGATGGTATGTGATTTAAATCAGCGAATATCGAAATGGATCAAAACTAAACAATACTTTTTCTGTATTATCAACATCAACTTTTATATTAATATTTTATATATGAACTTCAATTGAAATTCCGATATGTTTTGCTATATTTCGTAAAATCCAAATAATTCATAATTGAATATATGTATAATGTATATAATAAAATGTATGAAACAGCTATTTTATACTTGATTTTTGGAAGAATATTTATTTAAATGTCTGCAAAGTATTAGCAATATATATATATATACATAAAATCCAACGATGTATGCTTTATCACTTGAGATTACTATTCAAAATATTTAAGAAAATGTAATAAATTAAACCAAAAAATAACAAAATCAAATATATCAAATATTTTTAAATACACATTTTTAAAAACTATGTTTTAAAAGTATTTCTTTGAAATTATTTATTCAGCAATTGATTTTTTATTCCTATATGCGTATATTATGAAAATAAAATACTTATGATAAGTGTGTATTTGTTCGAATTAAAAACATAATTTTATAATTTATGTTTATTCATTATCTATATATACATTTTATAAAATACCAAATATTTGTGAAAAATAAATAATAATTTTTATATTTACTGCTTTCTAAACAATTCTAAAGAAATAAAAAATTAAGAAAGAAAATTTCTTATTTAAACTTTTTCATATTCTTATAAGTATTATAAATATATATTTTTATACACTTATATTTATTATTGTTTTTATATATAAAATACAAATACATTATACAATACACCATTTTTAAGCTATCAAAGATTACAATATTTGATATACTATATAGAAATATATATAGGATTATAATTTATAATTATAATAATAATAATATATGTACTCATAAGCATATTTGTAAACATTTACCATCATATGTATGATATATATGATGAGATGCCTTTAGGGTAAACAAATCCACAATAAAAATTATATATATTTATAACAATATATATAGCGAATTGAAAAATATATAAACCATTTCTATATTTTGCTCGAGATTATGTGCACTTAATTCTATATCTATATAATTTTATATAATAAGAAGCTGATTGTTTTTTTTTTCGTTCAAATTTTGAATAGAAACCCTAAATCATAATATATATTTTATTAATTTTACTTGTGCAAAAATAATTTATCTGTTTTCGCCGGTAATGAATTTCAAAATATATATGATTATAAATGTCTGTCATACTAATTCTGTCATGTATATTACTATATAATAGTTTTGATTGTCCACATCATTTAAGTTTAAACAATGTAAAAATTTTAAGTCAATTTTCTCTATACATGTACTTGTGGATTTGGATTTACATAACATATCGATAAAATATTTTAAATTTTAAAATTTAGTCAAAGGATATATAAAATTGAATTAAGAGTAAATAAATTTGTTTTTAATATATCATATATATATATATATAACTTATATTAAAGTATTTGAATCTTCATTTTTACTTTTGGCGTATATATACAAAATATAATTCAAGTATATATTTGTTATAATAAATGTTTACATTTCAATCTTTTCTATTATTTAATATAATATGTTTTTTAGAGTATTTTATTATTATATCACAGCATATTTAGGATAATTTCTTAAATATACTATACACATATATATTTTGCTCAAATCTTCTTCATGCTGTGGTACCATAAATATATATGATATTATTTATATATATACAATTATTTTAGAATTATTCAAAGGATTACCACTGTTTAAACATAATTTTATTTTATATAAGTTTAAGAAAAAAAAACTCTTGTTTTTGTTGTTAGATATATTTATTTGTGGTTTTGATTTTATATACATGTATACACATTTAATAATTTATCCACTTTACGAAATCATCATCATCACCTTTATAATATACACAAGCATAAAGCTTATATATTTATGTACAGTACGTATATCTGCTTGATAACGTTTATATATGTTTAAAAAGATCCATGTGTAGATCCTTTAAAGTAAAAAGGACTATATATACATATAGATGATAGTAATTTAATATATAACTATGTAAGTAAATAGAATATAGGGTTTTAGTTAAACTTTTTGAGAGATACACCTAACAAAATTAAGATATATATTATATATATACTTAAAATAATTTTCAATTATGAAACTTTAAAACTAATTAATGAATTTTATAAATTTTTAACTATTATATGTCTATATATCGTTATCTATATCTTCTAACCTCTATAGTTATATATATATCGTTTCTCGGAAATTTTAAGTGATTCTTATATGTATATAATAGTATATATATAGAATTAAAGATACACGCATTTTTACAAAATATAGTTTAAAATACTTTAATAAGAAAAGGGTTATGTTGGATACTAAAACTGATCTTATCTCATCGTAATGTTTATATAAATATAAATTTAAATGCTTATGGGTATATGTTTATATGTGTATTGTATAAGGATATATGAATTGGTGTCAAACACAGAAAATTATAACAACAAGAAATTTCACCAATTCGCTTTTGAATGTTCAACAATCAAGTTTAACCATCTATAAAATAAAATCGGAAAATGTTATGTAATTGAATATTCATCGATATACATTTAAACGAATTTATGTAGTTTATGCTAAGCCGAGATATGAAAATTCCAGTAGTTTTTTTTTGCAATTTACATACAAATTAACAACGCAGTTTTAGGTTTGATTATATTGATGAATTATTTTCCTAATCCAACGGTTTTTAATGATATTTAAAAATCAATTTTAAATCTTATCTTGGTGTTATCTTTTAAATAGAAATCTAAATCATATACGAAAAATGATATAGCTTTAAAAATATATAGAAATATATAGAAATAGAAAATTAAAACTTTGAAGGGTTAACATCGAAAAATAAATATTATAAAATGGAAATGTATATTGGTATATATCGAAATATTTAGTTTGAAAATTGATTACTTTTTAGATCCATATATAGTTTTTAGTTTTTCACAACTTATGATATGGATACGTATATTATGTACAAATTAACACATTTTATATATATATGAAATGTTTTCTGAATTCATCTTAAATTAGTATATAAATATGAAGATTGATGCGAAATAAAACGAGAGTAGCTGACATCAATATAGTGAGGTTCTCAACATTTCACGAGGAACTCTTGGGAAATTGCTGTATAAACTTCCAATTCCACGCGTATTATAAATACCAATCATTTGACTGCTCGCAATTTTAAAAATCTCAACATATATTTTGTCAGTTAAAGTCCCAATTATTGGATCGATTGCGGATATTCCCGAACCCTATAGGTAACTACATTATCACTAACCTGTCAAAAAATCATATAAGTTTTTTTTTGTGATATACATACAATGTGTAACAATTTCAAATTGAGATTATTTTATGCAAAAAAATAATTGTATTTGATACAGTATATTTTATTTAGTTTTTTTTTTTATAAATGTGATCTCTTTTTTCAGGACCTCTTGTTCGATATACACATATATATATATACATATGTAAAATAATTATGCATTGCTTGATATGTGTAAACATTTTTGTATATATATACAAAAATATACAACACATTAATTAATATTTATGGCATGGAAATTATATATATATGCTTATAATTACGCATTCAACGAACGATACAATACATATATTCCTGTGGCGAGTATATTAAAATATTTTGAATATCAACGAATACATCATAGAGTTAGTTTAGCTATTTTATTTTTGGGTTTTTGCTACAATCACATATTTTCATTTAAATACAAAATACATTTCATAGAATGAATTCAGATGATTTCCATGTAATATTATATACAATTATATAAAAATAATTTTTCAACTTGACTATATATTGTATGTGAAATTTTTGTTGTTAAAAATATATAGAAATAGTTTTTTTTGTTATTACGATAGTAAATGTAAAATTTTGATATTTTCTTTTTGTGAATATATTTTGTTGTGATATTACACAAATTTCCATATAGTCATTTAAAAAGTGGTTTTTGGCTGGCACGATACATTAAAAAAAAACCATACTTGTACTTATTTTATGTATATATATGTGAATGTGAATATGTTTTGGAAAATTATCACATATATTTATTTATATTTAGTTTTGTTGACCACCAGCTGTTATTATAATTATGAAGTAAAAAACATTGGTATATCTCTATACATATTTATTATTGAATAAACAAACAAACAACAAACGAACAATATTCACTGTATATATACTGCGACTTTTTGTGCTTTTTGTTATATGACATAATTTTATATTGCATGTATTTCAATATACAATATTATATATAGATATATAATTACAAACGTTAAAATACATATAACGAAACATTAAAAAAGAAAAAAAAAATTAGAAAATGTTGCAATTTTTTTAATTAAATTTCTATTTGTTTGTTAAACTTATTCTTTATATATGTATATACATATTTTCATGATTCTTATACCGAAATCAATTGGATTTTAAATTAAATCAATGTTTTTATATCTATTATTTCTTCCTATATATATACAAACAGTTGATGGTTAGTTGCATTTTTTAGTCTTAATGGATTAACACAATTAAAAAAATAAAATCATAACAAATCCAACTGTGGATGAATATTGATAAATATATATGAGAATGAAACAAAACAATTGAAAATAATGGACAAAAAAAAATCTTCATTTATTTCAGAAATCAACATAAAATTCTCATTATGTTTACTCAAGCAGATGTTTCTGATAATTTACGTAGATATATATATAACAAATATCAACAACAAATAGACAGATGAAAATTGTCTATACATATAATAATAAGAACAGCTTATATAATAGGAAATTATATTGTATGTACAGTGTATTATTTGAACGTGATATTTAGGAAATAAATAAGTACTGCACAAATGCACACACTTCAAATGCACTTTTCAATACAATATATCCTTAAACAATTGATTATATATATTCGACGAACTATTGTTTTTTATTTCATTATATGCTTGCTGCATTTACTAAATAGGATTTTTCTTTTCCGTGTATTTTGTATTTGTATATATGTATATACTTAACTTTCTTTATTTTTCAATTTGTTCATTTTTTATTTTTTATATAATACTGATAATACATAATACAGACAATGTATAGTATATATAACTTATCTACACATACTTTCTTTATACCATTTATATTTATATATACGCGAATATGGTATATACCATAGATAAAAGAAAACAATCAGTTTATTTTTCTTCATTTTGTATCACAAGTTTATTTTGTATACGTAATCAACAGTATACTGAAAAAGAAATGAAGAAAAAACATTTTTAAATACTTTGCCAAAATACATTAATATTTATTTTTTTCCCTAAACGTACATATGAAGTAATAACTCGTTTACTTATAATGTTCTAATATATATATATATATATAAATTTAATGTAATTGCTTCTTATAAAAGTAATTTTATACAGATGAAATTTTTGCTACACTTGACCCAAAATAATAATTATTATTATGATTACTATTTTTTATATTGGGAAATATTAAAATTTTGTTAAAAAAAACGGAATATAATTTTTGATTGTGATATATAAATGGTAACAATTAAAAACATTTACCATATTATATGTTAATGAAAATAAAAAGTATTTAATTGGAATGTTAAAAAAAATTAAACTATTTAAAAAAAACTGTATACTAATACTGTAAAATAGCATATATCTGAATATAAAAGGAAAAGGATATAGTTCATATAGTGATTATTATTAAGAAAATTGTTTTGAATGTATTGCTCATTTTATTGGAATTGAAAATTTTGTTTTACGAAAAAAAGTTTTTTTTTATTTAAATTATAATAATTATTGTTTTGTACAGAATTATGCATAAATACAACAGATTTTACACAGAAATATCTATATTGTATTTCAAAGCAAAAGGAAAAGAAAAAAGTTTACATATTTATATACAGAGTATATTACTATCTTTGACCGTTTTTGCCATCAAATTTGAATTACTTATATTGAAGATAAAAAGTATTAAATAAATTAAAAAAAAAACAGAAATTAATGATTTTATGTTGGTACAAAACAATTCAATAAGTTGTTATTAAATACAAATTTAGTATAAACAAAAATATATCAAAGTTGTATAAAAATATATGAATGAACTTTATTAATCATTTGTATGTAGATTTATAAAAAATTTTTATCAATAACATATTGACCTTTATAATATATAAAGCGTATTATATTTACATAAAATATATATATATGTATTTATAAATGTATATGCTTTTAAAGAATAATAATAAAAAGATCAAAATTTTGTTTACAATAATCAAAAAAATGTTAATGCTCTTTGAAATTATCAAACATTTTTATTTATAATAAAATCAAAAAAAAACATGTACCATATACATATAAATGCGGTGATTATAATGTTAAAAAAAATATAAAAAAGTACACAGATTTATTATAATGCTTTTATATATTAATTTTTTATAATATAAGAAAAAATCCATTTTCCATCCTCTTTATATATAAAATGTTAAAATATTATTGCTATTGAATATATTCAATTATTATATAAATAAGAGAGCAATAACAAAATTGTGTTTTTGAATTTTATTTTATATTTTCATTTTATACCTATATATCAATATGATCAATATTTTTCTATCAATGGTCACGTATATACGAATAAAAGAGATTTTATAAATGTAAAATAAATGAAGAAATATAACATATATAAAACATATATAGAAAATAGATGGCAAACTATAATACAAAATAAGATTTAAAATGAATAAGATTTTTATATATGTACTATTTATACATATTTGTTTAGTATAGAAAATATACCACTTTTATTTTCTCTATATAATATTTATTTAATTTTTATTATTTTGTTATATCATTTATTTGTATA
Organism: Dilophus febrilis; assembly: GCA_958336335.1. Taxonomy (NCBI): domain Eukaryota; kingdom Metazoa; phylum Arthropoda; class Insecta; order Diptera; family Bibionidae; genus Dilophus; species Dilophus febrilis. The sequence continues at coordinate 25,276,477 of OY284469.1, read as the reverse complement.
TATAACAATAGTTTTAAAAGCAGTATCTTCTATTTTATAATGAAATTTACTTTTCATCGCGTTACTTCAATTACAAGGAAAATACAATAAAACAAGGAAAATACAAGGAAATTACAATAAAAACAAAAAGATTTTTACTGATAAAACATGCAATGCAATGTTTAAAGATGCAATGAAATCAAAAATAAAATTATATTTACTGTTCCCATTGCTCAAATTGTATATATGTATAAGATTTTCCGATCAAATTCCAGCGAACCTATTAACTTCTCGTATAATTTGTATGTTGTGTATTTTTTCGAATCAACAGATTTAATAATTAATTTTTTTCAAGAACATCAAGGCTATTAAACAGTTCTTCAGTTCTAGTATTTCCGTTTACTTCATCATTTAAATTAATAATTTCTTCCTACCTAAAGACTCATACACCTAAAGTGCTAATTTAGAAACTTCCAAAAATGTATATTCCAAAAAGACATTCAAATTGTCTTCAAATCCGCATTTATCATTAATCACTACGATATAAGAGCTTCAAATTTTGTGTGGATATTTAATCAATTTTTAAACTTTAGTCGCAATCTTATATGAAATATTATACGTATAAAAATGTGTATAAATAAATAACCCAACATTCATTATTCAGTACGCCTCTATAAATATATTACATTGACACATATAAACATTTATATATACATATATATATATAATGGTTTCCATCATATGCATATGTGAATTCCATCGAATCATTTATATATATATATATATATATATATATATATTAAAATATATGCACCATAAAACAATTCAATTCTTTTATATACACTCTATTCGTGTCCGAAAAAAATCCTTTCTTTTGTAATTTCCTTCTGTTTTTTTTTTATCTTAACTTTAGTTACATATAGGAAAATGCTAAAACAAAACGGAAAATAAGGATAAACTGGAAAAAGTAACCAAACCATATATGGCATATATATGTATTTGTTGGTGGCAATTTTATATATACATTATACATGTTATAAAACATATATATATTGAAATATTCCAAAACACAATAAAAGTAACAACGTTAACGACAAATATATATATATATCTTCCTCAAATATATAAAAATAAAATGTATTCTATTTTATATAGATTGATGACAGTTGAAGATAGATAAAAACATTTTTTTTTTGTTTTTTTATTTTCTACGTTCTTCTGTATAACCAAAATGAAATATTTAAGGGTAATTTTTGGTGTTAATGATAATTACAGACCAACTGTCTTTCGCTTTATTTGTTTCATTCAAATATAAATATATAAAATTGTATACCGCACCGTTTATACATATATACGGGTACAATAATAATAGCATTATTATTTAACATATTACATAAATTGTTGGTATATTTCCTTATATATATGTAATCTGTATTTCATTGAATTCTGTATATATAACGATATTATATGCGGATATAAATAAAATAAGCACTTTTGTGTATATCTATATTTCGGCAAAGTATACAACACATTGATAAAGTACAATGAAATATATAGAATTTCTATATTTGGAATGGAATGGATGAATATAATCCGATATATATATAAATATATTATATGTAGCGAGATAAAAAAAACACATTGTCTTTATCAATCTATTTTCAGCATATATCGCGGCTAAATAAAAAAAATATATGTATAGATATGTTATATAACACATAAATAAATTGAACTGAAACATATTTTTGTATATAGGGTTAAAGTTACAAAATACATTATATATATATATATTCATTTTCTGTGGTATTATAAAAATAAAAAGAAGTCATTATTATAAATATGCGTTAAATATACATATTTGAATTGTTGTATATATATAAATGAAAAACCAACACGTTGTCTGCGATATAAAATGCTAAATTTCTAAATAAATATGTATAAATAATGTATAAGTTTATTTAATTTTATATCATATATCTATCTATCTATCTATATGCATAAAAATATTTGTGCATTTATATAAAGACTGAATTTTTTACTAAACAAACACGTATATAAATATGGTTATATATTACACACATATATATGTATTATATAGATAAATAAAATAAATATATGTCTGTATATTTGCATATACATAAAATAAAATTGAATATATGCAAAAACATTCAAATATATTTAAAAATATAATTAAAATTTATATATATCTAGTATATATAATAAATATATAAATGTTAATATATAAATATTTTCATTTGAATTTATTGAATTTATGTTAATATATATATAGAAATGAGTGATGTTTATTTGAGTGTTTATAATTTTTTTTCTTTATATATAATTAATGAATTATATTATATCATTGAATAAAACCCAATTTATTGGTAATATTTGAATACTTTTTTGAATTTTGTCTTTTACGGGGAAATTTTATATATTCCATGAAAAAAAATTTGTATAGATGTATAGAAATGCAAACCTTTATTAAATAAATCTACAATCAACATTTGTCGGAAGGTTCAAGCGTATCGTAATTTGCGTTTTCCGTTGTACAAAATTAAAAATAAAAACAAAAAACCGTAATGGAATTTTGGTATTATATACTTATTATTTGCAGATACATTATGGATATAAATATAATATGTTTCCATTAGAAAGTTTAACAGATGAGTTTGTTATATAACTATATAAATTTATCAAATCTTCGTATGGGTATTCAAATTTATTTATAAAAATATTCGCTCATTAATGCCTGTATACAAACGCGAATATATATAAAAGATTCGCTACATCACAAATATATGCGAAAAATATAAGAAACGCAATGAATTTGTATTGTAAAAAATAAAATATATTAATATCCATGTGGTATTTTCTTTTATTCCCATTGGACAACCTTTGAATATGTGTTTTTATCAGAAAATACAGAATATAGAGCCGATAAACATAAACAAAAATTTAATATATAATATTTAAATGAAAAATTTAACCATACCTATATAAATATAAATATATATATTCAGATATATAACAGGTCATGCTTCACGAAATACATGAGTATGAACAATATATTTTTGATAAGTATATATATAGGTGGGTATATATATACATTTATATAATATGTACGATAATTTTATTTCAATTATATATAGTAAATATTATAATAACGAATAAATTTACATATTTACCGAAAATAAAAAAAAAAGAAAGTATTTCCCTTGACTGTAATTTTACGGAAGCAGCGGTGTATATAAAAATAAATACCATATATATTTATATATTTCGACGGATGTAATGTGTATTTGATACAAAAATGAATTGAAATAATATACAAAAGGAATAAAATACATATTTATATGAGGATAACCTTTGAAAAAAAAAAAAAAATTTGTATATTATATGATTTTGTTTTTTATACTTATTTTCTTTTTGAAAATTCATTTGATTAATATATATATATATATACGTACATGAAAAGTTGTATGTAGTATATAAAAATATTGTATCTCTTTCATTCTAAATATAACTTTTATTTTAGAAAATGTTGATGTTTTATATGTTTACTATATATATTATAAAGTATATTTTACATATGCATTTTCGTGATATTGATATAAATTACAGTAGATCGAACACAAAATTAAAAATTCAATTTTTCTGGAATTACTTATTACTTATTTATCATTCATACTTTTAGGTTTAAATTCATATGATTTATTGGATCATCTTTTTGCACCATTACTTTAGTATTGGCATTCACATATTATATTAGAGAATTTAGAGATTGAAATTATAGGTAAATCTCATATATAGAATATAGAGTTATATTGGAAAAACTGCTGTTTATTATAGATATTACAAAAAACGAATTATAATGTAGGTATGTTGATTTGATGGCAATTGTACTGTTAACCGTATTATACATTATATATATAAGAAGAAGAAATACTGTATTGATATATACACTTTATACTGAATATTATACAATATACAATATACAAATACATATCATATATATCTACATATACAAATATATATACATAAATAACATGACATGATGTATGGAATAGATTGATATTTTCAATTGTATGTGGTTATAATACAATTGTATATATTCATATATCTACAATAGTGAATGAAATTTATTATCACAAAACCTATATATAATGTCATATACACGATACATATAACGATATAACAGATATCAGTCTATAATCATATATATAAAAGAAATATGTATATGTATAATAGGTATATAAAAGCAAAACAACAAACTTTCAATTCAGGTATATATAACCATATAACATAATAATAAATATTATACATATATCAACAGAAAAGAGCAACAGCAATTGTATATATATATATATATATATATATATATATATATATATATACATTTATAGAAATAAATATAAAAGTAAAAAAATAAAAAATAAAATGGCATCAGAAGCAATGTTAATTCATCATGTTATAAATTGAAATACCTATTTTTATTTTTTCCTTTTTTATTTATTTATTATTTTATTTTCAACACACAAGAAAACAGAGAAAAAGTTTTTTTAAATTAAATTGGAAAAAAGTTTAATGATAAAATCATATATCTATGAAATACTCTATATATACGGGATACAGTTTATAGATACATATATTGAAATAAACGTTATATATATATATATATATGCATTCATATAGTTATCGCATTTATAAAATACACATTCTATATATATATATACATTGAAATTGGAATATAAAGAACACAAAAATTGGGTTACGGAAATTGAAGTAATATAATAACATTGTTCTATTCGGAAATATCATTTGGTTGACAAAATCATCAATATATACATACATGCATCCATATACCCATCATATACGTATACGCCGTATATGGATAAATACATATATAGGTTAGATATAATTTGGTACAATCGTACAATTGTATTTATCAAACTTATTTATATATGTACGAATGCTATTTACCAATATATTGTACATATATTTTTCTATATATACATATGGTACACACCGGTATAAAAAGAAATATACTTCAATATATGTATATCTACTATATATGTGTATATATTTTTATTTAAATAGAACTTTAATCGTATTAAAAGTTTAGTGGATTCAAAAAATAAAGTCATTTTATATTTTATAGATTTACAATTTATATCATATATCTGTGCATAGTGTATAAAAAAAATATATTAAAGTGTGGTATTTTAGAGATATAATGAAATTAAAAAAGAAATTTACCATACACATATTTATATATACCTAAAGGCTGTTAATATTTATTTGTACGACCATTGGTACTTTTTTTTGCAATCAGAAACGGTGTACCTGAAGATAAATATAATAATTATACAATAATATTATATTTCCATTTAAATTATATTCAATCATAGTATAAAAGAATGCCATATAATATATTTATAATACATATAATATTGGTATGTACTTGTTTTCCTAAACAGATATGCATGACACAATGAAAGGTTAATGTTTAAATGTTCACGATGTAATTACTGTTGGGAAATTTAAAAAAATATTTATTTATATTAAAAATTATCTAAACATTAAAATTTATTTAAATATAACATTTAATTATATATTGTATATATATAATACTTAAAAACAAAATATCTGACAAAGCATAAAATTATATACATTATATTATTTACATATATAACTCTGATAGCCGAATATATACCAAAATTTCACTTGAAATTAAAATCAATACATTACAATCGATGTAATATAATAATAATATAAAATCAAACACTGCAAATTATTATACGTATGTTACCTTAATACTTTTATACAGAATACCATACCATGTGTATATATTTATATATAAATGCGGATGAAAATTAAATCTCTTCATATGCCATTTTATTAAATATATATACAGATATTTATATATAATTCTGATGCGGTACGTAAATTTATCGGATATTCAAATATAAATATATATATATATAAATTTTTTTTTAGATATATATACAATTCAAATTTATAGATACTGCTCGAATATCACATTTCCCGATTAAATTATATGCCTTCAAATATGAATTTTTCAAGTGCAAACTTTTTCCTTTCCCTTTAAAATTATGTTTTTGTAAAGAATAAGAAAACCCTAAATGGACAGAAGTGTCCTAATTGGAAAGGAAAATGTCTGCACTTGAAATTAAAAAGTCCCAATTTAATCGGAAAATATTCTAAAATATATAATTACATAATTTTCATAATATATTTTGTTTATAATTCATTATATTTACAGAAAATCAATATTAATTACATCAATTGAAATTCTATATGCATGCATGCATATATGTATATTTCGTAAAAACTTTAAATTTATTTATATTTTGATATATGCGGTTTGGACTTCTATATACATATCTATATAGACATTTTTTGTTTTATAATTACATATATATGTAAATGAGGATTAACAAAAAGGTACCTCTGTGGTGTATAGATGACAAAAATACCGAATTCTCACAAAATTTTTGGGTCGTGGGTTCGAATGCTATACTAAAGACAAGAATATGTTTGTACATTTAAGACATATGTGTTTTGTATTTTTTACGATTATTATCGAGTCTGAATTTTCACACAGAGCAGTTGCATATTTTCTCATGTGGTTGGTCGTTCGGCTAATTACCGACCACGTATAAAAGCAACAAACTAAGAAATCAAGAACAATAGAAGTGTGTTGTCGGACGGTAAAACCGATGGTTGGTTATTGTAAAGCGAAACAAAAAAATTAATTTGGATTAACAAATTAGAATATGTTTTTACATTTAACAGATATCTGTTTTGTATAAAAATAGAAAATATATTCATATTCCTGCTTGTTTTTTTTTCTTTTTTCCCATAATAAGTAATAATATTGACAATTTTTTTTTATCAATAATACGAGTAATATGTCAAAATGCACTTATCTGGATATATTGGTATTTTTATTTAACAATTGAAAAGAAAAATTTATTTGAGAATAGTGCACTTAAAGTGTATTGCTGAATTGAAAATTCTTAACATGTTGAACATACATATATTTATATAATAAAATATATATCTGAATATTGTAAGATGTTCTCAAAGGACAATATATTAAACTATATCATATATATATATATATATATATAGATGGATATTTGTTTATGTATAAATAGTATATATGAATATGATTTATGTATTTATACAATACAAATATATGGTTCATATTCACATATCTCTTTATATGGAATATATATATTTAATACCAATATACATTATACAACAAATACAAATTGAGATAAAAATAAATAAACATTTGTTATAGACTATACAAATATTCTATTTTATAGTAATAAATTTTTGAATATTTTTATGCCATCAGAAAAATAAAAACACGTAAACGAAACAAAATCAAATATTTCTATATTCTGTTCATAAAAAAACCTATATCTAAATAATAATATTCTGTATAAAAACGTATCCTTTAAATAATTTAAATAATGTATATATATTGAAAAATATTTAATATAATTTATACAATATAACATAAAAATATTAATAATATATATATTGAAATATTAAATGAAAAAAAGTAGAATCATAGTCGTATTATTTGATTGTTTTAAGAGAATAAAATATCCACAAAATAATAAAAAAAAAAATTTTCATATTAAATATAATTTACAATATAAACTTATTAAATTTAATTTAATACATAATTTATATATACTATATACATATTTATTTATATATACTTATGCCAACTGTTCATATATAATGAAATATGAACACTAGTATATACCATATATAATATGTAACGTTGTAATAAAATACAATAAGTTAAACGTTACAATATATTTCCAAAATTTTTCAATTGTAACTAATCAACGATGCATATATGTAAATTGAATAAATATATATATAAAAATATTTTGTTTATGACTTTTATATGCTTTTTATTCGTTTTTTTTTTTAAATTATTTTAGTTATGTTCAAATTTTACTTTGAATTTTCATATACATACAATAATATTTTATGGTACAAATACAGTGCTGAACATAATTGTAAAGATGTTATCTGCGTTTTAAATACTTATATTCATATAAAAATAGTATTGTAAAAACAGGCGAGTATTAAAAAGGATATTAAAATTTTATATTATCGTATAATTCAATTTTATCAGAATTGTTAAAAGGCAACATTTAAATCCTCGATCAATTTTTGATTATTCACAATTATTCACAACACTGTATTAGGTATATATATATATATATATAGATACTGTATATATAAATTTATATTCATTGGTTTTTGTGAAACGAAACAAATATCTAATATAAATATTATCTACATATGCATATATGATTTATTTGTATCAATTCTTACGTACTAAAATTAACGTGGTTAAATATAAATTTATCCACGGTGAAATACCTACGAAGAAAAATATTGAAGATATTTGGTATTCAGAGCACAATTTAAAATAATCTATTACTATAATAGCGCTTTTGTTTACTTTTTTTTATAAAGAAAAAAAAAACAATCATTTATATTTGGCTACACAGAATAAAAATAAAACGAACACAAAAATTTTTTTTTCTTTTTCTTTCCACATATAAATATCGCCTGTCTTTTTTTAATGTGTTCGGTATTTTCGCTAAATTTAGTTTCGTTTTATTGAGCAACTGGAAAATTGTAATAGTCTGTACTGTATAAAATAAATCAAATGAAAATATCGTGCATTGATATAGATATAGAATAATAATATCTCCATAGAAACCTAAGCGTGGATAATTTACTTCGCATCGAAAAGGTGATGTTAATTTATTCATTATCGTAGATAATTTATGGGCTCTGAATACGAAAAGCGTGGTTAAACGAAATATCTCCGTAGATATTTAACCACGCTGAGGCCTGAATAAACCCAATTATCTAATATTAAAAAAAACATTTATGTATATGTATATAAAAGAAAGCAAGAAAAAAACTGAACTGAAGATTGTACTCTTGAGATAAATTTTGATAACTTTTTGTTATTTTGTATTTTTCATATATTTTTCATGTATGCGTATATATATTTTTGACTTTTTCTTTATTGTTTTGTTTTTTTTTTACATTTATAACATTTATTTATTAAATATATATATATATAAGAATTTATATCCAAAAAAATATATATGACAACCGAAAAATATTTGGTAATATTATATACGTTTGTTTTAAAAGGGATAAGAAATTATTGTATAATCATCTAACATAACCCGGACACAATTATTCAATATACGAGGTTATACAATTAAAAAAATATTACATGATTGTGAATTCTGATAAGAAAATTCCGTGATATTTATATATGATCTCGCGTAACATATATAAATTTATTGTATTGGGAATTCAGAAATAAATCAAAGGTAATGAAAGTCACAATTAGTAAAAAATTCTAAATAATCCTATAGATTTTCCACGAAAAACTGTATCAATTTGATTGTATATTTAGAAAATTATTTGTATAGATTTGATTGCATCAATTTTTATTATTACGAATTTTTTAAGAAAAACCCCCTAAAAAGAAAACCCGATTTTTTAAGAAATTTGAACAATCCAGTATAGTCCATATATATACGAAGTGTAGCTTATAGAAATCAACACGCTATAATAAATTGTTTTAAATATTTGTATAATTTATTAATTATATTTTATGACCAAAAACTTCCTTTTCCGGCGGATTTAACATATTTTTCAGATTTCAGATATATAGAATTAATTTGTGCTATATATAAAATATATTTATTATATATATATATATATAAGAATACTTTTATATAACTTATAATGAATTTATTTTATGTATACATATATAGCATAAATATTAGAATATGTCAATTTTTTCTTTCATATTTTTCATTTTTCTTTCATTATTATATTGCTTTAACATAATAATATCATAATAATTTATACATGCGATATATACCACATATATGAATGAGTGTGTATATAAATACAAAACGTACCCGCACATCTTCATTTGTTCGTATATTATAGTTTTGAACTAATTTTTAGTAAAACAAAAAAGAAAAACTCTCACTCAGTATGAATTCTATTATATCATGGAATACATTAGCATAAATTATATTTTATAAACATTGATTAAACCATTATGTATCTTGTATATATATCAAACATAAAACAATATAACGCATATAACTATTATACATGATAAAAATAAAAATTTGTGTTGTTATGTATATACATTTATGACAAAGGGGGTTTTATATGAATATCAAAACAGACTATCAAATATAAATATAAAAAAAAACATACATTATACTTTTTATATACTAAACTCATATATATGATTTTCCATATCATGTGTATGATACAAATATTTATATATACACGCAAATACGTCGTGTCAAAACAAAAATAACAACAACTTCATATAATAACAGGAAGAGCGCAATATATACCTATATATAATATATATATTCGTATATACACCTATCAAACAACTATATATGTATATTGTATATTGTATATAGAAATATAATTTTAAATATGTACTTAAGTTGTATTATTTATATAAAACAAAAAATCATAGAAAAAAAGAAACTGTTTAGAACAAAAATAAAATGAAAATTCAACTTTATATATTATATATAGCTATATATAGAATCGACTGTTTTTCGCCCTAACAACAACAACAACAATAAAGAAAAAAAAAATTGGAAAAGGTTGAAAATTTCATAAAACTCAAATAAAACTTTTTGACCTATCACTTCCCTTAACCATTGAAAGTTTTTTTTTTTTAGTATAGTTGAAAAGTGGTATTATATGTGTGTTGTTATGCTAACAAAACTTTTATCTAATATATATATATGGTATATGGTCCAATGTATACAGGAAAATGTATAATATAAGAAAAATAAAAAAAAAAATTATGGTATAAGAAAATGCCTATATGAGTTTTAATTTTGTTGATATTGTTTTTCTTTTTTTGCGTAAAATTATGTATTTATTTTATATATCGTATATGTTGAGAAGGACAAACTTTATCCCTTTTTTTTTTCTTTTTCAACACCACTTTAAATACTATTATACATAATATACTATGGTTTCATTTTATTTTTTTCTGAATGAAATGCGAACACATATTTGTTTTTATGTGTTATGTATTAAATACTTTTATATATATACATACTTGAGAAGATGAAAATATAATCTATATATATAAGGATTTTTACACGTTGTGATATACGGATATATTTGCGTAAAAATATATATATAAGAATTATAAGCAAGCGAATGATATATATATAGTTCAATTGATTTGTGAAATTTAATTTTAAAAAATAAATATTTGTTGCCAAAATGCAGAGGTCTATAAATATGTATGTATGTACATATATAGAAAAAATATGTATATTTATACAGAAGGTTTGAAAAATGAATTTATATATATATCTAGCATATATGTTATTATGTTATGTATATCTATAGAATTAAGATGAATTCAAATATGTGTATATATATTATACGCATAAATATTAATATTTGTATAGGATTTGTTGGTTGAAAGGAAAACGGAAATGCAGATTTATCTCAAACAAATATAATGTTGATTTATGAGTATTTCAGTAAGTATAAATAGATAATAAATCAATTGCTTTCTTGTCACATAATATGAATATGTACGAAATAGTATTGAAATATATACCATATGTAAATTTATTGATATTTCATTTATAAATCTATTATTTTTTTTTGTGATTTTTAAAAGAAGAACATAGATTTTTTTAGCAGAATTGGTATTCACTATATATTTAATTAAGTAACTTCGATATATTTACTATAATGAAATAACTTTCTTAAGATAATGCATATTTAACCTCTAATTTTCTTCAAATATAACTATATCCAATATTACCTCGAAATGAATTAAAATTCTTATTTGATTTTTAATGCTTTTTATTCCATTTTTTCCATACTAATTTTTTGGTGAAATCTGAACTTTCGTATATTTAATTTTCCTGAGTGGATTCACCATAGTGCATACCAAAATTAAGATCCTGCGTTTGATTATACACAAAAGAAAAATATTTTTCATTATTCAAACACATATTTGGATGTTTTATTAAACACGGACACACACAAACAAACACATAATATATACATGACATAAACAAAGTCAAAATTTACGACCATATATATCTAAAGAATTATTCACTATATTCACATACATAATTGGCTGAAATGAACTGTAAAATTATGTCACATTTAGGACAAATTAAAAGGATATATAAAAAAAACTTTATATATATATATTTATAAAATCATTATTTTCAAACAAAAAAATCATCTCTTATATATGAACTTTTTATATATATATATTGAAACAAAATTCCAAAAGAATATCTCGCATACGTTATTCTTTTTATAATTTTGTATAATATATATTTTAAGATATTATTATATGTGATATTTTTTTTCTTCCTATAAAAAAAGTTTTATTAATAAAATAATTTCAATTATTACAAAGTTTTCCATTCAATAATTTTTTTTTTATATAAATATTATATATTTCAAAACATTATTTCATGTGAATTTCTTTCGTTATACACGAAAAAAAATTATCTTTATAATCTCTATTTGAAAAATTATCATTTTTCTGAACTATTATGTATATCAGTCGCGGAGCTGAACATTTTTTAGCCCTACCTTATCCAAAGGATATGATATTTCGAAAGGCCTGGGAAATTTATTGTTCTACAAAATTCAAACTACAAACATAAATTGATTGAATTTTTAAATTTAGAAAAGTCGATTTTCCGGAAAATTTAGTACGGTGGCCGACCAAATTTGTTTTTTTTTTTAATTCAGCTAATTAGACATATGCCATTTAGAATATCCTATCCTCTTGGAAATATGACTAACAATTTCCCATAACCGCTTATGATGTACATACAAATATATCTATAAACATATTGAACGAGGGGTCACAAAATTCATTTAATGGGATATAATAAACGAAATAAAAAAAAAAACAAAATTCACTATATATATGCTTTAATGTTTTATTTAATGAAAAAAAAAATTATATATACCATTTTCATTATATTTAATAACATCATTTTCCTTTTGCATATATTAAAATATAAAAGAAAAATTTCTTTAAAAAAATATTTATTATAAGTTACATATACAATTTTTAATGGGAACATTATACTTTTTTTTTTTAATATGATAGTTATACCACTTTTTTGAATATTCACTTAAAATGGCTATTCATATAATATGTGTTAAACAAAAATATATATATATATATATATAAAATTCTGTGTGATGATATACATTCTCACGCCGCATATAAGTGATAAAAAGAAAATGGGAAAATTTCCTATATATTATATATATATATATACAGAAAGCCTATGGTTATTTAATTTTTTCTATTATATATCATCTTTATAATTTATTTTATATTAAAAATACTAAATAAAAAAAAAAAAAAGAATACACATAAGTAATTTGTTGTGCATTTTGGCTAATATAGCTAAAAGCTAATTCACCGTTCATAAATGTATTATATTAAAATATTTTTTATTTGTTAAAAATTATTTATTATATAAAGTATATCATAAAAAAAAAAAAGAATTACATTATGCTGTTGAACAAGAAAAAAAGAAAAATTAAAGAAAAAATGTTGTTTGGAAAAGAACTTTTAAATGAATAGAAGCAAAAAATTGTTTATCTATCTATATATATATATATATATATATATATATATTATATATATATAATAGAGGTATATATAATATTTGTATACATTTTATGTGTATTTCATATTTATTATTAGAAAACCATTTGCCTTCATATTTTTGTACCATAAAAGGCAAAGAAATCACTTTACAACTTGTCGAAAAATGTCATAATCCCATTTCAGAAATACCGTAATTTTTAGTATTTTCATTTTATTTCTGTACTTTTTCTATATAATTTAATATATTTTAATTTTAATTCGGTACTACGCCAGAATCGGTTTAACGCTCGAAAAAACTATGGAATTCTATTGCCGCATCTATATGCTGCATTGAATAGAAACATTAAAGTGATTTTGGGGTTGCGAAACTATTATAAAATAAGAATAATTAAAATTATCACAGCAATTTCATGTGAAATTAATAATTTTTTCAAAAAATGATTATATTTTTAAATATGCGAAAATTATGAGATGTACAAATTTTCTCTTTGAAATCAAATAACAAATAGGAAAAGAAAAATTCAAAACCAAATTTACTTTGTCTATTTTTTTCCACTTATACCATCAATATAATAACAGGAATGTTATTTCATTTTATCACATATAGTATTGTATATAAATAAATTTAAATAATATCATTTTTTTGTTAGTTTCTGATACCATTCACAAATAAAAAGGAATACAAAAATTGAATAAAAAAAAATATAAATATAAGTAAATATACAAAGAGAATGTTCTTCTTTTATATTTAGTTTTCTTTTTTCTTTTTTTTTTTTTAATATGGAAATTTCATACGTATTGATTGGTATCTATATATATACTATCTATGTACAGTATATATGGTCGTATGTATACAAAATACAAATATACATATGTAATTCAAATGTATGTTATTTATTTTACTTAACAAATAATGTGAAAATGATCCCAGTTGGAAAATATTTTAAGAAAATATTGATAGATTCCTATATGTGTGTGTTCTCTATATTTTCATGTATTTTTTTTAAAATGAAATATGTATATATTTATGAAATGCATCATAACAAGAAAAGTATATGATATTCAATATGAAAATAATTAATCAATATAATCAAATAAAAAATACTCTTATTTTTTTAAGCATCAAGTGATTTTTTTTTCTTTTCTATAATGTATAATACCGATAGATATTCCGATATATATATAGGAATATATATTTATCCTGGGATGCATACGGGTATCTCTAGGTAATTTGAATTACAAAAAAAAACTTCTTTATAATATGTTCGCAGAGGTATTTCACAAAAAAAGTGAAAATATAATACATATATATTAATACATAAATATAATACATATATATTTTATTTGATAAATCGGAAAGAAATCAGAGAATGTTTTGAAAAACAGATCTATATATAATTTATGTATGAATAATTGTATATATCTATATACAATATTTATATCGTTTGAAAATTTAATTATTTATCATTTTTGTTTATGTCAAATACATACACATACATCATAAACATTTTTTTCAAATGATATTATATATGCTGTGACATAATCAACAAAATGATTATGACATTCATTTGCAATTCCATTGAAAGTAGGAAAGTATCACCTTGCTGCTATACTCTACAGATGTATATGCATTTATTGCTACACATTATATGATTTTGTTTATTATTTGCTTTGTCAATGTTTTGTGTATATATGTTTTGAATATGAACTAAATATACAGCTCTCTATATATATATGATGATATTATTATTGTGTATGTATAAATTCAAAGAAAAAAAAAAGAATGAAAGTGGAACAAGTGTTTATACACCATACATGTATATTATTTTTGTATCCATATGTTTAGTTTAGACATATTTTTGAATATTTTTAAAAAAGTCAATATATTTTTCTATACAATACGTGCGTCTATATATTCATATATATATATATATATATATACAAAGTCAAATTCACGCAATCATCTATTGTGAAAAAATAAAATTACATAAACAAAAAAAATGTTTAAAGTGGATGTGACTAAAATAAAGAATTTCCTTTATTATACAGGCTATATATATGTGTATATTTTTTCAATATTTTCATGCAGTATATTCGGAGATAATTTACATATATGAGAATATTTGTTAAGTTTGATTTGTTTTTTTTTTATATACATATATATTTAAGTATAAATAGCAGTTAAGTTATTTTGAAATAACAAATAAGAAGAGTAATTATCTATAATTCATTCACATATATAATTCTATTTTATAGCAAATCTAAAAAACAACGTTATAATTTTTGCGAAAAGATGCGTTGTACTCATTTTTAAGGATATGTGACTGTTATAATATATATGTAAATCATTTAATTAAGGCCGTCAAACATATAATATCAAATATACCTCTGGTATGCTGTTGTTCCGAGAAAAAGTCGACCAAAACCCCAAGCGAAGGAAAACCGAAACATTTTTATTCGTATTTTCAGGATAAAAGTTCTAATTCATGGAGACAAGTTCACTTCACAATAAGGATGATCAGATTTTAATGTTCTGGTTCCGAAGGACACTTATGTTACTTAAGGAATGAAACATTTTTTCTGGTTTTCGAACGCTAAACAAATCACAAGTCGTAAAAATGGTCATTTTTTTTTTTGTTTTCTATGTGATTGATATAATATTCATCAATTTGACAACAATTTAACAGATATGTGATACTGTCCTTTATATATATATATTTTATATTTGTATAAAATTGAAAGAAATTACGTTACGTACCAATTTTATTGTAAATGATTTATATGTAAACATCATTTTTTTTAAACAATAATCTTCCTATAAATTTTATTACATACAAAATCAAACGTATATATACGCGCGTTTATACAATTTGAAATAATTTACGACGTATTGTGCAAAACATAAATATTTATATATATATATAAATGAAACCTTCAAATCATTGAAAATCAAATAAATATATATAAGTATATATATGGTGTATATACATACAATTCTTTACGATTATTTCATTTCATTTACTATTGCTTTGGTGCGCGCTATACTATATGTATTATATATTTTGTTATAGCAAAATAAATCTTAAAAACAAATATGTAATATAAAACCAATAAATGAATGTATGGTATCATGGTATATATATTATTAGATATACACTTCCACATCTATATTTAATAGTAAAAACCATTTATATATATATATGTTTTGGAATCAAACAATGTTTAATAAATATTTATTTTATATATACACATTTATTATATATATATATATAGATGTTTTGTGAAATGTTATATATATATATATATATATAAATATAGGTTAAAGAAAATATCGGTATATAATTTATTTGTTTCAACTAAATACACATATATATATATACGAAAGGATATATTAGATTTAAAAGGAAGCCATAAATTTAAGATGTCAAACTTTTAATAAAAAATTAAAAATAAAAAAACATTTATACATATATAAATTGTTATGAATTTCATTAAAAAAGCATATAAACCCCCATTTTATTATATACAGTGATGTTCGGTAAAATAGGTGTAAACCAATTTTAATGTATTTTGATTAATTTCAAATACCAATTTCTATTTGTGAATCATGCCATCCATACGACAATTTAGTACTTTGTTTACCTTTATTTATCACATGAAAAGAAAGAGATAAAAAATGTTGTCCTTCGTATTTCTGGGAAATTAGCTATGAACATGCTGTTCGGTAAAATAGGTGCGGACTATGTTAATTGTGGTTTATTTATTTTTTGCGAATAAATTACATTTATTGGTGTTGAGTTTGTGAATTTTTAAATAAATTTTAGGTAAAGTAGTGTTTTAAATTTAATTTTTGAAACATTCCGGATTAAATAAATACATATTTCTAAGTCACAATGGGTAGAAGTACACATTGTACGGTATTTGAATGACAACGTATAAAGGATCTAAGAGCATCCGGGCTAACATATAAAAATATTTCTGAAATTATGAAATGCTCCCAAAATATGATTACCAACGCATTAAAATTCAAATATGCCACAGAAAGAAGGGGTAACAAACGTAAAACTAAAAGCAATGACGATCGTCGAGTGGTTGTTGCCACAAAAAAGAGCCCTTTTTATCATCCAGGGAACTTGTAAGAGAGCTTGATCTAAGCATTTCATCAAGCACGGTATGAAAAAGGTTAATAGCATCAAATTTATAGGGGCGAATAGCTATACAAGCACCAATGCATACAGCGAAACACATTAAACACCGTTTAAAATTCGCACATGCACATCGTGATTGGTCAGGTGATAATGATATTAAAAAGTGACGACATATTCTCTATTCTGATGAAACCAATATAAATTTGAATGGATCAGATGGCAAATTACATGTTAGATGAAGACCAAATACAGAATTTTTACCGCAAAACACAAAAAAAAACCATTAAGCATGGAGGTGGTAGTTTAATTATATGTTTTGGTATCATCATGGTATGGAGTTGGTCCTATATATTTAGTTCAAAAATATCCAATGGATCAACAGGAATATATAAGGATACTTTCAATCGCAATGTTGCCATACGCAAAAGAAAACATGCCTATTATATGGTCATATCAGCAAGATAACGACCCAAAATATACGGCTAACAAAGCATCGGTTTGGTTTCCACAAAATAATGTGAACAAAATAGAATGGCCAACACAATCACCCGACTTGAATCCAATTAAAAACTTGTGGAAGCAAGTATAAACATCAGTTGCAACAAAACGGCTCAAAAAACAAAGTAGAACGGGGGAAAGAAATTGTAAAAGTTTGGAAGCGATTTCTATAGAAAGGTGCCAAAAATTGGTGCAGTTCATGCTAAATCGATGTGAGACAGTAATTTAAAATAAGGGACATGCGACAAAATGTTAAATCATAAATGGTATGTACGCGAAATACTTAGATTTTTTTTAATATTGAGGACATTAATACTTTTTCTTGTGTTTTTGGTAGAACAAAATATATCGCACCTATTTTACCGAACAGCATATTCCTAGCTAATTTCCCAGAAATACGAATGACAACATTTTTTATCTCTTTCTTTTCATGTGATAAATAAAGGTAAACAAAGTACTAAATTGTCGTATGGATGGCATGATTCACAAATAGAAATTGGTATTTGAAATTAATCAAAATACATTAAAATTGGTTTACACCTATTTTACCGAACATCACTGTATATACCATATACATGTATGCGATGGTTAGTAAAAATAAATTGTTTTTGTGAAATGTTATGATGATTAAAAATATTTATGTATTTATAAATGTATATATAGAAAAAGTATCATATATAGATTATTAACAAAAACTTAATATGAAAAATATATATATATATATCATAAATATAAGGTATATAATATCATTTTTACCTATATATTTCAATATGCACTGAAGAGAAAAACTACGTAAATCACTTATCTTATACGCAATTTATATGCAAAAATATACCTATAGGTAGTAATTACAACTATCTATGCAAATGTATATTTTATATTCTGTTACACGCAGGTATATATATATACATATATATACAATTAAATAACATAAATCAATTATATAAAACCCCTTTTTATAATATAAAATACGTGAAAGTTCATCATTTATATAATATATATATATATAAATATATATGTATAATATTTAAACTTCAATTTGTGTGGAGGCTTATGTATGATTAGAATTTATAATTGTTCTTTAATATGAAAAACGTGCTCGATATTACAAAATGATATATTAAATGTCACAATTTTTAATATATATATAAATATATTTAAATAGGCATGTACTATCCATATACATTTGAAATATATATATATATATATACTTATATAGATACACGTGTATATATTTAATAAATATATCAAATATAAGCTGCTGATAGATGATTTTTATATAATAAGTATGCATACAAGTCTACAAATCTCTTTTTCATTCAATGAATTGTATATATACCTCATATATGTATATATAATTAAGAAAGATATACTTAATTTTTTTATATATATAAATAGTAGATTCTCTTTTCTAGCTTTTTTTGCATTGCAAATCAATTTCTATCCGCTTCTACTTCATCTTTACACCTCCCAATTTTTAGTTTTAATAATAAAAATGTTTATTACATATATCTATATATTTTTTCTAAATATGATGGAAAAACTTATCCTTTTCATGAGTATTTTTTCAGTGTCGGACAATAGTTTTCTGTTCTTATAAAATTTTTTTACGTATATTCCATTTGATTGAATTACCACATATAACATATATTGATCAATGTGGTAATTATAGGTGAACGATGGGATAATGTAATGTAAATGTAACAAATTATTAAATGATGTTGGTTTTGTTATAAAAAGTAAACAACCCATATAAGATCATTAACCGCCGAAATACTATATAAAATTCTTAGCATAATTTGGAAAGTGTGTACATTTTTCAATCAAAATATGTAATGTAATTTTGATTATTTTTTTTCTTCATATTTTAGTTATTATATGCACTGATTCATATAGAAATAGCAATTTATAGATATATATACATATTATATAAAAGGTATATGTTATTACATTTAACATATATAATAAGATATAAAGTTTTTGAATACATTAATTTATCATTAAAATTACATTTTACATAACAAAAAAAATCAATTTCATCATTTTTTACTAATGAATTTTAGATCTACAATATATAAATAATGATTAAAATATTTATATAAGCCGCTCTTAGAGAAAATGATCATTATTAAACAAATTATGATATAGTTTTATACGTATAGATATAGATATATAGAAGTAAACACAAATACAATTGGGATATCGAAACGATTTGCATATAGTGTCTTTCCATCATTTAACCATCGATTTATCCAAAAAACCAGAACCATATAATAATATATGTATATATGATGGTGGTATGTGACTATTCGTCAAATATATACCAACTTTCAAAATTCTAATTTCATATATATGTATATGAGTATGTAATATAGGAATATATGACTATAAAATATAACTCTTAACTATTATTATGTTATTGTATTTCTAACTTATATCACTCATATATACAATTTAGTTTTTGTGTATATATAGAATTATATTTGATGATATAGATGGATGTAAAATAAATCTATATAAGTATATTTATATATATATATATATATGATTTTATACGTGGCATATTTAATTTTACATTATGTATGTGTATCACGTCATTGCCAAAATAAAGGCTATTAAAAGCTATATTATATTTTAAGTTTTCTCTGAAAATATATTATTATATATATTATTATATATTTTTGTATATACTATACATAAACGTAAAATGAAAATCATTTATATATATATATATATATACTATATATGAATATGAATAAATTACATGTACAAATATTTATAATATAAAACGTTTTGTGTTGTCTATTTATAAATATATTTATACATGTATTTATAAAAATAAATATATATTTTGATGTATATAAATATTTTGTTGGCATGAGTTTCAGAGCACATATTTGAAGCTACAGATATTAAAATATATACATATATGTATATATGTTATATGTAAAATAAAATATTAACAATCATAATAATAATAATAATGGTATAAAAAATAATATATATATACCAACGTCCCCGTATATTAAAATTATAAGTTTATTGCATTTTTATGAGGATTTTCATCATATAGTCGTAATATAATATAAATATACAGGACGCTAACTCCTCCAGATTTACTCATCCAAAACATATAAGAAGATATCAATTTTT
This sequence comes from Dilophus febrilis, assembly GCA_958336335.1. NCBI lineage: Eukaryota > Metazoa > Arthropoda > Insecta > Diptera > Bibionidae > Dilophus > Dilophus febrilis. The sequence continues at coordinate 25,254,934 of OY284469.1, read as the reverse complement.
ACATGGAAGTAATAACTAGGAAATGTAGTTAAAATTAAAGAATACAATAATAAATCAAAGTTGAAATCCGTATTCATATAGTATAAAACCAATCAAGAGCATATTCCATGTCTTCCAATGAACATAAACTGTTCTGTTTAACGCATATAACAGAAATTCCTTAAATACTATCTTATCTACGTATAGATAATCCTAAATCCCATATATTTATATCGAATTTTTTTCAAGCTATACACCAAAAAAAATGCTCTAAAATTCAGATTTATAGAGAAACCACATAATAAAAATACATATTTTATTCATATGCATTTGTGTAAAAGTAAATATCCTTTATATTTTTATCCTTATACACACTTACAATTAGAAAGATATGTATATACGTATAAATAAATTCGTTTCACTTGTCGTATATGTATATAGTCATATTTATTTTTATACTTATTTATTCAGAAACCAGACCACTCTCGTTCCATCTGAGTATTCTTATATATTCATTCATATATATAATATACGCTATTAAGCATGGACATTTTGTTATATATGAAAAACTTTATTTTTATTTTTTCATAATATAATAAGCATACACAACACACACATCATATATACAAATATGAATATGTGAAGAATTTATTCCAAAAGATGAAAAGTTTATTTCTCCATAAAAGATGTTAATCAAATATATGATATAGCACGACAAAACCCACACTGCCTCCATTCTAAAACTTTATTTATGAAAATAAATATTAGCCATTCATTCATATATGTATTTTATTAATATATAAGTATTTCGTATACATAAGTCGGTAGCGTCTTAGTTATAAAAATATTCTAAACTTATGTATATATATAGTGTAATTTATACACCATATATCATATATGGATATAAATAATATATAGTTGATGATAACTTCATACAATACATATATAATTATAATAAAAAAAAAAGTAACTTCATTTGTATATGATGCAACTAAAAAGTTTGAAGTTTTAATGTTTAATATATTGTGCGAGTAACGGACATTCATAATTACTACAACGATATTTGTATTCCCTTGATGATATACATATACATATTATATAAATATGCGAATCTTGATGGTTTTCATATGGATTAATTTGTTAGTTTCTGATACTTCATTATACATTTTTTTTTGTATTTAATCCCATGTGGTATAGTATTTATATTTTTTGGTTTTGATCGTTTGAGTAGCCTTCGTTCAATGGTAATGCCCATCAACGGTAGGACCTCAATATTGGTATGTGCAAGAAGTATCTTCTTATGTGTAATGACACATTTGCGAATACCGTGGCGGTTTATCCATTTTTTATTTCTAAATCATTGTGTACTTTATTGTTCCTATATATACAATCATATTTCATTACACGAAAATAGTAATATCTATACGTAAAAAAAATCTTACAATTCTTATCATCGCTTTCGATACATCGCATTCTATTCTATTCATATATATACGAGTTATATACAATTTTCTTACTTCTTTACGGAAATATTAAATGATGCAGAAATTTATATCTATCTTCTATATATATATATTATTTAATTAAAATTATGAATTTCTACATCGTTTTTCTTTTTATAATATACACATAGATTAAAATATAACACAAACTAAGCGTATTTACTGCATACTTTTAATATAAGCATATATAAATATAAAATCATTATTATATATACATAATAATTAATTTATAATATGTATTATCAGTTTGATTTTTTAATATTATAAATAGCGATATAATAACCAACTTTATAATATATATCTATAGATTCATAGCATATTAAAAATTAGAAATTTTTATAATAAATTTGTTTACAAGTATTTTTTATAATAAAATATTGTTTCTTTATTATTCGCAATATATATGCCAAAATAATATACCACAAAAAGGTTTAATTTATTTTATATATATAAGGACATATATAATACCGCAGCCCGTATTTAATAAAAATAACGGCAACCGATAACGATGGTAATATGATGATAATGCCATACCACAATCCATAAACATATATTAGAACATTTCATTTTGTTTTTAATTATAATATTAAGCAAAAGATTTTCAATATTTTTTGTTTGTATAAAAATCAGCATAAAAAACCCATAAACTTATCGATTTACTTTATAAAGAAAATAACAAAAACTCTTTTAAAAAACTTATATTAATAAAAAACCGATTATAATTTATTTATTAAATTAATCAATCGGTTTTTATTTTTGTTAGTTTGGTTTTTAGGTTTTGTGAATTAATAATTTATTTTACTTTATATATAAGTACTATTTTATAAACGTTCGATTAATTCCCTACGTCAATCTCATAAATCATTATTGTTATTACATAAATAACTGGCAATTCTGTTTAAATTTCCATTTAAACATTTATCTAATTTTATGCACTTAAATTGGATTATATATTTTTTATTATATCGACAAAATCTATATGGACTTATTTTATTAAATTTAGGTGAATTTTGTAAAATCAATTTAAATCAATATCGCATCAAATGTTTGCCGTTATATAAATAAAACTTTTTTGTATTATACACGTATACGTGTATATTTACGAGTATAATAAAATTCTCATTAAGTACCTTATTTTAAACAAATGTTTACTCACACTCAATGCATCTTTTATATAAGATTGGAAGAAGAAAACATATAAGAACACCCAACTAAAACAAATGAAATACTCTTGCTTTGAAATTAATTTTAAGTAATTTTTATTGATGTTTTACATTTTACAATATCAACATTCATATATTTATACATCAGTATAAAAAATACTATCTTATATAACATAAAATTCCTGCCGTACGGCATACGGCAAATAATTTTATAAAATTCTGATGTAAATAAATTCTATCGTTTGGTCCGAGAATAATGTTGATTTATTATTTAGAAAACATTTTTAGTCTGATATTTTTTTTCATCTGTGACTGAGATTTTTCATTTATTTTGGTAGAATGAAAAATTTTTCTAAAAAATATATGAGTATAATTTTGAATATGATAAGAATAATTTCATACAAGACGAATTCTGTCTTTGTTGAATGACAAATTTTTCCATATATACATTTCAAACAGGAGATTGTTAAAATTTCAATTACCGGGATTTTCTTTGAAATATAAGTAGTATATATATACGTACGTCATATACTAAATGCATAATATAGTTTTTGTTTGAATTTGTGAAAAATTTATATATATTATATTTCAAAAATGTTCATAAAATCAACATATACATTTCAAGTATACATATATATATATATATATATAAAATACCCACTTTTATATGTACAAACTCATGTACAAACACAAAAATATTTCCCAATGAAAAATTCCCACAAACACATTAATTCAAATATAAACGAGTTCGCATATGCGGATATAAAACTTTTTTTCTTTTTATATGCAATATTTATTTTTCATGTCAATGTAAGATTAAATGTAATATTGAAAATTTGCATAATAAAGTAAAAAAAAAATAAAATAAAATCCTTATACATATATGCTAATAATGATGAAATCTTTAAAATATATTTTATTTTTTCAGTATGTGCATTTGTAAATATTATACATACTATTTTGGTATGGAATGCATGTATAAACGTTTATTTGCACTATTATGGTACAAAATGGCAGCCAAGTAAAAATCTCTAACACGATGGTGGCCAGGGGGTACTGGTGGCCAGGGGGTAAAATGGGCTAAAATGAATCACCATTCAACACCTTATAAAAAAAAACACCATTCTAATCATCCCTTGAAACGAAAAAAAAATGTATGTAATTAAGTAAAAAGTACTCACTCATCTTTGATAATTCGCTAATAACAAGAATTTATTTCCATTACAACCACTTTTAAGAACTCTTTTTGCAAGTCATAAGATTATTTTTTTAATAATTCGTAAAATCAAAATAAAACAAAAATTTCAATTTGGTTTATCAATTAAACAATTACACATTTATTGAATTATTTAAATATATAAAAACAAAAGAAAAAAAACTTATTATTTAATGAGAAAAAAAAAATAAAAACAAAATATCCTATATCATTTATGACACTTTTTTATGCTTCATTTTTTAAATGTAACATAAAATATACTTATTATATGTATTTATTATAATATAAAAATAAATAAATTGTAATTAATTGTTTGTCACCTATATAAAATCAAAAATATGTTCATTCTTTTTAATTCATCATTTTATAGTTATATTATAAAATTATATTATTATTAAAAAAAATTAAACATTTTTTTAAAGTAACAAATTCATAAAATAATTAAATTTCACTTTCAATTTTTATTTTATTTTGTAATTTCCGAAAAACAAAAATATTCTTCAATGCTTCAAAAATCAAATTAAAATTATTTTATTTTTTCTTTTCTCTTTTGTAAGTTTGTAAACGTTTTTTTGTTGTTTATCAATTTATTGGGAACGATAGAGAATAAATATAAAAAAATAAGGAAAATTAAATAATAAAGGTCGCCTGAGAATATTTCACTTATAATTATTAATTCTATATTTTATTGGTATATTTATGAATGTGGTGGGTATGAATATAAAAAAAACTATAAATTCTAATTCTAAGTGATAGTAAAATGTTTAATTTAAAAAATTTCATTTGATATGATTGAGAGCGAAAATCTACAGCGAATGATAATGCATTAAACAAAAAAAGAAATCCAACGATAATCTTAATTAATAAATTAATAATATAAAAAGAGAAATTAATAATCTATAGGTAAAGAGCATATTAAATTAAATTATACCATAAATATATAATTTAAATAAGACACAATTTAATTAATAAAACAAAAAAAATTATGTCTTCATTACTTACTTTTATTATATACAAAAAAAAAAAGGAAAAAATAAAAAGAAAAATAAATATGTACATAAATACAAGAAAAAAAAAACCCACCGATATTTTATTTTATTTCTTATTAATCATTTATAAATAACGTCTATTAAACCGCTTTAGTGGGGATATTAAAGTTGAATCACCATAAATTGGTGATCCATTGTTACTATCATGATGGGATGTATGTAGTCTTCCACTGTTCGGTGACACATTTGAATTATTTTGATTTAAATATGGTGATGCTAATGTTGGATATGCAGGTCCTGAAATTGGTGTTTGTGGTATTGTTCGATTTTGATTATTTTGTAGAAAAGGTGAAAAACCTTGGTAAATTGTAAATAAAAATAGAAAGAAAAAAAAAATGATAAATCATATAGCAATGCAAATAATTTCAGTTGCGAATATAAAACTAAAAGAAGTAAAAAAAAAAAAAAAAAAAAAAAAACTTATAAAAAATGTTACATTTAAAACGGAATTTTCCAATTATTTTTCTTATTTAAAATTTTTTTTTTCTATTCTAAATTATTTCAGTTTGTCACATACATAAATATATCTTCTTTATTTTTTTACACTCTTGAATGTACTATATATATAGAGTACTTAAAAATATATTTATGGTAGACAAATTAATAACATTCACCCACCCATTTTTCATCAACTTATTTTACACTTTTAATTCCGCTTAAAGAAGAGTATATATTTTTAATCTATATGTATATGTACAATATTTGTATATATAAATGAACGAAGTATACAATTTTATAAATTAAATAAAAAATTGTGTATATACACATTTGTTATATTATAGCAGTCACACAACAAAATATCCAGCAAAAAAATAAACAAACACACATATCACGTATACTGACTATACACATAAATACTCCCTCTCATATATCGTACAAGAAACTTTGTGTATAAAGAAAAGAAAATCATCTAGTAAATTAACTTTAATTATATATTATACAGTATACAAAACACATAACATAGAACAAAATTAAAATCATTCACGTTAACTTAATTATAAAATCAACATTCATTATCATTATTATCATTCTTAGCTTTTATCATCATGCTTCTTTTATGTTTTATATGCTCTTTATCATCATCTATAATACCTTATTGTGTTCATTTCATATAATAACCATCACGAAATCCACATCAACATTATAAAATTTATATATTTGTTTAACGAATTTTAAAGTTAATTTCTTCGTTTTTTAGTTCAATGAAAATATTTACTCTATAATTGTTTCATCTCGCATTGATTTGGAATTACCGTACAATAAATGGATTCAAGGCAAAAAATACCAAAATTGAGGTAAATGAAAGGTAATCCAACCTAACAACTATAATTATCCCCGATTTCACCAATGATTTATATAGAAGTATATTCATCATCGATATTTTGAATACACAAATATAGAAATTATCATACATGTATATGATGAATATATAGAATACACAATCTGTTATATTTATTTTATATATCCCCGTTGATTCATTATTATTTTTATTATTATCAACATCTTATATATATGTATATATTTATAAAAGCTAAGAAAATATTCTAAATATATATATTTATAATACTCATTGGGGAATACGTTTATAAAAGCTGCTGTTACATTTAATTTAATATATCTATTAAATTAAAAAAAAGAAAGAAATAAATGCTTTTAATAACAATTTTTTTTTGTTTGTTTTGTTTTTATATACTATAGATAGAAGATAGAAAAATATAAAATAAAAAAATGTGTATATGATAAATTAATTTTAAATATTTGTCATATAAATTAATATCATCATACATTATTTAAAATAAAAATTAAATTAAATATTCTAAATATATAAAAACTGTTACATAAAAATAAAAACAAAAATTATTGTTATATATCTTTTTTCCTGTTTTTTAACAAAACCATTCGAAATTTGTGTGAAATTTGTGTCATTAAAAATCATAGATAAAGAATATTTAAAATCATTATTATTCAATATAGATTATTATTTTATTTTGAATTTTCTATTTGTATACTATATTCCGGGAAAATGAATGTATCAACTAAATTAACATAAATTAATTTTAATAAACTGTCTGAACAAAATATGTCTGATTTGTTTAATTATTTTATTTCAGTATATCATGCAATAAATAAATTTTCATTTTATAATGTTGTTGAAAAATTAATCGATGAACTAGTAAATGTTCAGAAGGTAAATGTTATAAAGATTTAAAGGTACACACAAAAAAAAAAACAAACTAAATGTAAATTGTCATCGTCTATATATAAATAAATAACATTATTATATATATATAGTAAAGTTCAATGAACATTTCGTTTATTTTTTTTTCGACTTCATATACAAATTAAGTAAATATTACCTGTGCCCATAGAGGTTCATATAAAATAGATAATGTAACTTTACTTTTTTCAGCTTCCTTTTTACACACATGACGTGTGCATAAATTGAGAATTTTCCAATAGTTATATATGCAAAAAACAATCAACAATCGCGCAGAGGGTTAATATCGTGCGTAGTTTTTTTTTTTTCTTCGTATAGCTACAACGCGATCAACCCAAAACAAATATAAAAATAAAAGTCACCTAAATGATGGACATATTTATCATAAAATAAAAAAAATAGAAGAAAAAAAAAATAACATGCAAAAGTTAAACAACAAGAAAAAATAAATAAATTTAATATGAAAAACTAAATTTATTATCTATCTAGATATATATATATATGTATAATAAGATATATAAGGGAAAACGGTCGATGACAACGAAAACGGCGACGATGAGGTTGATGATAAGTCAATCAAAAATACAGAGGAAAGGTTTTTTTTTCTTTCATTTTTGTCTTTCTATTTAAATATTAATTTTTGGGTTCATGTTTTGTTCATTATTAAATCATGTTGTCAATCAAGAATAATAATAATAATAAAAAAAATTGTTGTACTCTATAAATACACTTTTTTTTTGTACATTTATATAATTTTTGTCTTGTTTATTTATTATATATAGGTATATATACCTGTACCTGTAGATAGATATAGATAGACCCTTATTCGCTAGCTATTCAACATATATATATACACAATACACACATAATAAAATATTGATAAATTATAATGTTGTTAGTAATTAATGTTTTATCGTATTATATACATGGTACAAACAAATTTTTTTTTTTCGTGAACTAAAAAACGTTGGTTGGCAAACACACCAATAACAGGAAGTACGTACTGGTGGCCAGATGGGTAAGGCGGCTTTAAGTTATCACAATTCAACTTCTCATGAGGAATTTTAACATAAAAAGATGTGCCTGATTAATATATTTAAATGCATTCCCAATAAAACCATTCGATGGGAAGGGATTCGATAAAATTAACTATTAACCAATACCAAAACATGCAAAAATGTAAAGCCAATGTGTTAGAAACATAACTAGAACACTGTAATCATCCCTTAGATTTGTATGGAAACTCCTGGATGGCACACTGAATGTGCTTAATTGATAACAAAAAAAGAAACTAATTCATATACTGTATATAGATAATGAAAGGGTCAACTACTATTACCTTCAATTACTATACATATAATCAATCAAGATGAATTATATTTATTTTTTAATGTTTTTAAATATGTATCTTCTTCCTTTGCATACCAACCAGATAATGGTAATGAGTTTATTTTTTATCAAAAAAAAAATAAATGACAATGCGTTCATGACATGTTATATGACAAATGATTTCGGGTAAAGGTAAACATAGTTTTGTTATAAAGTTTTTTTTTTTTTCAATTATAACAATTAAAACAATTATTATGTAAATGTTCCCTTCCCGCCCTAAAAGATAAAATATATAATTTTTTTTTTAAATTAGCGATTTAATCTTTAAGCGTTGCTAATACAGAATATAGGTAAATTTATGATATAAAAGGTAGAAAATAAATTAAATTTGACAAAATACATCCAAAACTCTATCATTCAAAACATTCAAGCGCATTACCATAAATATATAAAACAATATTCAATATAAAACAATATAATCATATAAAATTATCTTATAATCTATGGGAAAATATTTATTATATGACGTTATTTTAAATATACATTATGGAAAATTGTGTAAATAGATTGATAATGAACGGGTTGTGCATTGATGTTAAATGGAATTCTCTCAGATATGGTGCAATTTTATAAACATAATGTGTACTAAATATATATTAATTTTACCATTGCTCAAGAAGAACATTGAATGTGACATTTTATACCTATACAGAAGATGTAAATTCCCTTATTGTAACACTAATGTGTTATTCAAAAAATATTAAAAAATAAAAAAAAAGTCAAAATTGTAATCGTCATATGTAAAAACACAAAAAAAAACAATTGTGGTTTTTAAGGAAAGATAAATTCTATGTATATACGCAAGTTAAAAAAATAAGCAAACATACATCAATAATAGCCAATATTGTTAAAAAAAACACGGATTAAAAAAAAAATTAATAAAAAAAATTCAAGCTGTACCTTTTTGGATGTTTAGTTGGTTTTGCAATTATTTTAATCTCATAGATTAATTATTATTGCGTAATCTTAATAGACGTTCATGTATTTCATTTTGTTCCATTGAGGCGACTTGCGCTGATCCACCAAACGGAGGCAGTGCTCCGGATCCTGATGCTGCTGCTAATGTTGCAACTCGTTCTCCATTTACTTCATGCATCAATTGTGTTAACAATGCATTTACGTCACTTTGTGGTATATGACCATCTACATTATCTAATAGCTCAATTTGTGTTAATTTACACAATTCTTGAACATTTCTTACCGCAACAGAATCTAAATTTTTCCGCAATGCCAATTTTATATGTTCAATGATTAATTCAATTTTTTGAATGTCATTATGGCAACTTGTATAAGTTCGTTTTTTACGTATTGCATTTTCTAAATGTATTCGTGCCACGTCCATATTACCATTTGCATATGATTTTTTACCCTTTTGATACTCTGATTGATTTTCAACATTTAATTTTTGTGCTCTACGCTTTAATTCATTCACCGCCATTTTACAATTAATTAAATACTCTGATTCGTTTTTTTTTTGTCGAATTGCATTTATGTAAGGTAAATTTTGATTTTTTTTATATATAAATACAGAAAATAACCCAAAAATAAAACGCATTCTAAAACCAAACATACATCATCTAATTGCAAAATATTAATAATAACAGGGGGATGGGAGAAATATATTTTGTTCGAATTATACTTTAAATTTAATTAAGGTATTGTAATTGCATCGTAATTGAAAAAAATAAATATGAATAACGAATGTTTTGAGTTTCGTTACATTTAACACTGATAATCGAATCATAAGGTAAACTGCACATTAACGTATGATTGTCAAATTTTAATCAACAGAAACAAAAGTGGCAAAAGAAATTTTGACTAGTTTGTTATTAACATTACTATTTTTAGTAACAAAAAACGATTATAACCACGTTTATGACCGTTGAAATGCTTTTGAATTTTATGTCTCCCTTTTTTCGATCAATGATGAAAAAATAGCTAATAATTATAAAATACACGTTACGCGATACACGTACACGCAGACATTTCAGAAAAAAATCATAATCGCAATATTTATGCATATATGATATTATCAAAAATGAATAGACATATGTTTAAAAAAAAAAGGAAGATTTCATGTGCAAACCAATTAATAAATAAATATACGTATCATTCACACACATCCAGCAATCAACAAAATTAAATTAAAAAAAAAAAGCCAAAAAAAAGGATACCTTCCATATTAGCAGCAGTTAATTTTTTTGCTCCAAATGTAATAGCACCTTAATTATAACATGCACGAGAAAAAAAACAATTTAAATATATATAATGTATGTGTAAAAAGAAATAAAAGGATTTATGTACAAAAAAAATAAAAGAAAGAAAACTATTAAAGTATAAATAAAAAATTAAATACATAAAATAACAAAAAAAAAAGAAGAATTCATCTATATATTTTTTAAAACCAAAAAAAAAATATCGTTTGTTATATTTGCTTATAAATAAATATGGGAAAATTTTTCGTTTGATAGACTCTACTCTATTTCTATTTTGAAGAGTTTGATATTTTATATATATATATGTGCATATCCATATTGAATGATAAACATATATAAAAAGGATAGAGACAGAGGTGGAGATGGTAAATCTCGCCTTTTTCTTATTATACAACTACAAGATACACTATAATGTAAAAATACATTTATTTATTTTTTTTCCTGCATTTGTCCCTATTATATATTTAAAGATGAACAAATCCGATAAGGAATACATGACGTGGTAATAAGTGAATATGAAATCGCCGTAAAACTATAATGAGATTATATATGAATTTTGATTATTTTTTGTTCTTCATTTCTTGAGCATATCTTGCAACATAGTATTGATAAAAAGAAATGATCTGCTATATTGAAGATAAATTGACACCCTTTTTTTGTTTTTTTAATTTTAAATTACCACGTCAAAAAGGATCTATAAAGACATTTTAAATACATTATAGATATTTCACAGTTTTTCAGATATAGGACATTTTTTTTTGATAATTTTGTCTGCCGCCCAACACTTATTTATGTTTATTATAGGTTTATTAATACTATATTTCTTCTTTTTTCGTAATTTTTTGTATTTAATTTTATTTTAATTGTTCTCTTTGTATTTTCTATTTTGTTTGGTAAATATATAAAGAAAGAATTAGATAAAAAATTTACTTTACAATTCAAATATAGTCTTATTTGAAAGTAAAATAATTTAATTAAAAGTATTTATTTATAAATATCCAATAGTTTTCTTTCCGCAGAACATCGTATTTTAATTTTTTTTGAAAAATGATGTGTTTGTGAATTTATTTTATATAATAAGATTATTAATTTAATATTTATTTAAAATAGTAATTTGAAATCTTTTAGTATTTAAATTAAATTAAATCAACAGAAAAATGTAGTTGCAGAATTCATGGAAAAGCTTTGTATAAATTGATAAAAAAAAAACATAAATTCGGCTATTAGACACTTTAAAACCGATAAATTTTTGATCCGTGGAATAAACAAAAAAAAAAGAATATCCATTAATTTAAATTAAATAAATTAATCGTAATAATTTAAAAAAAAAATGTATAAAATCACATTCTTAAGATAACATATATAAAAAGATATGCTCTTTTTACCAATTTTGTATTAATATACACACTTTAACAACAAATTTAAGAAAAAGAGCTAATACATTATAATGAAAAACACTTAAAACATTTCTTTATTTTTTTTTATAAATAAATAAACTAAGTAAAACGAATTATCTAAAATTGCAAAAAAAAAACAAAACATTTAATCAAAGCGCATAGCAATTTCAATGGATAATTTTACAGTGAAAAATCTATATAACATAAAATGCTTTACATAATGGATTGTTTTGAAGGAAAACAAGTCATGATTGAATTTAAAAGTTCTGAAATATTAAATTTTCTATATAAAATTCGCATATCATTTATTATTAAATCAAAAAAAAACGTGTCAAGTTATCAAACACTGAATATATTCTGATGACAAATCTTTAGTATCTGAACAATTTCATATAAAATCATTGGGAAACTACTTAAAAATATATTCAAATAAACTTATCATTACCGTTCATTTTTACTTAAATTATAAATCAACCCCTAATAAAATCAATTCACATTTTTAATAACAAAAAATGTTTTAATATTTATTATGTTGACTGCATATTGAACTTCAAAAATAAATTGTGAAAATTTAATCGTATTATATATTATATATAATATACATATTTGGGCGTTTGGGTGAATGCTTATATAAATCATCGCTTTTCTATATACATATACTATATATCGTACACTTTACCTAAATTCTATAACAATTTTCTATATATGTATATATATACAAAATTCATACCGTCAGTTCGATAAGACCTTAAAATCATTATTGAAACATCACACAAGAACAACAACACCAAAATCACTTAGGTTTAATACTCTACAATGTAAAAAAAATAAAACGTGTATATACATTTTTTGTTTATCTCATGGTTGCAAAGAAAATTAATTATAATTGGATTATTTTTGTTACTTATTATAAAAATTTCGTTCGTTTACCGATAAAAAAGAAAATTAATAAAGTGAAAATGATAAATAATATTATATTGTATTAAAATTAAATGCATATTGATAAATTTTTTTTTTCTATATATATATATATTAAACGAAACGTATATTTAATTTTATTATAATATAAACAACATTCTTAAGAAATATTTCTTATAATATTATTATAAAACATTGTCGCAGAGTGAAATTGCCGCATATTGATTTCTATTCCATATTAATAGACAGGAAAATGATATCAAAGTTTATATCCGAGATTTATTAGAAATTACACAAAAAAAAAAATCAATATAAAAGTAAATTACAAAATCTATATACAAGTGAGATTTTATATAAGCAATTGCCATTTTCATTTAAACATTTATTTTGCCGATTTTTAAAGGTAAAGCAAAAAAAAAAAAAGAAAAAAAAAAGGGTTTCACATTGAGGTCAATTAATGGATATTTTCCAATTTCTATTTCATTTCTTTTTTTTTGTTTTTGTTGTTTGTCAGTTGCATCTGTTATATGGGGTTTTTTTTTTATTTCTATCTTTTGCCAATACCATCATGGTGGATATTGGTTTTATTTATATGTATATAGAAAACCACATTTTAATTAATAAATATAGATGTTAAATCTGTTAGTTTTTATTTCGTTGTTGTTTCTATTTTGGTTCTTATTTATTATCTATACATTTATAAAGTGATTATCGTTTTTGGTTACACATCGTCGAATTTTATTTAATCTTTCTTATTAAACAATTTTTTCGTTTTCGTTTTTTTGGTGGAAAACAGGAATTGATATTATATGGACAAATGTTTACGCAATGAATTTGTCAAGTCATTTTTTTTTTGTTGCTGATTTTACTTTTCATATACATTCTTTTATACCACAAACAAATTGAAAACTGTAAGTACTGTGTGTGTGTGTGTGATATATACATTCATAACCATATCTAAATTGTTTAATAGATATAATAATATGGTTTTCCTATCAGTTTTTCTATTTTATATTTATCCACCTATATAGAAGAATTTTGCACTTAATTTTTTCTTAACATTTATTTCAACCAAAAACACAATAAGTAAAGGGTTTAATTTTGGGGTTTATTTTTTTTTATATTTGAACTTTTTTGATAAGATATTTTATAAAAAAAAAAAGATAACTCTTATTAATATATATTCGGCATATTATATATTCCTTTATAAACATGTATATTTCAATTTACTAAAGATTATATATTTTTTTTAAAATCTTATAAAAAAAGCATCATCTATAAATCACAGTAATTTATAATATATTTTTTTTTTTTAAAAAAATATCAATTTTCCTTTTTTTTTTTCTATCTATATAGTTAGATATAGGATTAGGTGTGAGTTTATATGACCATTTATTATGTATATATATATATATAATATTGTGAAGAAAAAAAAATCTTATATACCGAGATATATAGATATTATTTTATTATCTTTCACACGGGTTATTGAATTGTTATAGGAAATGTATAGATACATATATATTATGGGTACATTTTAGAAATAGGATTATATATTTTCAATAATATAATAATATCATGCACACACACACACACACACACATCATTAATGTATTTTCATCAATATATAAATAAAACGATATATATGTCTAGACCATTTTACACATCGATGGTTGATCCATTTTAGTCCTGATGATTGGCTGAAAATTATCAGCATAACGTTTTTACAAAAAAAAAAAAAAAATATAGTAAAGAAAAAAAAAACCATTCAAAATTTAACAATTTTCTTGAAAATAATCTGTGAAAAATTTTATTTTAGATTTGTATAAAATATCGAAAATTTTGTGATGCAGAAAAAAAAAGGATAATGATTTTATTAATAAATATATAAATTATATAACCGCACAATTACATATATAGAGGACAAATTTGGGGGCGGTGGCGGTGATGGTGGTGAGGGTGATGGGGATGATCCCAAATGTGTTCTTTTTTTTTTTTCTTTCAAATTTCAAATTTATTTCAAAAGTAAATAGTAAATGATTAATTTAAGATTATTATTATGATAATGGTTCATTAATTTATTTAGCAATTGAAATTTCTTTAAACGTGAACAGTTTCCGCACATTTGGTTGAAATATACATTTTTAACTTGTGCTTTTAACTTTTAACTTTGATATATATTACTTGTATTAAAATTCCTTCCAAATACTATAAAAAAATTTCCAATTAACTTATATTAGACGAAAATTTAGAACATGAACCAAATTTTGTTTGTGATATCATATCGCAAAAACAAATGTCTATCAACTTAAAAACAAAAAAAAGACACAAATATATTAAATTTTCCAATTGGAGTATCAAACAATTATACAATCAGTTATGATATCCTGTCAAGTGTAAGGATATATAGCAACAAAAAAATCTGCATGAAAATTAAATAAAAATAGACTATAGAGAATTACAATTTTAATTTTTGTTTTGTGTTATATATATATATATATAGTAATTAAATATGGAGCTAAAAACACACACAAAAAAAACTATTATATACTGTGTGTGGGTATAAAATGACGATCATTCCCATATAATATATACGCACAACAAACAAAATAAATAATAGACAAACAACAAAATGAAAATTAGCATCAATAATTTAATTTAATATGCGTAACTAACAGGCATTTTTAATTGCATTATATTTTTTTTTTGTTGTGTTTTGTTATGTTGAATATATATTTTTATTTTTATTGTTCGGGTAAAATGTTGTTTTTATAGATTCATAAAATATATAAAGAGTATATAAAAAATTAATTTATTTATATAAAAAAATTTACCATACACACAACAAAAATGCTTATGTTTATAAAATAAAAATAATTTTTATTTGAAATGCTTATTTTTGTAAAATAATCGCGCAGGCAAAAGATATTTGAAAAAAAAAACTAAAAGCTGTTGTTTGTTTTACTCATCAATGGTTTGAGTTTTTTCCCGTTTCAAGGATTTTAAATTTGAACACAATTTCTGACCAACCAATCCTCAGTCTAACAGTATATGGATTCCAACAAAACAAAATCCGAAGAGCGTGATGCTTCTTTAAACGCATCAAATGAAACAAGGATACTTCCAACTTAGACACGCCATCTGATATTTCAGATACCGAAATGCTGTTTTGTTTGTTCAATCAGAAGTATCGTCAAGCTAAAAAGTTCTAAGTCCAGCAGTTTCATAACTTCGAGAGCAATTCACACAAATATAAATATGTTATAATGCTAATCGAAAAGTACAATAGATCCGTTTTAGTATTTCACACCCAAAAAAAAAAAATAAAATAAAACTATATACAAATGACTATATTCTTATTATTTTCAATTCAGATTTGAATAGAATGTACTAAGCTAATGTACTCTATTATATGAATTCTTCTATCTATGTATATGGCTGCAACATGCGACATATGATATTTATTATAAAAAAAAATTATGATGGATATAACAATTTGTATATGACTGCAAAAAATACTATACAATTTATTTATATGAATATACTAAATCTTTTTTTATATCATAATTACTCCGACCAAATATTTATTAAAGAATTTCTTTTTTTTTTTTAAATAAAAATGTATCCGTTAAGGAAATTTAGAGTAAATTTTAAATATTTACGAAAGCGTAATAATGTAAAAATGTGTGTCTGAATTTTAGAAATAAAATATGATTCAATTGTTTGGTAGAAACAAATATCTAATTTGGATTTAAATGGCGGATATTGGGCGGTTGAATTCTCGGAATGGAATATCACTCATTTGTTTTTGTTTTGATCTGATAATAAAAATGTTTTATCAACTAATCAGGCTAACATTTTTAATATCAGAACAAAAGAGTGATGTTCCATTACAAGAATCCGATTGTCAAATGTCCTATTCAAATATCGAATATGCAATATTTCATTAAACCTATATAAAGATTAGATATTTCATAAATTTATACCTTTATAGTTTTAAGGAAACAGTATTTTTTTTTAATTATTTTGTAAAATTACATAACCCAAATTAAACACAAATGAATATGCAGTAGACAAAACCAATTAAAATTTGTTTATATCTAAAAACAATAAATATTGAAACCACATTTCAAAATATATACAGACAACAAAATATTGAAAAATTTTCTATATTTTTTCAATATGAAGATAGAGTAGAGCAATTCATTAGTCAATTTATTTATTTCATATAAATTCAAACAATAAAAATTTTCCATATCGCACGCGAATAACAATTTAAAAAAAAAACAATTGCCAATAACCAATTAGTATTATATAATACAATTTTTTTTTTTTATTTTATAATAAAAGAAAAATAAACTCTGATAAATTGAAAACAATAAATAAAATATATATATATACATATATTTTTTAATAATAAAATATCAAAATAAATGTATATACAAAACAAAAAAAAAAGTGTCCACGTCCTGTGTGTTTTGAGCTTGTATGTTTGGGTGTGTGTGTTTGTGTGTGTGATATGAAGTACTTTTTCAGCATTCTATACACTATTGTTTATTGGAAAAAGAATATCATTTGCACTTCTGTATAAAAATAAATCTACATTTATTGTTTTACCAATCAATATATATATATATATTTTTATACACAATACTATCAGATACTATACATATTTAACTTTATATAGTTGATATAAAAATCAATATATCTATATATATATATATATAATGTGGTTTTGTTTAGGTAAATAATTGTTTATTTTTTTCGTCTCAATGTTCTAATTAGTGCATATATATTTGTCATGTATTTGAAATATCATAAATTTGTGGGTTAAACATTAAAAAGGCATCTAACTCGAACCATACAAAAAAAAAATTAATCTTGAATAAAATAGATCATTAAAATTCTATAATAAATGCCAGAAATTTCAAATTAGACAAACATTTTCATTCATTCGATATTCAGTTAATATACGCATTTAATAAATAAAATAAATATATATTTATTTGTTGTTTTTTTTATGACTGTCTAAAAACACGTATATAATAGTATATATATATTAAGAGTTAAATGAGAACAAAATAATTAATTAAATTGTTGTTTATATATTTGACAAATATATTTATGAATGTGTACAAAATATACCTCTATATAGGTATATATAACAAGTTGATCGAAAAAGTATATATATATAAATAAATGTAATTGATAGCATTTAATTATGTAAATTGAAAATATTTCATTTCAATTTTCCATCAATTAAGTGTTATTTTTTTTAATAATTATTTGTTTTTATTTAATAATGAAATTAATTTATGTATTTTATATCATAATTTCAATTGGTTATTGATATATGTATTAAAACGAATTTGTGTGCCGTATATAATATTCAATGATTTAATTCATTTCATTCACATAATAAATGTCATAAAAATTTGGTTTTTGATTAAAATTTATTTACGTATTATAATTATTCATGTATAGGAGGATGACTACTGTGATGATATTTTTCATTAAGTTTTTTTTATAGTGATTGAATTAATTTTTTAATCATCATTTAACCCCGTTGTTGGCCGTCTGTATATAAAAATACTTGGATTATAAGCGGTGACACTTTGTGACTTTAATTATCACTTCTAATACTTTAAAATTGTGAGAGTTTTAATGTTTTACGATATTTGGGAGGGTGTATAGTAATGAAAGAATCACATTATCTTATTTTTAGGTAATTGTTTTTACCACCATAAATGTTTTACAAGCAAATGTTTAAACTGTCATACACCATTTCGGGGAAGTTCAGTTCCTCGAAACAGATTTTCCAACTTAGTTTTACAAAGATATATGATTTTTTTTAGTCAGATAATTTCTGAATAAAATAACGCAAACAGTAACTATGATTACAGATCTTCTTTAATCATTTTGTATCATTTTTGGTTATGATTATGATACAATAAATTCGTTTGTATTCAACAATTATCTTTCGTAAAATTATTATTATTATGAATAAATCAATATAAAATATTTATATAAAAAAAAAGTTCTTACACACATTTTCTTTCTTATAAGAAAAAAAAATGACCTTAATAAAAAGGAAAATTTTAAATTACTCGAAATTTTATTATTAGTATTACATTTTTTTTTCTGTGTCAAAGGCATTTATTACTTCTCTTTTTCCTTACTTTTATTATTATTATTATTAAATGTAGACATCATCATATTTATGTGATATATCTTATATAACAAAAAAAACACAATACGTATAAAATGTATAAATTATTAAATTAAATTATAATACTAAAAAAGCAGCATATACACACGTACTATATACATATACATAATATTACAATTTTCTTTTTTTACCAAATTATTCATTCATTCATACAGTTGTTTATACATTTATTTTTTATGTGCGATATATTATTACATATATATATTGTGTATTGTATAGTGATAATGACTTTGATTGATATGCCTCAAGAGAATTTTCCATATTAGTATATATATTTATACTATGGCTATATATTTTTGTCAGTATTTATATAGTGAATATATTTATATATATATATATACATATATAGGACTTCATGCCAAACATCATGGCATATATAGCAAATAATAAAACAACTGTATATATATATAATACAGGACAAAAACAATAAGGACAACATTTAACAATATATATATATATAACAACAATATATTTTTAAATTCATATACATATCAGATTTCGCACTTTTTCAAGCCTTGTGTATTGTTTGGTTTTTTTTTTCAATTTTCTAAAAATATTTATTATATAAAAAAACGAAGCAAAAAATAAATTAGCAACATGTTATAGGGTTTATTAAAAAATATTTTCTTCTATTCGTTTTCATTTATATATGTTCTATTCTAAAACTGTATATGATATATATAGAGAGACCTATCGATTACAACAATTTAACAAAATTTTCTATTGTAATTTTTTAAATCTTTATTTAATAATATCAATTTAATTAATTGTTATTTAAAAGATAAAAATATTCGGATGGTGAATGCAAAAAGAAGAATTTATTAACCTTCCTTTTTAAAATAAAATATTTTTTGTATACGAGTGAAAAAAAAAATGAAACTCAACACGAATATTAAAAAATGTAATCAACGCACAAAAAAAATATTGCCTATATAATTAATTAGTTGGTTTGGAAACTGTCAAAATAATTTAGTAGATAATGTATCAAAAATAAAATAGAAATTGCTATATAGTCATATCATTTTATTTTCATCCATTTCTAAATTTATTTCATAGAATATATGAAAATAAATGAAAATACTATATACAAAATATATGCAGCCATATTTTCAACAAACAAAATTGTGACTCGTTATTGTTACATATATTTGAAATGCAAGAATTGATTAAAATAATAATAATAAAAACAAAAAAAAAAGTCATACAAATATAGAATATGCGAAAATAAATTGAAAAACAAAAAATCGTTTTTAATATTTTCATTTTCTATCATCAATTCACGTAGTTTTTTTTTTATTTCAATTTATTTCTATCATTGCTTTTTTGTTTTCTTTTCCAGAGATAAAAAAATATTAAAAATAAAAATTACAATTATTTCATAACGAATCGTTCTATGAATGCGATAATAATTAAGTTTTTTTTTTTTTTTTAATTAAAGTTATTCTTTAATAACTTTATCGAAAAAAAAAAGTTCACAAAAATTTGAAGACAAATATAGAAATGCATCAGATTAATTTTAATATCAATTTTTGTTTTAAATTAAACTATCAAATTATTATAGAACCAATTTTTTTGATTTCCATATGGGATTGAGTCAATTGGAAAAATTGCTTTCAATACACATTTTAATAACACATATATATATATATATTACGGTACAAGTGAATTATTATATAAATATATTTCAACGGAACATTATTAAATTATGTCTATAAAGGTATCAAATATGTTGTATTAAAGATTCAGGACATAGATATATTATATCTGTATATATGTTATCAATGATATTAACAGATATTTATTTATATCTTTATATATATTTATAATCAAAATTAAGTGTCTATATTATAAATAAAACAATGTGTTTTAAAAAGATTATATCCGATAAATATCGCGAAAAAATATTATATATAAATAAGATTACATACCATATACATAGATATCACAAAATCAAATCGATATCAAGAAAATATTGATTAGTGTGGATAACACTTTTCAAAACATCATGTTGAAAATAATAGACTTTTATTTTGTATATAGATATAGATGAATTTCTTTCATGAATGTGTCTATAATACAGATATTGAGATATCTATATATATTGAATTAAGTGTTTCTTTTTATTATTATATTATATAGTTTAATATAATTGTTCCTTCCATTATTCTTGCGTTTTTTTTTTCTATTCTTTATTTTATTATTATTATTATTATTATTATTATTATCATTATAGTAATGTTTTATATACATATTTATTTATGGTATGGAAATGGAATGAATAAAATTTGTTATAATCATAAATTGTATATTAATTCTATATATAGAATTTATATATATAAATACAAGAAGAAAATATACATTGTCAACAAAACACACACACATAGATATAAATGAAATAAGAAGAAAAAACAAAAGTAAAAAATAAAGGTAAATTATGTAATAAATTATGATTAGAGATTTTATTTACTTTATTATATATTTACAATATTCATCTGTATATGTATATACCGCAAGCAAACATACCATCTTCATATAATATATGCAACTATATATATAAGATCTTACGTCGGGTATAACAAAACAATATGAATTTATTATAATAAAATGCTATTTTAACAAGAATCTTTCCGAAGGGATGGTTATATACATTTATACATTATATATAGATATAAAGGTAAACATATAGTATAGAAAAAAAAATATATAACATTTTTATGAATTCATATATATAAATTAAATATGAATTTTATTTTATTTTTTTCTTCGTATCAAGCAAGCAATATAGTCTTGCTGTTTGCATGAAGTGAAATGATTTGATTAACTTTACTTTTATACATTCTATGATGCGCTAAAATCAAATAATAATAATACTAATAAGCACGATAAAATGGATAAAATGAAAACCACAAACACACACAGTTATATAAATAGATTATGTAAATAATACAAAAAAATTATTATTATTATTACCATGGCTGATGAACATTTTTGTCTATTTGCCATAATAATAATAATAATGATTTTTGTATTGGGTTTTTTTTCTTCCAGATAAAAAAATTTTCTCATTTAAATACAGTTAAAAAAAAAATAAATAAATTTCTTATGACAATTGTCCTATGGGGCTTAATATTGTTATGCTTAATAGAATTTATAGTAGTTATTTTGTTGAATTTTATCACTGAGTTTTAAATTTTATAAAATTTAAATTGTTTATGTATGAAATAGTTATTTTGATAAATTCAATATTTTAAACTATAAAAACAAAACAATTAATAAAACTGATCGTTGAATACAAATACTTAATCTAATTAAACAAAAAAAAAATTCACAAACACATCAATTGAAATAAATTTAAAAAAATAATAATATAGATCTATTTTTTTGTGTAATTTGCGCGAAAAATATCAATAATTCCGTAAAATGTATATTGTAATATAATTAAATGCAGAATAAAAGAAAAATAAAGTGTACTTACCTTGAGGATCTGATCGTTTTCCCCGCATACAATAAAACCACGCTATATAGAAGAAGAAGAAAAAATTAAATATAGTTATTTAATATTACAAAATAAATTCATTATGAATATTAAAAATTTTAAAAAAACTCACCATAAATTGTGAATAGTACAATCACAACAGTTGATATAATTAGTCCAAAATTTGATAGCATATTCATTATAATATTGGATACATTTGATAATGGTTGTACCGTACATTTTTGCATAACATTAGTCGATTGTAATGGTATTCGAATTGTTTGTAATGTTAGCGGTGAATATACATTTACTGATAAATCATTTTGCATTGCATAATCACGATCATATAATTTTACTTTATATTGTAATTGCCCTGGTGATTTATCAATTTGTTCTAATTCCATATGTGATTTATCCGATGATGTAATCTAAAATATTAACAAACGTATCAATTTCAGAATCAATTTAAAATCTGAATGATTTAATATGAAATTATCCGTAAAAAAATAGTTTGCAAAAATACCTCTAATTTTTGTAATATTTTATCCAATCCAGTTATCGTTAAATGTTGTTCGGATAATTGTTCAATGTATAATTTTAATGGGGTGACCTTAACGCCCGGCACCAATTTTAATGCCATTGAATTACGGATACCATTTAATAGGGTCACTTCCAATTCCAATGTTATATCGATATTTTTTAATAAATTTGTAAACTCTGATATTGATGTTTGTAAATATATTTCACAGGCGTATGTACCACTTTGTTTATCGAAAACGGATTGGGTTTTTAAAAGATTTAATATATCGGTGGTGTGTTGTTCCATTTCATTAATAACACTTAATTTACATGTAAAAAAATGTGCCGTCACTTTTGTTATTAAATTTAAACAACGTGTTGAATTTAATGCAACCTAATTTTTTGATTAATTAAATAAAACCATTATTCCACATTTTAAATAAATGAATATTTTTAATAAATTTTTAACATACCACATTTGATAATTTATCAATTTGTAAATGATTTTTAATTACAAAATTACAATGATATATTTCACCATTAAATATATCATTTGTTTCATGAAATTCAATTGTATCTGCATCACGTATTTCTAAATCATATTTTATATTGCCATATTGTTCATGACCATTTATTATATTGATTTTATCACCGTGTTTTGAACGACTTGATAGGATACGAGCAACACCTGTGATTTTAGGAATTAATAAATTCAATTTTTATTGAATATAAATGGAAAATATTTATTACATGTTTTTAAAATTTACAATATAATTATTGTAATTAAATTAATTTAAGATTTTTAAAATCTGAGACGTAAAGTTCAAATAAATGTATTCGATTTGTAATATTTATGTGAGTGAGTATAGAAGTATAATACAATATTTCATAACATACACCGTAAACAATATTCGACAATATTCGATGAAAACTTAAAAGGAAATTTAAATGGAAAATCTCTTTTTTTACTTATCCTATTAAAAAATTTTTAATGGTAGCAATTTATTTTTGTAAATAACACAAAAAAAAACAAAAAAAAAACCACAAACAAATTACTTATAAACAAAATCCCGACTATTAATCCCTATAATAATAATAATAATATAACCATATGATTATATATAATTTTATTATATATTTTAAGCGTTACCATTCAGATATAGGCGATATTATGATGGGTTTTTTTCGCTTTATTTTATTTATAACCATCGAGAGTAAAAAAAAAACGAAAATTATGGAGTGATATAAATAAATAAATTGTATATTTTTTCTTTTATATCTATCTATGGGATATGTAAAATGTAATCAAGAAAAAATGTTCATGTAATAAAAATTACATTACAACATCTTTCTTTAGTCGTAACACTCCCCATATTTATATCAATTTTTTTTTTGGTTTTAATATATACAGTGAATAAAATAAAAATGTTAACAATTAAAAGGGATATTTTTGTATATAATTAAGATTTTTTTTTAAATGTGTTTTAACTAATCTTATAATCACTTAACTTCATAATAGCTAAAAAGATTTTCAAAATTATTTTGAGGGATATATATAAAAAAAATAAAATGTGTCCCATTGAATCTTTTATTTTTGGGTCACTGTATACATGTTTTGTAGTGGATTGCGGTTTTGTAAAATATATATTTTAAATAAATAAAATGTTATTTATGAAACAAAATATACATATATATAAACAATCCATATCAGTTTTTTTTGTGAGAAGATACAGTCGAAAATATATTATATATATATGGAATAAAGGCCACCACTTTCTCAAGTGCTATTTGAAAATAAATTATTCTTTTTTTTTTTTGCCAAGTTATTTTATTTATTTTTTCCTATCTTTATATATACAGAATAAAGTTAGTTTGTTTTTCATATGTATAGTTGTGTTCTGTGTGTGTGTTTTCCTTTTATTTTTAGATTGTTTTCACAATTTTTTTTTTGAGGTAACAATTTATTTAAAAAAATAAAAGTAGCAAAAGTATAAAAAAAAAATCAACCACCACCGCACCTCTAAAATATTTGTTTAAAACCTTTTATAGCCTTTACGATATATACTATACTATATATCGTCATATGTTTATAAGTAACTTTATATACATATATATTTATTTGTACAACAATCAAGAACAAAAAAAAAAATGGAAAAATTCAATACAATAAATCGTATTGGTATATTTTTATTTAATGTTTCTTCTTTTAGTTTTTTTTTTCATTTTCATTCTTTATTCATATATATATATATATATATATAAAGACTCTTTTCCCAAATTGTATAGTATTTTTGATTTGAATAGAAATAAGGAAAATTATTGCGTACGTATATATCTTATATACATATATATATTTATAAAAAAAAAATAAAATAAAATATTATAGCAATTTAGCTAATCAATCAAATGGTCTTTCGTTGATGTATATAGAAATAAAAGGAAAAAATAAAATAAAAACATATACATATTATTTCCTCAAGAAAATATTTAAATTTCAACATACCACATAAAAGTGGGTCAATATAAAAAAAAATACACCACCGTATTGTGGAATTTTCAATTGAAAAAAAAAATACTTTAAGTACTATAATTCATGTAAATTTTTTTCATTATGGATATTTTAAAATAAATTGAAAATTATTTATCCAACATTAAGAGAAGCAAAAAAAAAAAAAACTCTTCACACACGCCCCAAAGACGCGATACTTTAATATTATTATAATATAATTAAAGAACATACAATCCAATAAATAAATTTAAAAAAAAATCTCCATAAATACAATTAAAATTAAATAAGTAAATTTTCATTATACAACAACAACAACATCAACACATAATAATATACAAAATATACATTTAAAACACTTACCCAAAATATTATCAACTGTTATAATGCTGTCATCAGAACTAATCCAATTTGCCGATTGCGTAAGGGGCGAGTCAAAACAAATTATGTCGCCAACAGAGTACATTATCTAAATGATTTTAATTTAAATAAGAAAATTGTTTTTTATATATATATATATATATATATATATATATATATATATTATGTAAATGCGAATCATGAAACAATAATAATGGTTAAAAAAAAAAGAAGAATTTAATAAATGATATTAGAGATTTACTTTTAAAAATGAAATTAATGTTTTAAAAATTGAATTATATACTTTTTAAGAATAAAAAAAATATATTATATAGTAAAGAAATTGAGGGGATTTTAATTTAAAAATTATAATTGCATATTCAACAAAACAAAAAAAAACAATTACCTGCGTTGGAAAACTATGCTTTGATTGTTTTACAGACAATTTAATATAGTCTTCACCAAATTTTATACCACTTGTATCTCTTAATGTTATTACCAACATACCCGATGTATCTCTTGGTAAATTTATCTATAAATAAAAATATGGTTTTATATTTATTTTATTTTTTTTTTCATATTTAAATAATCATACATCGAATATTAATCAATTATCAATTATTAATCAATTTCTGAGGCTATTTACAGTAAAAAAAAAATCGTATGTGAAAGGTAAATCAATTTTTACAAACTTCTACCAAGTTACAGAGTGTTGAAAATATTTTTTTATGTTTTAACACAATAACTTCGAATTTATAAGCCCAAACGAAAACTTTGTCTGGCAAATTTTAATACAACTTGAATGCACAAAAGTTATTTAGGCTAAAAAAAAAAAGTGTTTTATTACAAGAAATTTCGGGAAAAATCAATTTTTCCGAAGAATTTGATGAACTGATATAGTTTTTTTGTCGGGCACATTACATATAATTTTCTTTAAAAATTAAAAAAAAACAAAAAAAACTTACCCCCATCGTAAATTGTTCATCAAAATGTACATTGGCCACATCTTTTTTTGATAATTTATATTCCAACATAATATTATCAAAATTATGTGTAAATTCATTACCTAAATTATCGTGTAATGTTACTTTTAATAATAAATTCATTCCGCGTGGTATTATTGTTTCTGATTGTTTTAATTTTGAACTTTCACTGTGTAACGTGGCTAATATATAATGTGTATTTTTCACTTCAATTGGTATCGATAACGTTTGATCCTTTGACGTACCCTAATAAATATAAATGCATATATATATTTTTAATAAAAAATAAAAACACCCAGAATTATATTTACGAATAAATAATTAAATAAAAAAAATGCTATTTACAATAATAACATCACGTCCAATTGCTTCATTTGTATATAATTCACCATTTCTTGTTACACGCATAATTGAACTTTTTGCATCTTCCAATTTATATTCCATATCATTTACATTGGCTTTTAACATTAGTTGAGTTCGTGGTGGTACCAATATTGTATTCGATGCAATGTGTTTTGGTGCAATTAATTCAGGAATTTTAAAGACTATAATATATATGATGAAAAACATACAGTAAATTAATTTATCAAAATGATATACTATCAAATTATCATTACTAGGTTTTTAAAACATAATTTACTAAATTTTAATTTATCACATTCTTATCCAAACAAAAAATTTAACAAATCACATTAAAGTCAGATCTTAAGTCTTTATTATGTATTAAGTCTTGATTAAATTCACTTCAAAGAATCTTATAATATAATATACGAATTCAAAGACCCAAAAACCCCACTATATATTAATTATTAAATTAATCATAAATAGCATACCATTAATTTCAACAGAAATTGTACGTGTTATTGATGGTGTTTGAACGACAGCTTTAATATTTGCTTTACCCGGATTTAATGCTTTTATCCGTACAGATATTGAATCTGCATCGGTATATTCAATACCTAAAAAAAAACAAATTATAATAATATTAATAAATTTAAATGACTCATGCATTTTATAATCAATATTCTACCAACTGGTATAATAATTGGATTAATAAGGATTTAAATATTGTAAATTATTATATTTAAATATACAGAAAATAAATTGATATATAAAAATTTGGTAGTTAAATTAAAATGAAATTAATTGGATATTCATAAAATTTTATAAATACATTTACAAAATGAAATGCAATTTCCTATATTTATAAAACATTCGAATCGGGATAATAATAATAATAATAATAATAACAATAATTATTTATTTTTGTATTGATATTTGGTGTGTTTTAACGTAAAATGGTAAAATATTGATATTAATAGATTAATTTGATTGGTAAAAACGAAAAATTTCGATTATATAAAATATAATTTAAAATAATAAAAGATAATCTTACCGGCATCTGAAAATATACCCATAATACTAATAATATCCGGTTGATTTGTTGACCATGTAATTTTAATATTTGGTATTGTTCCTAAAACCAATGGTGATATATTTGGTACACCTAAATTAGGTAAATTTAAGGAAGGAAAAAACAAAAATTAATATTTTTATTTTATCATAGATTTTTCTTTATTTTCTTTCAAAAAAAAAAACAATTACCCCAAATAGCTGCCGGCATTATAGCACCCACTTTAATACCTTCTAATGGTATTTGAATTTTAAATTTTTCAAGTGGTACAACTTGAATTTCAATAGAATCTTGTGAAAATACAATTTGTTGTTCGGTCGCCGGATTTACGCCAACGCATTTTCCGACAATTTTTGAGCTACCCAATTTCAATCCAAGTGCAATCCCAGAATCCATTGCTATACAAATTTTTTTTGCAAAAACAATTAAAATATATTTAATTAAATTTATCGACAATCATATTTCATTTTGTTTACAAAACTTACAAATAATATTTTCATTTTGTACTGAATAAACTATATTCATATCAGGATGTGGTCCACCCTCAGCATATATTTGAAGACTGGATCCAATTACAATTACACTTTTGCTTGGATACAATTTTAATGGCGAAAAAACCTGAATTTATAGAAATAAAATTAAAATTCGTTTATTTATGATTTATTATGATATAATGATATAGGAAAAGTTTTATTTTGTTAGTTTCATTTGGTAATGATCGGAAATAAAATAAAATAAAATCATAATAGTTTCAATAAAAATTAGAAGTAAAATAAAAAAACAAAATTTGAAACATTACAGCGATGATATGGAAAGAGAATTTGAAAGATATTTGGTTTGCTAAATTTTATCGTTTCAATGCTTTTATATATTTTTATTCTGATTATTATATTTTTTTTTTTTTTTACGCGTTTTACAACCAAAAATAAATAAGTTTAAGAGTAAGTTTTATTATTTGTTTTGTTGACTTTTTATATTTATTCTAATATACAAAATATAAATATGCATAATATCAAAAAATAAAATAGAAGAAGAAAATTTTGTACGATTTACGATTACATTAACCTTTTCTATAAAACAAAAAAAAAATAATAAATAAATAAAAACATATTCAAAGCAATATGTTTTTTGATGAATGTTTTGTATACTTATTATTATTATTTTTTATTTTTATATATTGTTCATATATATAAAAATATGAAATGGCAAAGGTGAAATAACTCTTTAAAATAGATTTATGGTAAAAGTTTTATTACACGAAAAAAATATATGTTTTATATTCATAATTTTTGATAAATAATTCTTGTATTTTTCTAAGCACTATTAGTTATTAGTCCTTGTATACGATCAAGGGAATGATTTTAGTGGTTTTTTTTGTTTAGAAATCTTGTATTTAAGGATTGTCATGATGGAGAAATAATGCTTTTGAATTCGTATATTACCGTCTAAAGTTTAGAGGTCACACCCTAAAACTTATTCCATTAAGACTTATTCTTTGGAATAAGTTTATTAATCCTCCTAAAAATACAAATTATCTAAACCGGATTTCTTGCATATGAGTATACAAAAAATACAAATAGGATAAATCCAATATTTTAATAATAAAATTTTAAATTTCCTTGATCAAACTCAATTCAATATGTCCAGCGATGCAAAATTAAAAAAAAAAAAACAATAATTCAATTTTGCAATTTAAACGCATATTTACAATGAATAATGGGTTTTGTTTATTTTTAAAACAGATAAAGAAGCAATTTAACTCTTAACTCTTAAGAGATTTTTAATCTCTAAACACAGAATTAAAGATTAAAGTGGGGTTTTAAAAGTATATAATAAAATCATTACATTAGAAAAAAATTTAATCAAAAATTTATTGATATAATTTGATGGCATATACAAATATTTATTTGTCTATATATATAAAGGGTGATTTTTTAGCTATTATCTTTTTGGCAACACTGGTTTAAACAGCTGACCCACGTTTCGTTTCGTTTCGTTTTGTTTCACTGTCAAACATCTTCAGTTTAGTCTATAATTTAACCATGAATCGTCTTACACACGAACAACGCTTGCAAATTATTGAATTTTATTATCAAAATGCGTGCTCTGTTAAGAAAGTTCATTGCGACGAAATTGTGTTCAGCGACGAAGCTCATTTTTGGCTCATTTTTGGCTCAATGGGTACGTAAATAAGCAGAATTGTCGATTTTGAAGTGAATATCAGCCAGAAGCATTACAACAGCTACCAATGCATCCAGAAAAAGTCACAGTTTGGTGCGGTTTATGGGCTGGTGGCATCATTGGACCGTACTTCTTCAAAGATGATGCGAATCGTAACGTAACTGTGAATGGTGAGCGCTACCATGAGATGATACCCAACTTTTTTTTGCCCAAAATGCAAGAACTTGACTTGCATGACATGTGGTCCACACAGCACGCGCAACAATGGACTTGAGAGGCGAGTTCGGTGAACATTTTATTTCACATTCGGGACCGATCAATTGGCCGCCTAGATCGTGCGATTTAATGCCTTTTGACTATTTTTTGTGGGGCTATGTTAAAACTCATGTCTATACAGACAAGCCCGCTTCAATTGACGCATTGGAAGACAACATTGAAGCATTTATTCGTGAGATACCGGTCGAAATGTTGGAAAGAGTATGCCAAAATTGGACTAATCGGATGGACCATTTGAGGCGCAGTCAAGGTCAACATTTGCATGAAATAATCTTCAAACATTAAATTATATGGACCGTACTATCGATTCAAAGAAAGATTTCATGCATTTTTCTGAATTATATGTGTTTTTTTTTTTTTGAAAAACTTTCCTATAGCTTTTAAAAAATCACCCTTTACAAGAATCTTATCCATCCGACGGATTTATTAAGTTGATTATAAAAAATACATACACAAAAATTATATGAAAAAACATTACCAGTGTTTAGTATTTGTTTTCAAGTCTTATTATTATTGTTTAATTTAAACAAAACTTTTACAATTGAACCAAAATTTAACCCATTCCACGTTCGACAATCCCTTGACAATGAAAAAGGTCTTTAATATTGAATAAACAAAAAGATTTCCTTAACGATTAAGATAACCATTAAGTATTCAAATGGTATATGAACGCTGAATAATTTGAAGGGAATATTGCAAATGTATTTAAAAATGATTCGTGTTTTTCCCAACAGTAAGCATCATTTTTAATAAAAAAAAAAATTAATTCAAATACAATTATTTATCACTGATAAAAAAAATAAAGTTTAAGATAACGAAAAATTATCATTAGTTAAACGAACAATCATTTTTGTGTTTTCATTCAATGTAAAAAAAACAATTCTTCAAGAATGACAACCAAATTTGTATATATGAGGAATAAAAATTATTAAATTATTATGTGCGTTATGAATGCAAAACAAATTTAATAAATAGAAAACAAAAAGGAGTGATTTAATTTAATAAAATATTGTATAGTGTTTTTTTTTAAACAAATAAAAAGTTCTGTTTGATTAAATCCATAATAATTGATTATCATAAAGATATATCATGTCTTTGATTACAAAAAATATAGTTGTAGTCGGTGATGGTGCTGTTGGTAAAACATGTCTTTTACATTCATATACAAGTCAAGGGGAATTTCGACAATCTTATATACCGACAATGTAAGTTTTTAAATTAATATTTAGTTTTTTTTTTTTGATTAATGTTTTTATTGATTTATGAAACGATGAAGAAGAAACAAAAATTAACAAATTATGATTCATTTATAATGAAAATTTTTTGGGCTTTCGTTTTAGTTATGAAAAAGATGTAATTGAATTAGAAATGGATAATCAAAGGCATTTGATAAAATTACATGACACTGCCGGTCAAGAAGAATTTGAACGTTTACGGCAGGTTATTTACAAAGAGGTAGTACACATTTTAATTGTATAGAAAAAATACTATTTCAATTCTAACACAAATCCTTTTTATAAATGTTTTTTTTTTTGATATCTAGGCTGATTGTTTTATATTATGTTTTAGTATTGGCGATCGTACATCATTTGAAAATATTTTAAGTAAATGGTATCGTGAATTACAACCATTACAAATTCCAATTGTTTTAGTTGGTATGTTGGTATGAAATTTTGTTTCCTATTACATGACAATTATTTATCCCGTTTTTCTAAATTTTAAATTATAGGAACCAAAAGTGATTTACAAAATACACCATCACACATTGTAAGTACAACAGAAGGTGAAATTATAAAACGTAAAATTAACGCAAATTCATTCATTGAATGTTCAGCCAAAGAATATATTAATATAAATGAAGTAATTTATGAAGCAATTCGTGCCACAACAAATGGTGTACCAGAAATTGAAGATGAACCACAATCATGTTGTAATTGTTGTTAATATACAAAAATAATAATAATACACTACTACTAAAATGTGATGAAAATAATTTTTCGCTATTATTGAAATTATAACAAAACCAAAAAAAAATTGTACTTTTATTTTTTACTAATAATAATTAGGACAATTAGAACATGGGATTCTTCTTCATTCCCATTTGAATGGTCGAAATGGTTCATGATTTATTAATGCTATATGAGAATCAAATCAATAATAAGAGTGTTCGTGCATTAAAAATCAAAGAGTTTTTCATAAGCAAACGCCTAAGATTTAATTAAAAAATGGTCTAATACAAAAAAAAACATTTGCTTACTTGTATTGGAAGAGCAGGACTTGATATTATTTGTTCACCAATTTTCGATGTAAATACCAATTTTGTTTCACCGTAATCCAAACCAGTAATGTCATATCTTTAAATATATACAAAAAAAATCGATTAGATTCAGCTTTTTGGAATACAATAAAGCTAATGGAATAAAATGAAAAGAAAACCGTAACCATACCTTATTTCTCCAAGTTTTAAATTATTCTCTTCACCACGAGCTATCGATAATATAATAGGACTAAAAACACTACCATACAGTCCATAAATATGAAAATTTTTAAAATCAATGCTCAATGGATGATCATTTGTATCATACAATTTTACGATAGCCTCTAATGTATGAGTTTTTTCAACACGATCGGCTACCTGAAGATCAATTCTACCAATGGATACAATTGAAACATGTAAATATGATGGATCCGTTATTAAACAACGATCAGTT
The DNA here is from genome assembly GCA_958336335.1 of Dilophus febrilis. Taxonomy (NCBI): domain Eukaryota; kingdom Metazoa; phylum Arthropoda; class Insecta; order Diptera; family Bibionidae; genus Dilophus; species Dilophus febrilis. The sequence goes on along the minus strand of OY284469.1, from coordinate 25,221,233 downwards.
AATACAATTTTATCCTAAACAAAATAAAAATAGATAAAATTTAAATATTCAATGTTAATTTATTTGTACAGAAGAACAAAAAAAACACATACTTGTCCAATACGATATGGTGTAATTATTAATTGTCGACCAGTTGCATCTAATTTAACTTGAACCACATCGGAATCATATTTAATTTCATATGAACCACTACCTTGTGATATTGGTATAATTTCTGGTTTATCTATTGCCATAAATATTGTTAATTTATTAAATGGTAATAATGTACTATTTACCGTTAAGAAATCTAATTCATTTTCAATAATTGGCTTAACCAATGGATCTCTTGATGTCTGTTCAATGAAAAAATAATAAAATGATTTGCCAATTAAAATCAAATAAACACAGTAATGATAGTAAATTAACAATCAAATCAATTACCTTTTGAATACCAAATTCCGGTTGTTCAGATTTTATACCAAAATGTTGTAACACTTTTTTATTATATCCACTTACAATTGCTTTAATTTTAAAATTTGATTGTATCTTTGGTAGAGATGTTACAATATAATCACGTAACGGAACTGGAACACCAGCAACCATATCATTTTCCGTTTCACGTCGATATTCAATGGGGGCAATTGTATCGATCAAAGCATTTTGATTATTATCAAAATTATAATTAAAATCAATTAATAATGATGTTATGTTTTGTAATAGACGTTGATTTGCATCGGATACTTCAATAATAACTTCTAAATTGTCTTCGGTACGTTTCATATGCATTAATGATTTTTTCAATTTCATTGGACATGTTTCTTTCATTTTTTCCATTGTGTACAGGTTAATGAAACGCGGTTTAACACAATGAATATTTGTGATGTATTCAATAATATTTGGTAAAAATGTTGATTTTTGCAATGAATTATAAATTTTAAATTTTAATTTTACATCACCAAGTTTATGACACAAAACATTCAATATATGTTTATCGGTGTGCAATGCAATGGTTGTTGCCGGTGGTGACAACGAAGATTCATCAATTTCCACATATTGTTCATTGTATTCAATTGATTTGATCAATTCAGCCTCAACATTAAATACTTTTTGTGGTCCCTTTTGATAAATGATATTACGGGAGGCACCAATTGGTAATACAATTTCATTTGTTATTGGATTTAACATACTTAATGGTTCATAAACAGTTAAGGTTACTTCATCGTGTAATTTCTTGTTTTGATAGGTAAACGAAACCGTTAACTGTGTTGTACCCAATGTCATTGCTCTTAATCGAATGTGTCGACATGCATTGAAATTCTTCAATTGATCGGCTTTGTTGAAATTTTTTAAATCTTCAAAATCATGTTTTTCAAACATATCATTTGTCGTATAACTTAATTCAAATGGAACATGTTGACACAATGGAAATGGTTCACCATCGCTTGTATATAAAGCTACATAAATACTTAACAATTGTCCAATAGCTGTTTCAAAATGATGTTTAACAATTTTCAATTCATTTGGTGGTATAAAGATTATCTCAGCTGTTTGGTAAATATTTGGATTACGTGTCATTGCCACTTTTATTTTTTCATACAATCCAAGAGGATGACGATCATTCATTTGAGAACGATCAATTGCGTTCTTTCGGTCGACAAATGTTTCGGCAACGCCCAATTGCGTAATTGTAATAATATTTTCATTTAAACTTGTCCATGTATATTGGCCATCACCGCCCGTTGCATGAAATGCAATGGTATGACTTCTATTGATAATAGACAGAAAAAAAAACAATATTAAATTTATTTAGATTAATTTGTAAAGCAGTAAAACATTGCTAGCCAGAAACAGTTATTTCTTATCGGGAGGTTTAATTAAGGTTGTAAACATATTAAAATCAATGTTCTATTTTAAAATTTCTTGAAATAATTAAAAAATGCACTTACATTTTTGGACGATTTGCATCATATGGAATATATACAATTTTTGGATATAATTCCAGTGATTTATAAACCGATAATTCTTCTTTAGTTATTAATTTTTCAAATTGCCCCCTAACAGCGGTTGTGCCAATTGCATTTGCTTCACCATAAACACGACTACCATTTGAATTACGTAATAACGGAACAAATATATATTCATCGAAATGTGAATTAATTTTATAATTTGGTCCAAGAATAATTTTTTGGTTATCACTAAAATATAGAAAGAAAAATTATTGTTATTAATATAACCCAATTTACAATTTGAATACGAAAAAAAAAATGTAAAAGTGTATTTGAAAATTCAATGTGTATTACTGTGTATAGAGGTCAAGTGCAATTTCATGTTTTTCACGATAAATTGTCGCCCAATTATTATGAGGCAATAAACTAATGGACAATTTATCGGCTTTTCCAATGGTTAATGTTGCACGTGGTGATGATGCTTTCTGCTCTCCACTATTCATTATATTACCCGATTCACTGGGTACATTACGATCACGTAATATTACCGATGTTTTACCCAAAACATTACCTTTTGCAATATTACCCTGAATTGTTGCCAATGTTGTGTCTTCAATTTCTAAATAATATTGATTATTAATTGTTATGTCCTCTAATTTTCCTTGTTTTAACTAGGCGTTGTAGAGAAAAAAAAATTAATGGTATTATATTAAATTGCATATAATTTACGTTTTCTTTCCAAAAATTTACTTGTAATATGCGAAATTCAATGGTGTCACCAACTAAAATACATGCATCAATTGGATCGAGAATAATATTTGCCAATACTGTGATATCTACTTCAATTAATGGTACATGTTGATATTCGGCATGTGGTAGTCGAACGTTAACCTTTGCCGATCCTGTATTTATACCTTCTAACAATACCATATATCCTTTTAAACCAAGTTGTTCAAATTTTTCAACAGTTTTCGGTACCGAATGATATGTACTTTCGGTAAATGTTAAAAATTTCAATACCTCATGCCAACTATTACGTTCACGTTTTTCAACATTACGATTATATTGTGATATGATTTGCCAATTAAATTCGATACCTTCCAATGTAGTAAATGCATTTCCTAAAATTAAAATTTAATTAATAAATTTGACAATTTTAAGCAAATAGATTTTAATATACATATTTAAATAGAATCTTTTGTTATAATGAATTTAAATGGCACAGCAGGGGGTATACCAAAACCTAATCATTTAGTAAATGTTATGCCACTAGCTTTGGATAAAATAGAAATTGTTAATGTGCCAGACAACAATCAAATTACCTTGACTATCTTGTGCCCATAATTCAAATGTTTCTGGTGCTTCATCCAAAAATAATTCACGTGTTGTTGTTAATACACCCAATTGATCGATCATATCCAAAATGACATCACATCTCAGCACATATTTTTCATTTAAATTTTCAGCCAATACAATTACTGTATTCCGTTGTTTTTCTCTGGAAATTGGTGTAACAACTGCTTGATAACTGCACTCATTATAATCATATACTGGCGATAATGATATTAAGTCCGGTCTGGATGATGTCCTGTGTTTCATAGAGGAAGAAAAAAAAAATATTTTTAATTTACAGACAGATAAAGGGTAAAATTTATCGTAACCTTAAAAGCGTCCGAATAGAATACATTCAAAATTTTGTTTATTCATGAGGAAAACACGTCTAGACAATTTTAAGCGCTAATTTTGATTATGTTTTATGGCCTCGATTCATTTATTATTGAAATATGAAATTCCATAAATATGAATACATTGTGGATAAGACAAAGGTATAAAGTTTCCATTAAAAACAAAAATTATATTATAAATAAATAAATAAATAATTACGAATAAAATTTCATCAAAGCAAATAATGTTAAATTTTTTTCATGGAATTGATGGTTGACTTATAATAGAATTCATTACACAAAAAAAAATGAATGAATCTTTTTTTTTACAACATAATGTGAAACATTTAATGTGAAATATTTAATTGTTAATATTATAACAAAAAAAAATCAATAAAATTATAATATATAAATATAATTATGACATCATTGATTGATTAAATAGAAAGCCGGTAAAATAAAATTAATTTCTTGGAATATGAGGTTAAATAAAATTTACATACCATTTATAACAACCCTTTTCCACAACTTCTAATGTAAAATTTATGGAAATTTTTTCAAAAATCGGCAATAAAACACGAGGATAATTTAATTTCACTGCATTTAGATAATTTATTACCGTTAATATAATTAATATTTTTATTATTACAAATGATTTCATTTTTGTAATATTTTGTTTTTTTTTAATTTAATTTTCACTTTAATGCTGTTTTTTTTTTCGTCTGAACAATTTTCTATTAGTATTTATTATTATTATCATCCGAGATGGATCATTTTTTTTCAACTGAAAAGGAAAAATTCTATCGAATAGAAGAGACCGCGCCAAATTTCGGGGCTATTTATACACAGACAAAATTTGTCGCAAAATTTATCAACAAATTAATTTTACGCACACATATATTTGTTATGCCCAAAACACAACAAGAGCTTTAGTGGATTCATATTGAAGCCAAAGCGACGCAAAAGTTACAAAAGGCAAAGCAGAATTTCAGCTTCAATTCACATTGACGCAATGATGACGCGTTAGTGACGCGCTTTATTTTTTTATTTTTTATTTAATACTTTTATTTAATTCTTTTATTTTTGGTTTTGTTAGACTATTTTATTTTTTGCTTTGTTAGAATAAATTTCTTAACCACAATATTTAACAATATAGTATTACATTTTTTTTTTTGAAGCGACGCGTCGCGAAAGTTGAATGTTGATCAACTTGAGCTTCGCTTCGCCTTGCGTCAACCTCATTGTGCATAATAACATACATTTTCTCAGTTTTTGTCTCAGTTTAATGTCTCAGTTTTTTTTAATATTCGAATTATAAATAAAATTCCAAACAGATGGAAAAAAACGCTGATATTTCTCAAAATGTGAAATTTATTGTTGCAAATTTCATTAAAAAATCGGTTATAAATAAAAAAAAATGTCAATTCACTTTCTCAGCCGTTCCGACTGGGTAGCAATGCATTACTTTCATGATAATATGCGCAATTACGTTGCCTTGATTACAAAAAAATTATGCTTTCCAACGTTAACATGTATAATGATTATGAAGTTTGACGAAAAAATGTAATAATCATTATACCAATCTTTATCCATCGAACGTATAAATCTTAACAATTATGTTTGAAAATTTCCAAAAAAGATAAATGCAATAACGAAATGAAAATTAATAAACAGAAGGCATAGAGAAACATTACAAATATGAATATTCTTTTTGTTTTCTATTAAGAGCATAACTATAATCATTGCATTGTATTTAGATTACCAAAATACTTTATAAACTATAATCTTTATCTAGTAAAGACATAGTATATCGCTCGATGAGAAAATCATACAATCATTATTATACAAACATACCATTTGCATAATTTGTCGAGACCCGGGGTTATTATAGTAATAATCCTCCAAAATTTTTTTCGTCTGCGCAGAAATTCGCTGTTTTATTTTGAAAGGACAAAATAACATTTGTTATGCTTAAAACAATAAAGTAATAGATTTCAATATAAATTTTTTTCTATTATTAATTAATTTGTAGTGTTTATAACCTATTAAAAGTTTCCATTATTCTGACCTTTGCTGATTCAGAAAATTACCCCTTTCATGGATTCGAATACGAAAAAAATTCTCATAAAAAACCAAATAACAACTCGCCACAATGAGAATCGAGCAATGACCAAATTCACCCTGTGTTTTTTTGATTATTTTTGTTTTGGTTTTTCCTTTTTTATTTTTTTTAACATTATAAAAATAAAATTTTCAATCATCGAAAATCAAAACAACTAAAGAAATTTGTTTTTTTTTATTGTATTTATTAATTTATTAATTTAAATTATTATTATTATTATTATTATTTAACAACTAATGATGTATGTAAAATGCCAACATTAGTTTTTAATAAGCACTATGGCTGCTAGGGCCTTTGGCTTTTACCGGAATTAGAAATCATTAATATTATAATTATTAATGTAATTTTAATAATGATGATGAGTATTTGTTATATACTTTCATATATAATTGCGAATATGTGTGTGTAGTAGACTTTGTAAATTTTTGGCTGCGTCCGACACAATATACCAAAGATATTCATTAATTTGATCCCAATGAATAAATGGTGACTTAGTTCATGAATTCAAATCATAAAAAGCACAGAAAAAATTTTCCGGCCAGGATTTGAACTCGTGACCACCCGCAATTGGGTTGGATGCTTTATCAACGGCACCACCAAGTCGTCTAATTTAAATTATATTAATTGTTATTCTTCCCAAAATACAAAAAAAAAAGAAAGAAAGAAAAATGGATACAAATTTAGAAGATTGTAATTTTAGTGAAAAAATTTTATTAACAAAAAGTGATAGTAAATTTAATACAAATCCCCGCACGATGATTAAATTATTAAATTTAAATGTTGTAAGGCGACGAACAACGTTTACAAAATCAAAATTAATTAATTATTTAATAAAATTACATGGTTTAATAAAACGACAACAACAACAAATTCGATTACTTCGATTCAGTTTAAAAAAGGTAATTATTTATTGAAAAATTAATATATAAAAGGAAAAAGAATAATAATAATAAAAACGGCATTGTTGCTGAAACATCATTTGATAAAAAAAAAACATTTCATTCATGAAAATAATACGGTTATATTTAATTTTTATTTAGTCCTTATTTATACTTATAGTTTTATCAGTTTCCATTTGGTTTTCTTTTTTGTGGACAAACCCAAACGTATATTTTCAATTGTATGTTATTTTTCTCATTTATAAACCCATCATTTGGACAAAGCGCATTAACCCCATGATCCAAATTTAATAATAAATTACCTTTAACCAATTTTTCTTCATCTATTTTGCTATTCCCATTTATTTTTTCTACAATTATTTTATTTTTTAATCAAAACATTTCTTAAAACCTGTATATAGGTACGTATTAAACTTAAAATGAACAATGATCAGAAGAAGACGACTACCGAAAATACAAATGATCATAAAGTACAAGAACACAAAAATGAACAGGAACAGGTTATCGTGAATAGTGATATAATAATAGATTGCACCACAGAACAAATTAAAGCGGCAGCGACTGCAGCCGCTGATAATTTTCAAATTGATAATGAATTTATATATGAACCAACTTCTGGTTTATATTATCACCGATTAACAGGATATTATTATAATGCGGTATGTACATATACCACATATAGTTATTAAAATATTACATTTTAAATTGATTTAATTTATTTTAGGAACATGGTTTATATTATGATGGAAACACTGGATGCTATTATAATTATGATCAATATAAAAATGAATATGTATTTCATTCACAAGTGGAAGAAACGCCCGAATTAACATATACTAAAAGAAAAATTGGAAAAAAGGTAAGACTATTTTGGTTAATTTATTAAACAATTTCTCGATTTCTTTACGTTTTTTTTTTTTATTTACTAATCTCTGCAGAAACCTAAAAATTGTCTATTAAAAAATGTTGATAAACAAACACCACCGGCAATTGTTACAATCGTTGGTAAACCATCTAAAAATAATGCTATCGAAGTGAATTCATCAGAATCATCAAATGATGATTGTTGTAAAATACAAGTGAATAAAAAACCAAAAACCAAAATATATAATGATGATAAAACGAAAAACGCGTATAATGATGATAAAACGAAAAATACGGAACACAATCATATTGATAATGATGAGATAAAAAAAGAAGTGAAATCTAATGATGGCGATGATGGTGATGGTGATTTAGAAGAGGGTGAAGTTCCTAGTTCAGATGAATCAGAAAAATTAGTAAATGATGGTGATGACAATGATGATGATGATGATGATGATGTTGTTTTTGTAACAGTTGGTGGTGAAGATGAGGTTCGAGTAATAGATGACAGTAGTGATGATGATCAAGATGAAGCGATAATTGATTCAAATGGTAATATTTTTCATTACAAAATTATAACATTTGCTTGATTGTTTTATTAACAATTTTACCATTATTCTTTTGAATTGCAGTAATTGATTTAACAGTTAATTATCCACCAGCATTACGTATTGTTGTACAAGATACAAAATTATCAACGTTAAAAATTGGTACATTATTTGTGATAACCTGTGTTGGTGGTACATTGGGACGTGAAGGTACTCATGATGTTTTGATACCCGATGAAAATATTTCAAAGGTAACAATAGATATCTATAATTTACTATCGATAATTGATAATTATTTTTAAATGTTTTTTTTTATTTTCCATCTACAGTATCATTTAAAATTTTCATATGATACAAAAAAACAAATATATCAATGTATAGATTTTGGTTCACGTAATGGAACATTATTGAATGGTGTTCGTATGTCATCGGCAAAACAAGAAAGTGATCCATTAGAATTGGTACATGGCAGTGTTATTGAAGTATATTGAAGAATACAACTTTTATTTTATAAAACATATTTTTATTATCAATTTTTCTTCTTTTTTTTTTCTTTATAATAGCTATCACAAACAAAATTATTGTGTCACATTCATAATGGTGCAAATACATGTGATAAATGTGAACCGGGTTTAACGATGATAAATATTAAACCTATTCCGCTAAAGCCCAATCAAAATAGTAATAATAATGATGGTGTACAACAAAAAATAGAATTGTATTGTTCACACAAAGAACAATTAAAGAATATACGAAAAAAATATGGATTAAAAGAGGATAAATACATAATACATAAATTGGATAAAAAAATAAAAAATAGTTCTGAAGAACGTCGTAAATTAATTGGTAGTTCACATACAAGTGAAAAAACAGATTATGCTTCGGTGGACAAAGCAATTTCAGCAAATAATATCGGCTTTAAAATGATGTCGAAATTAGGTTGGAAAGAAGGTGAAAAAATTGGTAAAAATGATAGTGGCCTATTAGATCCGGTAATTATTTTTTGCATTATTTTATTATAATAAAATTGTTTTTTTGTTTGGTTTGGATTCACATAATTGTACATTGTATTTTGTTTTTCTTTTTAGATTATACCACAATTAATGCAACATAAACAAGGATTTGGTTATCCATCGAATATTGGTGCTAGTTCATTAAATTCAAATGTGAATGTGAATACAAAAAAAAAATTATCGAAAAAAGAATTGCACCATGAAAAAATGAAAAATCGTTATCAACAAAAATTTATTCAACAATCAACTGGATCAAATCAAGAATCCATTATTGATCATGAATATGAATATGATGTTGATGATGATTATGATGAAGTATTTAAAAAAAATAAAAAAATTGATATTATTGATTCATCGATTAAATCATCGAATAAAAAAATAATAATTAATGTTAAAAAATGTTCAGCGTCAACTGTTGTTATACCAAATGCAATTGATATACCAAATGAAGATAAAACACATAATAATAATAATAATAATAATAATGATCGGAATGATGATAAATGAATTAAAATTTATTTCTAAATGAATTGTATATAATAAAATATGAATAATATTTTTGAAATCTCGAATACGAATATATTTAAATATTTATATTTCAATCAAACCGAAATTGTATAAATTTAATGGTTTTAAAAGTCCTAACCTTTTTTTTTTTTTTATTAAATTCTAATTAGAAAATTATGATTTAAAGTTAAAAAACAGAATAGAGCGGATGATTTATTAATCAATTTTCTTTCTTATTATTATATTTTTAATTGATCGCAAACAAATCAGCACTTTGGTTTATTGAACAATCTATAAATAAAATCGTTAATCTATAAAATTAAAAATAAAATTTACCTTTAAAAACTCAGTATGATAGGAACTTTAAAAAAAAAAAACTATTAATACAAATAAAAATCGATAGTATTCAATTAAATGAATATATTCGCAATCAATTTAAAAATTGGTGTAAAATGTAAACGCATCGGTGTGATAATATCGCGTTGTTTTCACTATTTAGAAAATATAAAATACTTAAATTTTAAAATAAAGTAAGTTTTAAATATATATATATATATTTTCTTTATATTTAGATTTAGATTATTTTCAGTATATATATTTAAAATTGAACTTTAACATACCACAATTCGTGTGTTTGTTATATATATTTATATATATATGTATAAATATAGTTTTTATATTGGTTTTAATTTTAAAATTTAATTGATTTTTTTTTAAGGTTTATTTATTTATTTATTTGTTTTTTGTTTTCTTTAATACAAAATTTATTGTTGTCGTAATTATTTTTAAATATACATTTTCCAGTTGTGTCGTCTTTTATATATATATTTTTTAATTTTATTAATTTATCAAATTCTATCCAATGGATTACGATGCGGTCAACGAAACGCTACGACCGCGTCAACAGATTATAATAATTGTGCAAAGAGTATAAATTGTAAAGTACATATAATTTTCCTTTAGATTTTTACTATATTCTATTTTTTTTTATTTTTTTATTTTTAAGAATGCAAAGTGCGGTTTTTATTTAGTTGGGTTGGTTTTTTTTTTTTTTGCTTTTTTAGTGTATAAAATTTTAATAAATTATTAAAATTTAAATGTGATAAATGGTATATAAAATATATAAAAAAAAATTTAATTAATAATTCACACATAAATAAATAAATAAAAATATATTGTAAGTGTTTTTTTTGCCTTTTTCAATATGTATAAAAAGAATTAATTTAATATACTTATAATGAATGAATAAATGAAAATTTATAATAATTATTTATATTAATACATGAATATTATGTGAATGATAGGTTCACACATTATATATATGAATGGTGAACATGTATTTAGTATTCGTTTAAAATTAGATTGGATAATTTTTTATTTGTATTTAAAAAAAAAACGTAAACGTTGCCAGGTAAATAATTGACAGTCTGTTAATGGTATAGGGGATTTGATGGTCATGGAGGTAAATGACATAGAAAACATCAAGATCCAAAAGTTCAATCTCCAATATATTGATTATAGAATCTATAAAATCATCCCTTGTATACGAATATATGTGAACTGAACTGGATTGGATGGAATCAGAAAAAAATTCCCGATATTTCTTAATGTTTCATCCTCTAAATCCAAAGTTTCAATACAATTCATTAGATACAGAACGAAATATCTCTAATATGATTCATTGGATTTGTATAAAAGGTTCTTTGCCGGAAATGGGAATGATATTTTTATATATTACTGAAATATTTAATCTATTATACTCCAAACGCTCGATATCTTTTCGTACCTTCCGAGTACCTCGTTATATCAAGCATCTCATTGAAGGGAAGGGCTGGCCGAACTCTTTCCCATAAAGAAACGTACCATTTTCATCCAAAAATATAAACTTTATAATAATATATTGAACCACTTTTGAATTTAAAATGATTAAAATCTTTGAGCAATCGATCAATTAATTATGATTATTATTAAAATTTTTAATCTTTATATTTAGAATTAATTTATTATTTTTATTTTTTTTTCAGGTATAATTGTTAATTATTTTATATTAATTAAATATTAATTAATTAAACAATCATAATAAAATATATTATTAACAAAAGCACTTTAAATACAAATAAAAAATAAAACAATGGCTTCAGCGTTAACAACAATTATAATATTTTTAATTATTTTATATATTATTTATGATGTTAATTATTTTATAAGACGAGTATTTACAATGATACAAACAAAATTGGCTAAAAAATTAAGGGTTACTGATACGACAACAGTTTATGGTAATTAATATAATATATATATATATATATATATATAATTCTTTTATGATTTAATTGAATTTGAATTTGAATTTGAATTTGAAATTTCTATATATAATTATAGGGATTTGCACAACGCAGGACATTGATATATTTATAGGACATTTAAATAATGCTAGATATATAAGAGATTTAGATTTTGCCCGATGGCATTATTATGGTATTACGGGATTTTCAAAAGATGTTCGTAAATTGAATGGACGAACTGTACAGGGTGCTACAAATATACGATATCGTCGAACCATTGAATTATTACAAATGTATAAAATTGAAACAAAGGTTTTGTATTGTATATTTTTGTTTCTTAATTAAAAATTTATAATTAATTTGCTATATTAAATCAATATATAATTAATAATTGTGTTTATATAGTTAATTTGGTGGGATGATAAAGCAATTTATTTAGAACATAAATTTATAACATTATCAGATGGTTTTATACGAGCGGTGGCTACCTCAAAACAAAGTGTTATTCATGTTAATACATTTGATGTATTAAAAAAATATCCATATATATTTGCACGTCCATCGATTCCAGAAGATTTACAATATTGGTTAGAAAGTATTACAATATCCAGTGATAATTTAAGAAGAGAAAGAATTAAAAATCATTAATGATGAATGAAAAATTGTATAAATAAAGTGCATTATGTTTTAAAATTATGATAAAAATGTATATGTATAAATAATAAATTTTAAATTATATGATTAGAGAAATGAGATGCGATGCGATTAATTGCAATGAAATATTATAGTATTTTTATTTTATTAGTTTTTTTTCTATTAAAAGATAAGATTTTTTGTTTTGTTTTTTTTTCTTTCTGATTAGTAAATTATTATAAATAAAGATTAATTATATAAATATATAGAAATTATTTCATTTATATAATTCATTATATAATTTTCATCATTCTACCAGATGAAGGAGGAAGCATATTTCTGGTGGCCAGGGATCAGCCAAAGGGAGGTTAAATTTATAACGAATCAACATCTCAGAAAAAAAAAAGACAGAAAGAAAGACAAAAACACCCTGGGATTTGTATTAGAGCTCGTGGATGAAATGGGATTAGAGAAAATTTCCAGAAATAAAACTTTCTCTAATTATCATTAAACCTTTACGTACATATTCATATAATTTAATCATTCTTAGGATTTATATCAGGTAGCGCCTGATACCAAAAGTCTTATAATCAAAAAACACAGATTTTTTTTTTTTGGTGTTTTGTTAAAAAAATTAATTTTTGTTTTATTATATTTTAACCTGAGAGCGTGTACTTTTCAATAAACGATAAAAATACAATTAATTGGATGTTATTTAAAACAATAAAATACATCAATATATAAAAAAAAAACCGAAAAGTAATAAAAATAAGTAATTAATTATTATAATTATATTTTATATTTTACCAGAGAATACAAAATTTAATTTATATTTTATTTTTTGTTGCACTTTTTTTTCTTATATAATATAATTAAGAAACATATTCATACTACTACAGACACATCTAAAACTGACTCAAGAAAATTAAAATTAATTTGTGTAATAGCGCACTTAAAAAATATTCATCAGCACTTCAATTCGATTCGGGCGGCAACCGGCCTAGTCGAATCTCTTCCAACGATCTGAGTTACAAGCTTATTTTAAAAAATAATTCATTGTAAATACTAATAAAATAAGTAAATTGATACCGGTGAGCATCGGATTTGATACAAATTGATTCGATGCATTTGTACCACCACAAAATGTTTTCGCGCAATCACCACCATTCATAAATTTCATATATTTTGATTTGACAGCGGACCAATCACATAAACCCACGCGACACCATTCCAAATCGATTGGACGTTGATTCAAAAAAAATATAACTTTTGATTGTTCCGATTCACCGGTACAATGATATTTGGCAACGGCAACATTAGCACCATACGAACTTATAGCACTGGTACGCCATTTACGTTGTGCATGTTGATCAAAATTATCAGCGCGTAACGATTGACTGTCACGATTCACACCCATTGATGTTAAAAATAATTGTATTAATTCGGCATGTCCAAAAGATGCAATGACATTCGGTTGATTATCCGTATCAATATGTTTTAACATATCGCTCATCGCTGAACATGCTAAATTTTCATTGACACCCATCGATCCATAACCATTTTCATATGCACTTTTTAGATCTTCATGGTATTCCAAGGTGAATACCTGTCGTTGTGTAAAGGCAACACACCAATTTGATGGACGATCTAATGACCATGCCTGTTCATAACGACACATATCCCACATACGTTCAATTTTACTCAACTCCAACGGAAATTTAAATCCTAATCGAGTTGACACATCATTTATTAACGCCTGAAAATTTGGTGTTTGTGCAAACCGGGAATATTCCGAATTTGATTGTTTTATGTTTTCCGATTGTCGTTTCCATGCATCACAATTATCATATGGCTATATATAATTTAAATTAAAAAAAAAAATAATTATTTCGCAAGACAAGATCGCAATCATCATAATTGTTAATTACCTGAAAGAATGTATCATTTACAGTTTTTGCTGGTTGTGAATGAACACGTTGTGAATTATTATCACCGAATAGACCATCAGCAAATGCACGAAAACTTGCTTCAGTAGCTCTGGCATTTGCATAACGAAATAGAAAATTCTCTGATGAATAACTACGGGTATTCAATTCAGGTAATGCATTTTGAAAATGTTTTGCTAAATATTTCATATCATTCCAACCCTAAATATTAAATCAATTTTAAAAATAAATTTCTATGGTCAACTATATTCATATATTATAGATAGATTTAGATTGTGTTTTTAATTTACCTGTGTTGATAACATTTCACTATACTCTGCACTGATATTCGAATTCCAATTCCAATTTTTAATTAATTGAAAATCTTGTGGACATAAACCACCACGATCCGGTCGACTACCACGTTGTTCATAATTTTTAACAATTTCATCTCTTAGCTAGAAATAATACAATAATAATTATTATTATTTAAAGGATAATTTAAGTGAATTATTTTTTTTTATCTTACATATGCCAATTCACGTAATTCACCAATTTTCATGCTACTTGGTAATCTTGTTCCATATCTGCTTAATAACCATAATTTTGTTGGTCTACAATCTGTTTTTCAAATAGAAATAATTTAAATTCCACTTCAATCGCCTCTCTAATACTTTGAATTTATAAATTAAAAATAGAAAAAGACTTTCACTTACTTGGCACTTGATAATTACTTCTTGTATCACGTTCTTTTGCAATTTCATATGCTGTTTTTGTTCCAAAATATCGAGCCTGTAAACGTTCATCATCTTGGCTATAACAATATTCTTCACAACATGGTCGTTGTCCATAAATTACATTTATCATACAATAACATAGGAATACAATTTGAAATACAATAATGAATGTATTCATTTTGAATTGGTAAACAATAATTCGACGTTTGATCTGTAATTATATAATTTATATATATAGAATAAGAGACATATACACAAAAGAATTCTATTATAAATTATAGAGTATTATAAAAAAAAAAAACATTACTCATGTAATTCAATTTAATTTTTTTTTATCTATGTTTTATTCTTTTAATTTGATGAACGTGACGGTTTTTTTTTATATTTACTACACAGTCCAAAGAAGGTATAAATATTTAAAACTCTTTACCATGGGTTTTTTTCAATATTCTGGGCGCTTCAGAACTCCAATAGAAGTAAGAAAACAAACATGTCTGGGTTCTTCGGTTTTCGGTGAATAAGAGCATAATAACTGTCGAATGAAAATTCTGATCTAATGGAAAATTGGGGGTGTTTAGTTACTGAATAATTGTACATACAATGAATATTGATTTTGAAACGGGATCAGCCGCCCACTCTATTTGAGGCAAAACCCATCGAAAAATAATCTTTATTGAGATTATTCTAAAAATTTATATAATTTATACAGTGATGTTCGGTAAAATAGGTGTAAAGCAATTTTAATGTATTTTGATTAATTTCAAATACCAATATCTATTTGTGAATCATGCCATCCATACGACAATTTAGTACTTTGTTTACCTTTATTTATCACATGAAAAGAAAGAGATAAAAAATGTTGTCCTTCGTATTTCTGGGAAATTAGCTAGGAATATGCTGTTCGGTAAAATAGGTGCGATGTATTTTGTTCTACCAAAAACACAAGAAAAAGTATTAATGTCCACAATATTAAATAAAATCTAAGTATTTCGCGTACATACCATTTATGATTTAATATTTTGTCGCATGTCCCTTATTTTAAATTACTGCCTCACATCGATTTAGCATGAACTGCACCAATTTTTGGCACCTTTCTATAGAAATCGCTTCCAAACTTTTACAATTTCTTTCCCCCGTTCTACTTTGTTTTTTGAGCCGTTTTGTTGCAACTGATGTTTATACGTGCTTCCACAAGTTTTTAATTGGATTCAAGTCGGGTGATTGTGTTGGCCATTCTATTTTGTTCACATTATTTTGTGGAAACCAAACCGATGCTTTGTTAGCCGTATGTTTTGGGTCGTTATCTTGCTGATATGACCATATAATAGGCATGTTTTCTTTTGCGTATGGCAACATTTCGATTGAAAGTATCCTTATATATTCCTGTTCATCCATTGGATATTTTTGACCTAAATATATAGGACCAACTCCATACCATGATGATACCAAAACATATCATTAAACTACCACCTCCATGCTTAATGGTTTTTTTTGTGTTTTGCGGTAAAAATTCTGAATTTGGTCTTCGTCTAACATGTAATTTGCCATCTGATCCATGCAAATTTATATTGGTTTCATCAGAATAAAGAATATGTCGTCACTTTTTAATATCATTATCACCTGACCAATCACGATGTACATGTGCGAATTTTAAACGGTGTTTAATGTGTTTCGCTGTATGCATTGGTGCTTGTCTAGCTATTCGCCCCTATAAATTTGATGCTATTAACCTTTTTCATACCGTGCTTGATGAAATGCTTAGATCAAGCTCTCTTACAAGTTCCCTGGATGATAAAAAGGGCTCTTTTTTGTGGCAACAACCACTCTACGATCGTCATGGCTTTTAGTTTTACGTTTGTTACCCCTTCTTTCTGTGGTATATTTGAATTTTAATGCGTTGGTAATTATATTTTGGGAGCATTTCATAATTTCAGAAATATTTTTATATGTTAGCCCGGATGCTCTTAGATCCTTTATACGTTGCCATTCAAATACCGTACAATGTGTACTTCTACCCATTGTGACTTAGAAATATGTATTTATTTAATCCGGAATGTTTCAAAAATTAAATTTAAATCACTACTTTACCTAAAATTTATTTAAAAATTCACAAACTCACCACCAATAAATGTAATTTATTCGCAAAAACTAAATAAACCACAATTAACATAGTCCGCACCTATTTTACCGAACAGCATATTCCTAGCTAATTTCCCAGAAATACGAAGGACAACATTTTTTATCTCTTTCTTTTCATGTGATAAATAAAGGTAAACAAAGTACTAAATTGTCGTATGGATGGCATGATTCACAAATAGATATTGGTATTTGAAATTAATCAAAATACATTAAAATTGCTTTACACCTATTTTACCGAACATCACTGTATAACTTTTAACAGAGTATAAAATGAAATTTCGCGGGTGTTTAAACATAACAAAATATTTATATTCAGTAAATTTATATGTTAACAGTATATTTTATTTGAATGATGTTTATTTCAAATGAAATAAAATAAAGCAAATGCCAATCGAAATTTTTTCAACCATACCATTGTAATTATTTTTTTTTTATTTTTAGAAAGAATAATAATATAATAATAATAATGATAATATAATAAATGAACGTAAAAATCCAGAAAAAAAAGTAAACCACAAAAACAATTTTATATTGCTAATTTATTTTAAACAAAAATATCATATTTTATTCATTTTATCGCATTTATATCGTGTAGAAAATTGCTTTTTACAAAAAAAATCCGTGTCTTGGTCTTTATATCAAATAGAACGTATTACTAGAAGTTAGAATTTATTAGATTGTTAATCATTATGGTAAAAAAAATTCTTTATAATCTCGTAATTTGATTAAATGTACCTATAGGGCCTTGGATACGGCATTTTAAATATCTATCAGAAGTAGTTCTGCGCTCACATTTGACTGACAGAAGCAAATTCGTTTGTGCCAACAGAAATTCTACTGAAAGGATTTCTGGTAAACAGCAGATAATCTGCTCATACAGAAAAAAGGAGTTCTGCTTGCTTAAACATTATAAATTATTTTCCTAACACCACAGAAATATCTGGGATTAAAACAAAACCCGCGAATCTGCTAAAAATCAGAATAAATTAAACTTTTATATATTTGAAATTCTCTATAGTTAAGAATTGCTTTAGGGTACACGAAAAATGCGAAAAATTATTAGAAGAATTTTTGATGATTCTAATGTGAATGGTAAAACTAAACCCAAAACAAATACACCTGTAAAATAACCTTACGCCTTACATAACAGAAAAGAATTAGGCAAGGAAAGTTCTGCAAGGCAGGTAATATAAGGTGAGGTTAATATAGATTAGGGCACGAAAAAACTCTTTTACCAGATCGCTTAAAATATCTTTATGGTTTATTGGTATTTCGCTATATAAACTCATGTTTTTTAACAATGTAATATTTAAGATAAATAATCACTTATTTTAGTGTGCTAAAACAGCACATGCTGAATGCATGAATATAATTAATAATATAATAATAATAATAATAATAATATAAAATGGGTATATATCATTTAAATCTTGGCGACCTCGTTCGCTATATATATTCTATCAATTCTATATAGATATATAAAATAACGCAAAGTTCAAGTGAATCATAAAACTAATTAGAATAGAATTTTATAAAAAAAAAATATAAAAAATTAATTATTTAAATTATTATCTGCGTAAATAAATATGATGATGATATAATAACTTTTAAATATAATATAAGAGATGGAAAATTCATTGAAAATATAAAATTTAAAAATGAATTACCGCATAACTATATATTCAAATTATATATTTAATTTAATTTTTTCAATATAAATAATTTTTAAACTCTATATGAATCACACTTAAACATTTTTTGCCAGTTTAATAACAAAAAGACATAGTTCCGCGAATATATTTTAAGTATAGAATCTTATGATTGAAAATATAACGCACCTTTTGTATAATAAAAAAACTATATAAAGATGAAATTTAATTAAATTTTTATTAACAAATACTCTGATGACCACAAAGGCATAAAAACACAATCAATAATATTTCTAAACCTTAATATATATTATTTCTAACAACAACCACACCTAAAATATATAAAAACTGTTTTGTTTTTTTGCTTCTATGCTGCGATGTAACCAACTGACACTTTTCTAATTTTAAATGAATGTTTTTTTTAAGTAATTTGTGATTCTTCACGAGTTTGTATGTAAATATATAATAAAAAAAAAAGAAAACTTGTTAGATCACAAACAAAAAAAAAGTTAAAAAAATAATAATGATAATAATAATATAAACAATAATACACACCGGTTAATAAGTTATTCGTTGTTTGTTGATGGTTGTAACTAATAAACTATACCTATATAAGTATTATCAAGTATATATATATAATAAACAAGAAAAGAAGCTATTTTTTCAAAGTCAATATATATAGTGGTTTGGTCCAACAAAATAAAATAATACTATATCGCTAATAAAACGAAGACGACTTAACATGAATGCAATTGGAAGAATACTGAATAGTACTGAATGACTGAATGTTTTTGGTTTGAATTGTAATAATAAAGCTAAAAAAAATAAATACACTATACAAATTTGTAAAACTATATAACGATTTCGATATATGTATATATAGTAAATAAATAACGTATATTGTTATAGATACAAAATTACAAACTAAATTGGGGGATATGTTGATGAATCAACCATAAATATATTATAACACTCAAACGAGTACTTTATATTCATACAAATTTGTAAAAAAAAAAACTTTACGTTTAACAACATTTTATATATTAACATTTTTTTGTGTAACAGATAATATTGAATAAGGTCTTCTTCCTTGCACTTTCTTTTAACATTTCCAAATGAATGAAAAAAAAAACCATTGTGTCTTCTACCATTTGTTTTTTTACTACATCAATTGAATACTTAACAATGTCCATTTGCCATTGACTATGTATATCAATCAAATGAATGAATCATAAAAAAGAATTATGTCTATGGTTTTACGTTACAAATGGATCAATATAACATATATAGTAAAATATTTCCTATCAATAAAGTAATAATAATATTGGAAAACAAACAAAAAAAATCCTTCTTCCTTCCTTCCTTCCTTCATTACCAAAAAACAAAAACTGCAGACTATAAAATGCATAATGTAAATTAATATTGTTTCTATAAATAATATTGTAAACAATAAACCGCAGGTTATCTCAAACATATAAAACAGAAAACACGTACTTTTATTACCATCAGGCAGAAATATGGCTTCCATAATCAATTTCCTCATTAAATTTTAATATAAAATGATGTGTCCGCAGAGATTCTTGCGGTTTTTTTGTTGTGAAAAAGTCAATTATAATAAGTTATATTTTAGGCAATTAAAACAGATTGTGTTTGTAGTTCGTGCGTGAACTGGATTAAAACTCCAAAGTTCCAAAATTTCAAGTCATTTCATATGTTGTATGGAAATGAAACCAGATTTCGCTAATTTCGCCCATGGGTCGGTCTGTGGAAGGAGCAGCTGGAAGAAGTTGGATCCTCCAAATAAAAATGTTTCTATGATCAAAAGTAAAATGATAAGAAGAAGAAGAAGAATGAAGCCTATATAGTCGGTAAAATCTTCTATTCTTCTACAAAAATTCTTTTATTTAAAACAGAAGAAATACTCATGAACAATATAATATTATTAAATTCTACGGTATAGTTTTTCAATTTATTTCTTCACGAATCTATTAAAAGTTACATACTGAAAATACACTTGCTTAAATCTATACACTAAACACTACTATACTATATTGCTATATTATACTATATTACTATATTGCATATGTATGACATCATCGAATTTGGCGTAAACAAAATATCTTTGAAACCATATTATATGTATTTTCTACTACTATATATACAGATATTTAGCATACGATAAAGTAATAAATATATATGTTTAGTGATCCGTAAATATATATTGGATAAAAATTTATAGTATTATTTTACTATATATACCATTCAAATATATAATATAAAAAAAAAAGGGGGGAAAACTATCTTCTATATTGTGTATTGTCTAAAAGAATCCAAAAATATACGATATGTTATATATATATAAGGAGGAATATTTATACATACACATAAAAGAAAATTCAAATCAATCAAGAACCATAGAATCAAAATGAAAATAATTGTTAATAAACGTATTTTATAATAATGAATGATGATAGAGTTTATGATGTTGATGAGATGAGATGATGAAATTTCTAATTTAAGTCAATAGTTTTTTAACATTGTAATGTGAAAATCCGGTTATTTTATTGTCTTAAAAAAGATGCGACAAGATGAGAAAATAAAATTTAAAACACCTATCCAAATAATAAATATATTATGTAAGATAAGTTTTTTTTCTTCTTCTTTTATATAATATCATTTATATAAAGTTTATAGAAGAATAATTAAATTTTTTGCGTTAGTTATATAACATTCCATCATCGCATCATATCATCTCTATATTTACATATACTTATACATACATTCTGCGTATGCTAAATGATCATATGGTGATACAATTATTGACTTTTCTGTAAATGATACCGGATTTTATCAAGAAAATTGTACAGAATTTTCTCAGGAAAATGCAAAAGAATTTCTGGTGTAAATTATACAAAATTACCTAATTCTTTAGAAAGAAGATTATACAGAATTGCCCTCAGAAATGATAAAGAATTCCCTTAAGAAAATCGTACAGAATTTCCTCAGAGAATTATACAGAATTGCCTTAAAGAATGTTACAGAACAAAACCTTTAGTAAATTCTACAGAACTTCCTTAGTAAATTATTCAGAGTTTCCTTAAAGAATGTTACAGAATTGCTTTAGAGAATGTAACAGAATTTACCTCAGAAATGATACAAAATTTCCATCAGAACACTATACAGAATTTACTTTTGAAAATTTGTTCGGCGGCAATAAAATATAAAATGAAATCCGTGGATTGGAATGGTTAGAGCTGCGGAAATTCGTCACAATAATTCAATTCGTGTTAATACACACTAATGTATTAAAATTCATTCCCAAAAATACTCTTTAAATGGAAGAGGATTAAAGCAATGAATGGGATCCGAAAAAAATACTATGACTTACCTATAAACAATAATGTTTTGGATTTGATATACCATTCACGAACACACTCCATATATATGCAAAACATTTAATTAAATATCCAATCGATTATCCATATAATGTGGTAAAGAGCGATCTTCATCGTTCGATGCCGTTAACGACGTTGACGTTGTATATAATCTTATAAGTTCATGATTTTAATCATTCATCAATAATTTTGTCCTGCCACAAATCCGTTTTTATTAACATCGCTTCATTCTTTTTGTTGTTCTTTTCAAATTGCCTGCCGTCTCATTATATATGCTTATATTTGAATCTGTAAAATATATTAAAATAATTTTAAGGAATTAGTGTCCGTAGTGTAGAGAGCAATACATTTTCTTAACAAATATATTAATGTGAATATATTTAAAAAAAAAATATAATACCATACATTTTCTTAAAGACGGAACATACAAAATTAAAAACTATAAAATAAAGGCATTTCCTGTGTAATATCACCATAACATAAATTATTAAATTATTATATTTTTTAGCAATTATAATTGCTAAAGATATTTGCATGAATATGTAAAGAGCATTTAAATTATAAACAATAATCTTCTTTATATCGACACATATACTTTATATATAATATAAAGTAAAGAAAATGTAATAAGAAGATATATTATAATAATAACAACGAAACGAAATATGGAATGATAATGAACTCCATGAACTATAATAATTAATTAAAATTATGGATAATAAATATTTCTATTACTGTTTCTATATATACATATATTAAATACAAATCGTTGTCGTTGTTGTTGTAGTTTAGTTGTTTTATCTTTATCATATCGCAGATCCATATATCGCTTGTACATATAAACAAATAAACTTATAATGCATTTGTTGGTGATGAATGCGTAGGCGACTTAGAAAAGTTAAAGTTAAATTTATATAATGTAAAGTAAAGTTTGTATATTAAATTATAACTTAAATACATTTTTGTGTATTATTCTAATTAATTTTATGTAGGATGATATATTAATTTGTTTGTAATTTGCACTATTATTTAAATTTTCTCAAAAAGATTATTAGTTCATTTCATTATATGTAAAAAAAAAAGAATAAAAGGTTTTTGTAAATGAAATTTTTGTTTGTTTTTTTTTTATCACCAATGTATTATTAATTATTAACATTTACATAATTAATAATTTTAATTAAATATTTCCTTTTTTATTTTTTTTTTAAAGAAATATTTACATATACAAATGATGTTCTGTGTGTGATCTGTACGAATGCTACAAATAAGTTTATGCATTATTGTTTCATATACGATAATTTAAACATTAGAAATTGTATAATGTTCGATGTCGAGAAAACTCGCTTGACTCATTTGACGGATATGCCAAAGGTTCGAATTTATTCAGCAGTTTTTTTCCTCTATGTTTGACATTTCCTACACATATAGTATTGGAATGTTTGACAAATCCTTACCTGATCAATTGTAAAACCATCTTGTTAGACACCAATCACAATCATATTATTGTGTTATCGTTTTTTTTCTGAAATTCAAAATACCACAATGTTTTCCAGAACAACTACGTTCCATATGGTAATTATTAGTTGCCGAAGGAATACCTAAAAAAAAAAAACAAAACAAAATTAAACAACAATCGTATATTTTCTAATCCGAAGTAAATTATGGTTAAATAAGATTAAACCAAAATCTGTATACAATAAAATGGATCAGATAAAATTATAGAAAGTACCTACCTTTCTTTAAGAAAGATTAACTTCTAAAGGTCGTGTAGTGGTTGAATTCCTACAGATAGTGATAAAAACAAAACAAAAACAATCTTTTATCTTGTTTGCGTGATGACAAGATTGTGTATTATCTTGAATATCTTGAATGTGTATACAGTTTTTTTTTTGCATAAAATAATCACAAATAAATTGATAAAAATATTCTTTTTGTTTATAATTAATTTATTATAATTCATTTTTATATTAATCAATTTTATTCGCACCGGTTTTTTTTTTCATTTATTTTTATCACATAAATTTATTATTGATAAAAATTCAATCGAATCAAAACATTCAATTCTATGATATCAATTATTCAATTATATTTCGGTAAAAAAGTTTAATTTTCTTTTTAAATTTTCTTAATGTTCACAATAATAAATAAATAAATTAAAATAATTAATAATTTTAATATTAAAAACTGTTGATTTTGTTTGTTTTTTATAATTCTTTTACAAATAAAAAAAATTTGTTTTATTTATGATTTTGACATCTTCCAAAACCTTACAAACACCTGTGTTGAATTTTCAAAAATTCAATCTGGCAACATTTTTAATTCATTGGAATACAAAATCAATTTTCGAAATCGATATTCCAATCGATGTTCGTACTCACAAAAATCTTTTGGCGAATACAACGTAAATCAAAATTCTTTTTTTCTAAAAAAAAAACTATTTATTACATTTGTTTATAATATTATTATTATTTATAATAGAATAAATATGATTTGAAAATTAAAAAAATTAATAAATTAAATTTTTAATTATAAAATATATATTGATTATATTATATATATAAATTAAAATATATATTTATATAAATAATCAACAACATATAATTTAACCGGACATGCAGTATAATTTTCTAGAATATTCTAGAAAAGTGTAGAACGTTCGCGAATATAAAATAATTTCTTTATATATTGCCTGAGTGCGCTGTGAGCGGCATCATTTATGCGAAAACATTGAAAGTGAACAGACGTGCTGGCTATTGAAGACAAACAAAAGAAAAATATAGTGATAAAAAAAAAAATTAAAAGTGAAGTGAAAATTAAAATTTATTTTAATTATCGGTTTATTTTTATTGATAATAATTAAAAAATCAAAGCAATAAGGTAAGAATTGTGTTTATCATTAATTATAATAAGACTGTCGATAATTATCAATAATTATTTTGATATACTTTCGTGTAAAATTGAATCGTATCTCTGGCATTTTTTTTTTCCAATCTTCAAGCAATAATCTTGCGGCTTTTTTTTTTTTATTACGTTTTCTTTTACATTGAATCAATAATCGTTTAATCGTCGAAAAACGAAAATTTATTGATGGAAAAGGATTTTTTCGACGATTTTGATGTAATAAAAGGAACGCAAAATGAATTGGCAACAGGAACCGACCCATCCCAAAATCCAATAAAAAAAAATACCATGAGATTTCTTTCTTTCAATATAAAATCGGTCGATCGATATCATAAAATTGATGATAAGCATAGAAACGTGCAATTTTTTTGCAGACATTTTACTAAATTGTAAAATGAATGTTGAAACAGCTATGCTGCCTTCCTTCTGATAATTATGATATATATATATTGAAGAAAAGAAAATCTCTTATATTCTTTGTTACTTCATTTCACTTCGTTATTGTTTTATTAATATAAGTTTTTCTTTTAAATAATAATTATTATAGAATGGCTGACGAGCAAATGAAGGAAGTGGAAACATTTGCGTTTCAAGCTGAAATTGCTCAGCTTATGTCGCTGATCATTAATACGTTCTATTCGAACAAGGAAATCTTTTTGCGAGAATTGATTTCAAATTCTTCTGATGTAAGTATTGCAAATATTTTATTAGTTTTAGTTTTAGAATAGTGAAAATGTGTGTGGAAATTTCGTGAAAATTCCATGTGTCTATCATTTATATATGATGCATTTCCTGTTTTCTTCATATGAAAAATGTACGCCGATAAATTATGGAACAAAAGAATTTTCATGCACATTCTAGAATATTGTGTATTTGTTATGTACAAGCGCATGTGTGTGTTAATGTGTGCGTGCGCTGGCGTGTTTAAATTAACGTTTTTTTTTTTTTTTTATTTTTCGGATTTTATTTAAAATTTAAAATATTTGGTTTTTTTTTTTTTTTTAGTTTTTCAATAAATATTTTCTTTTTATCGTCTTTTGTGTGATATAAATTGGAACAAATAAATATATATTTAATTATAAATACAAATTAAATATTTTTTTTTTAATATTGATTGTTTTATTATTATTATTATTGATTCTAATAGGCTTTGGATAAGATTCGTTATGAATCATTAACCGATGCCTCTAAATTGGAATCGGGTAAAGATTTACATATCAAAATTATTCCAAATGAAGCTGACGGTACTTTAACGTTAATCGATACTGGTATCGGTATGACAAAAGCGGATTTAGTCAATAATTTGGGTACAATTGCCAAGTCTGGTACCAAAGCATTTATGGAAGCGCTACAAGCTGGTGCTGATATTAGTATGATTGGTCAATTTGGTGTTGGTTTCTATTCAGCGTATTTGGTTGCCGATAAAGTAACGGTTACATCAAAACATAATGATGACGAACAGTACATTTGGGAATCTTCTGCTGGCGGATCATTTACGATAAAAGCTGATTCAACGGAACCATTAGGACGTGGTACAAAAATTGTTTTACACATTAAAGATGATCAATTGGAATATCTTCAGGCGTCGAAAGTAAAGGATATCGTAACAAAACATTCGCAGTTTATTGGATATCCAATTAAGATGTTGGTTGAAAAGGAACGTGATAAGGAAGTGAGTGATGATGAGGGTGATGATGAAAAACCCGATGTGAAAAAGGAGGAAAAGGATAAGCCCGCCGGTGGTGATGATGAAGAATCGAAAACCGAAACTGATGATGAAAAGAAAACTGACGATGATGCACCGAAAATTGAAGATGTAGAAGATGACGACGATAAGGATAAATCAAAGAAAAAGAAAACGATAAAGGTGAAATATAATGAAGAAGAGGAATTGAATAAAACAAAACCAATTTGGACACGCAACAGTGATGATATCACTCAAACTGAATACGGTGAGTTCTATAAATCGTTGACCAACGACTGGGAAGAACATTTGGCTGTCAAACATTTCTCTGTTGAAGGCCAATTGGAATTCAAAGCATTATTGTTTGTGCCGCGTCGCATGCCATTTGATTTATTCGAAACCAAAAAGAAGAAGAACAACATTAAATTGTACGTTCGTCGGGTGTTCATTATGGACAACTGTGAAGATTTAATACCAGATTATTTGAATTTCATTAAGGGTGTTGTAGATTCGGAAGATTTACCATTAAATATTTCTCGTGAAACATTACAACAAAATCGTATTTTAAAGGTTATCCGCAAGAATTTGGTGAAAAAATGTATTGAGTTGTTCGAAGAGTTGGCCGAGGACAAAGAAGAATACAAGAAATTCTACAATCAATTTAATAAAAACTTAAAATTGGGTGTCCATGAGGATAGTCAAAATCGTTCGAAATTGGCTGATTTATTACGTTTCAATACATCGGCAACCGGTGATGAAATTTGCTCATTGGCCGAGTACGTGAGCCGTATGAAGGAAAATCAAAAACACATTTATTTCATTACTGGTGAAAGCAAAGATCAAATTGCTAATTCATCGTTTGTTGAACGTGTTAAGAGCCGTGGCTATGAAGTCATTTATATGCACGAACCAATTGATGAGTATGTCATCCAACAATTGAAAGAATACCAAGGTAAACAATTGGTGTCGGTTACCAAAGAAGGTTTGGAATTCCCAGAAGATGAGGCTGAAACAAAGAAACACGAAGAAGATAAGGCTAAATTTGAAAATTTATGTAAAATCATGAAATCGGTGTTGGACAATAAAGTTGAAAAAGTTGTTGTGTCCATCCGTTTGGTTGAATCACCGTGTTGTATTGTGACATCACAGTACGGTTGGTCGGCAAATATGGAGCGAATTATGAAAGCTCAAGCGTTACGTGACACCTCGACATTGGGGTACATGAGCGGTAAAAAGCATTTAGAAATCAATCCAGATCATCCAATTATCGAAACATTACGTCAACGTGCTGAAGCCGATAAAAATGATAAGGCTGTTAAAGATTTAATTAATTTATTATTTGAAACATCCTTATTATCGTCGGGTTTCTCATTGGACGATCCACAAGTACATTCTGGTCGCATTTATCGTATGATTAAATTGGGTTTGAACATTGACGATGACGAACCAACACCAGTCGAAGAAGTAACAGCAGCCGCCGCAACCGGTGAAATGCCACCATTAGTTGATGATACCGAAGATTCATCACATATGGAAGAAGTGGATTAAGTTATCATCATCAAATAGATGTATTACATTACATTAATAAATAAAACGAGAAAACAAAAAAAAAACAGATCTTCATAAAAATATGCTATTTTATTGTGGCAAAAATTTAAAATTACACATACCACAAATTTTTTTTTTTTGTTTTGTTTAATTAATAAAGTAGCTCCATATATATTTATCATTAAAAAATCATTATCATCCACTCATTTCTTGTCTCGTAATCGTTAAATATAATAATAATAATAATTCCATTTTTTTTTAATTTAAATATAATTTATAACTATAAGAAACGCTTAACAAAAAAAAAAATAAAAATAATATGAACAAAATAAAATAAGACTTAAAAAATTAGTTACATTTTTTTTTTAACTTGAAAAATACTTCATTCGTTGTTCATGCGTTTTCCAAATGGTCTGACTTTTGGTAATTTTTTTAATAATTAGAATTTAAAAATTATATTCAATATTAATAATCAATAAAAAAAAGAAATACAAATAATAATCATTTAAACATTCATAAATTAAATTTAGAATTTTTTTTTTAAATTAAATTAACTTTTATATTTAAATAAATAAATGTGTGTGTAATGTATTCACAATAATATAAAATAAATATGGTTTTTTTTATTTTAATTTCTTTATGGGACTGAAATTAAATCTGTTTGAAATTAATTATTGATTGGGATTCTCCAAAAAAATTGAAGAAATAAAAAATTTCAAGCATTTTTTTACGGATTTTTTTGTTATTTTCAAAATGGATGGTAGCAAAAGGCAATTACATTTGTAAAGGTTTTTATTTTATTCAAAATATGAACATTTTAAATGGTTGTGTTTTCGGATCAATAATCTCCACATTAAAAACATTTAATTAGTTTAAATTTGTTAGGCTTCGTTATTTTAATATTTGAATATTTATTTTTGAAATTTTTTTATTTTTAAATAATATTCCCAAACAGCCACATTTAGTGTTAAATCGGTTATATGGCGGTAATTTTGATGTTGGTAACTTTCATACAAATATTTTTATTACCGCCCCGTGACGTCAACACAACCGCCTTGACACGTAACTGCAACTGAAGTTACCGAAGTAATTATTACTTACCAGTACGAACACATGCAAATACGAGGTAATGATTACGTTATAATCTCACCGAAGTAACATTATTACCGATAGGTAACTAGCATATATAGGATATCTGCAACGTAACTATAACGTCTTCACATAACCGTCCCACAGCGGCAGTGAATTTACTGTATTTCGACTGTCGTATTATGACTGTATTTTCTCCGGGGAACAATATGGTATTATTTCATAAAGTTTATCTGCAAGATGCAAAGGATAAAGTATTTAGAAGGTTATTTATATATATACAATTTTTTAACAAGTTATCTGTGTGTAACTTTCAAAATATCTTATCTATTGAATCTTGCTGATAAGCTTTATGCCCCTAGTCTTGTGAATGCTGACTGTATGCGTCAGCTTAAGAATCGTTCGATTCGGTTAGGTAATGCCAAAGATGAGGTATATGCATTATCCTGTCAGTAACGATTCAAAAACAACCACAATACTATACATAAAATGCACAAACATAAATAAATAGATTTCATTCGATTTCAATATATTATACAGGGTGAGTCTGATAAAATAACCGGTAATTTTAAAAATTCAGGATTGCATTTTAGAGAAAAATAGCTAGAGACAAAAATTTTAGGGAATCAAGGGGGACATCGGAATATAATATTGCTGGACCATAAAGTATAACGGTTCTTTAGATATTGAGAGAAGTACATGTTTTGGAATAAGGAGGGGTACTTTTGAGACATTAGGTGAATAATACGACAAATTCTAAGCAGTTTTTACATCCAACAATTTTTTGATAAACCTCATAGATTTCAAGATATGACCATTTCAATATTCCAACATTTTTATCATATACCATAATTATAATTAATAGAAATAAATCCAAGAAATCTATTTCTACTTCTATTTCTTATTTCTTATTTCTTATTTCTTATTTCTTATTTCTTATTTCTTATTTCTTATTTCTTATTTCTTATTTCTTATTTCTTATTTCTTATTTCTTATTTCTTATTTCTTATTTCTTATTTCTTATTTCTTATTTCTTATTTCTTATTTCTTATTTCTTATTTCTTATTTCTTATTTCTTATTTCTTATTTCTTATTTCTTATTTCTTATTTCTTATTTCTTATTTCTTATTTCTTATTTCTTATTTCTTATTTCTTATTTCTTATTTCTTATTTCTTATTTCTTATTTCTTATTTCTTATTTCTTATTTCTTATTTCTTATTTCTTATTTCTTATTTCTTATTTCTTATTTCTTATTTCTTATTTCTTATTTCTTATTTCTTATTTCTTATTTCTTATTTCTTATTTCTTATTTCTTATTTCTTATTTCTTATTTCTTATTTCTTATTTCTTATTTCTTATTTCTTATTTCTTATTTCTTATTTCTTATTTCTTATTTCTTATTTCTTATTTCTTATTTCTTATTTCTTATTTCTTATTTCTTATTTCTTATTTCTTATTTCTTATTTCTTATTTCTTATTTCTTATTTCTTATTTCTTATTTCTTATTTCTTATTTCTTATTTCTTATTTCTTATTTCTTATTTCTTATTTCTTATTTCTTATTTCTTATTTCTTATTTCTTATTTCTTATTTCTTATTTCTTATTTCTTATTTCTTATTTCTTATTTCTTATTTCTTATTTCTTATTTCTTATTTTTATTTTTATTTTTATTTTTATTTTTATTTTTATTTTTATTTTTATTTTTATTTTTATTTTTATTTTTATTTATATTATTATTTTTCAATAAAAGCTCGAATTACATGAACCGATATCGAATAATAAATTATCGAGTAAAAATTTCGATCACGTTTATCGAGAAAAAAAAATGGGATCATGGAAGTCGATTGCAATCGAATCGAAGTTTTTGTTAAATCGTAGTAGATTTTCCAATATAAAATACTTATATCGATATATGCGATTTAAATCAGCAACATTGTAAAATGGTTATTATTATTCAATTCAATAAGGTAAATTTTATTTAACTTATAGTTTTTAAATTTATATATTATAAGCAA
Organism: Dilophus febrilis; assembly: GCA_958336335.1. NCBI lineage: Eukaryota > Metazoa > Arthropoda > Insecta > Diptera > Bibionidae > Dilophus > Dilophus febrilis. The sequence continues at coordinate 25,189,690 of OY284469.1, read as the reverse complement.
AAAACAATATAAGCAAATCACAAAGCAAACTCAATAACAAACACCATTCGATAGAAAATTATATCGAATGAAATTATCGTCACATGACTCGATTGATCGAGTCATATAATCCGAAAAACCACTAATTTCGATCTCGAGTATTCGATATCGACTGATAGAATTCGACCCCTGATTGCAAATATTTATGAAATTCAAATTTGTTTTGATTAGAATTTACTTAGAAACGATTCAGTATTGTTTTATAATAACATTCAAAGGTTTTCAAAATAAAAGAACCTTTGAACAGAAACCTTTCAGGATGAAAAATTCATCAAACCCCATTGGCAGAATTGATTTTCTATATAATTAGAAGGTTTTCCATTACAAAAAGTGTTCTTTCGGTCGCTCGTTCGATTTTCTCCTCTTTTTTTTCGGAACTCCTCAATCGATTTTTAATGAAATTTTTTAAAATAAGTTTTGTTTTATAATAGAGCTCGGTATATCTAAATTCGAGATTTTGATTATGTACGATATTAGAAATACATCATCATATATATAAATGCATTTTCTAACTAATAAAATATAACAAGTTGTACATATACTATATTTATTCATTCAGTCATTTGATGTGTTTGTGTTATTTTATTCTATTTTTTATCACACTTCTTCTATTTAATCATCCAATTGAAACACGTACCATCATCATCACTCTATAAAATATATATAATAATCTTTATAATATATATATATATATGTATAAATAATAAGGCAATGAACTTTACTTTATTTTAATAATAATAATATTTCTTACATAACAAAGAATATCATCGTTTATAGTCTTTTAGTTTTTGTTGTTATTTCGACTATACAAAAAAAACCACAAAAGCCACTGCACACAAATATATAGATATATATAGTAAAATGCAAGTGCATCCATAGATGAATGCATTCTAAAAAGAGGTTTATAAGAGGTAAAATATATAGAAAGAGGTTTGGTTTTTTTTATATTTATATATATATATTCAAATTTGATGACCATCATAAATATATATTAAACATTTTTAATTAGAATTTTAATTTATATTTTAAATTGTTAACGTATATAATATCATAAATGAATAAGTTTATTTTATCATCGACGTTTTTACTTATTTTAGTTTAAACTTGTTGAATTTTTATGTTAATATACAAATACATAATTGGGTTTAGAATCTGAAAACTCACTCACAAACATTTTCCGTCATATCGGAAGGTAGTTTTTCAATTTTTCGAAAATGTTTAGATAAAAATGTAGGAAGCGAGCAAGCGAGTTACTGAAATAAAAACGGTAATGTATTTTTCCTTGGATTGATTCTTATAATTCATGGAGAAAAAACGATAATAAAAAGGCATACTTACAGAATTATATGTGCTTATATATAATTATTATGATATTTTATATAAAAAATATTACAATAAAAAAATAACTTGTTACATTTTTATTATGCATTGTATTTTATTTTTTCTTTTTTATAAAACTATATATTTATAATTATCGCTTGATTAATACTCGTATATATAAATGAAATCGAACGCAAAATATATATATATATATATATATATAAAATAATAAATGATAAGATCATGACTATTCTTTATATATACATAACATATAAAATATTTTAGAATCAAAAAGATCTGTATAATAAGAGTATAAAATCTTTAAGCTACAATTTATATATAGCATGTATCTTTTTTTTTTAGATAGATCTTAAGCGAAACTATATATAGATATTTATTATCTATACTTATTCAATATAACTATATATATAGGAAATGGAAATACTTTTATATATTATGTTTAAAAAACATTGAAAGTTATATAGAATATAATAATTGATGCTATATACATTAAAAATGTATATATATAAGGAGAAAGTTAATTTATTAATTTATTTTCATCGATTATATAAGAATATATGCCTATCTATCTGCAGTTACATTTAAAAATATTTTATAATAATTTATTTTGTTTTTGAAAGCGATACAAAAATGTTCATCTCTGATGAATTGCTATCTTTTGATAAATAATATATATATATATATTTAAGAAATAAAAGGAATGTGGTCAAACGTGTTGTTATTATACATCATATATAGTATATAAAATCAAAGAACTTTTTGTTTTTTACCATACACCGAGAATATTTTATCATAATATATATGGTAAATTTAATTATATTTTATTCTTTGAGATATAATTAATAATATTCATGCCTCTCACGTCAATTATATAATTATAATTATAATTGCGTTTTTCTGATTATGTGCCGGTATAATGAAATTTTATGGTTTTACTTATTAATAATTTCATTTTATATTGTTATAAAACAATGCTCAAGTCAAATATTGGTTCAGAAAGCACTTACAAAAAAGGGGGGTAGTAATTGTAAAAGGACTTAAATTTATCACCATAATCAGCTCCACAATATTTCATTTATAAAGATCGCCCGAACTTCATGAATGTGGCTGTTTTTCAATTATAACGTACTGAAAAAAAAAAATGTTTTTACCATTTGGTGATAAAATACTTTTATAATAAATTTCTTTAAATTTTCACTGAAATCGAATGGAAAATCGACTGCGTATATTCGAATTTGAATCGGAATGGAATGGAGCGGAGCGATTTTCAAATATTTTTCAATGAAATATTATTAAGAATTATTGATTGACTTTCCAAATTATGCAATTAAAAATTTATATATCACCAAATATTTAAAGTTCATTACCACAAAACAAAAAAAAAAAGCAAAGAATTGATCAACTGATTTTATATTACTATATTTCAAATTTATATATATAAATAATTTTTTCCACCCACACCGCATTATATATTAAATAATATTTCTACATTCTACGATGATGTTGATGGATTAATGAAGAAATATTATATATATATAGAAAAAATGCATTGCTAACTATATTGCTGTTATATTAATTCTTATACGTTTAAAGATATTTTAATAAATTAGCGTCACAGAGTTATAAAGGTTGCGGTTATTATAATATAACTTATAATAATAAAGTAACAATAAACAGGTAAATTTAAAAAAAAATATATATAGATTTAAATAATTTATTTTTGGTTGCTTCTACCTTCAACAATAATTCTTATAACACTTACACAAACATAAAAATTGAAGTTCTATTGTTTATTCTCTTCTTTAAAATCCAACCTAGAATTACAAAATTTATTAACAATATGACCCATCAAATCATTCGGTTGATTATTTGGTTAAAAAAATTGTTATAGAATTTTCTTTTAATTTGCGTCCGTCTATATATAGAACAATTAAAAGATATTGCACTAAAAAAATGATAAATTTGGGTATTTTGATATTTTTGGGTACTGAAGTTTGTCCTCAGGTCTCAAAACATTTCGAATTATGATCATATTGGAATTCGAATTGGATAATAAAGGTTGGGAGATTAAAACTATATTTTCGCCATTTAAACATAATAAAGATCATATGACGAGGCAAATGTAATAAATAAAATTCTGTAATGATCGGGTGGTCAATATAGGCCGGTCAATATAGGCCGTAAAGTGGAATCTCATTACTCATTCGCAAGTGATAGTTGTTTCGTTAAATTCAATCTCAATGTTAATATCAACATTCGGTTACTTATTCGTGCAAGTTTTCGACATTCATCGTTAGGCACTTATAGCTTTTTCCCTTATTATGAATCAATTCAACATCTTTAGTTAACAGTTTTGAACATTTTTAATATAATTAGATTTATAATAGTGGATCAAGCAGATGTGTTATATGTTTCATGGGGTTGGTACAATAAATGTAAAAGGCAGTTGACAGTATACCGATCGCAATATAGTGTATAGTAAAAATACTACCTGTATATTTTCAAAGTATTAGTAGGAAAATTCATATATATATATATATATAGCTATATATAGAGACATTTTCCTCTTATATATTTTTCATTTTTTATATATAAACAAAACTGGTTGTTATATTTTTTTACTTCGGTTTGTTGTTTTTGCCTCCTCATATCATATTGTTGAATGTATTTTTATATTATTCATATATATTTATTTTGTGTTTTGATGAATTTTTGTATAATATATATGTGAATGAAAAACACTGACTCTTCTAAAAATAGTTGTTCGGCATATTTCAGGCCGTTAACATCGTTGTTTTGTTTAGTATATAGTTGGTTTGTTTTTGCTGTTTTGATATCTGTGAGTTTTGTGATTTTTAACTATAATATTTTTCGATTTTTTTTTTTTTTAAATAAAACGAATATATTTGAAAATATATGCACTTTTATGTTAATAAATCGTTAAACCGTTGAAAATAAATAAATTCATATAAAGTTTCTTTTGCGTATAAATATTTTGTGACTGAGTTTACAACACAAAAGTGTAAGAAAATAATAATAATTTTATTAAATTTATTATTTTTTTGTAAGAATATTTTTAAACAAAGTGTATAAAATAATATGTATATATTATAATTAATGAATATATAAAGTAATTATAATGTGATTTTAATGATTTATTTTTTTAAATATTGAATTCGCAATGTTTGAAAATTTAGAAAATTTATACAAATAAAAAACTATATAGAATTATACATCAATTAAATGATTTTTGTTAATGGTTTTTCGTTTTTCGTCCTCTGCTGTTATATTATTAATTAAAATATTTTATTATTATATATTTTATGTGTGTTTGTGTGTTTTTGTGTGTGTTGTTCATAATTTGAATTAAAATGTTTTATAAACAAACAGAAAAAAATGTATAATAAAAATCCATATATAATTTTTTGAGTTACCAACCACGGTGTGAACATTCAAATGGACTATATAGATAGATGATCATTATTATAAATAAAAAATAATAATAAAACAATAATATAATAAACGGTCATCGTCTACACTATTATATAAATAATGTATTTATATTATATATGTTTATTATAATTAAATTATGCTAACATTTCTTCAATGTGGTGCGTGTCCTGTCCTCGTCGTATATATATATGTAAATATCTCGGGTTGTGTCTGAATTGATCTTATTATATTTTATATATTATTGATGATGATGATCGGACAAAATGATGATCGTCACACACAAAAACGAAAAAATAGAAAGAAAAAAAATCAAATTTAATGAGCCAATTTCAAAAAAAAAAAAAAACTGTTTTTATGTGTTTTGATTTTTGATTTTTTTTTTTATTCTATATATATATATTTTCTTTTTATTTCATATATATTTTGTGTATTCTTTGGCCGTTATTTTAGTGTGAATATCTTTTAACGTATAAAAACAGAATTATTACACACAAAATGATATCTATATATCGTATATAGTATAATCTTTGACGTAATAAGTATTGAGAAAGAAAAGTTTTATTTTTAAACATATATATATATATATATATATAAGACGACGACGACAAAAAGGCAAATATAATTTATATATTATATGTTATAGATCAAATCAATCTAGATATAGAAATTATAACATGAATTGAAATAACCAAAACGTTGGTGATCTTTTGATGGCCGTTTAATAAAATATTGTATTTGCCTGCGTGAAAATTTAAAATATTATTGTAAAATTTATGTTTAAATTACATTAAAGAATTATAACTTTACTAAATTCTCGTTATCTATAAAGTATCAAAATCATTTTCTTTGAGTAATGATCACTGCAAAGATTTTCCCTTTTCAAAATGTATATCATTTAGTAAAGGAAAGTATATTTATATTGGGATTATTAATCGATAATCACTCTCTCCCCTAGAATTTATTTCCATTTGACTTGAAATGTTTAGGGAAATATTCTAGATTTATTATTAGATAAAATCAATTTTTAAAACAATTCATGATTTTGCTAGAATAGTGAATAAAGGGGTTTTTTCCAAAACCAAAACTTTAATGAGTGGCATACTGAAAGTACGTGCTTATAAAGCATAATATACGAAACTTAACATTGCCGCTAAGCAATAATACAAGAATATTCCAATCTATACGTATAGTTATATAGATTGTAATAATCAAACATAATATCCCAATACAATATATCTTAAACAATATATCATACATGGAATTGTGCAATGTTTTATCGTTAGTATATATTATCTTTTTTCTTCGTTGATATTCTGCAATAATAATAATCTTTAAAGAGTTAATTCTGTCTTTTCTACATATACATTTTCTATTTTATATATAGTAGAGTATAGATACATTGAATATATACATTTTGAACATCAATACGAGATCTTTATACAGGATTTATTATATAGAAAGATATAAATAAAAGACTTGAATATACGCAAAAAAAAAAAAATAAGAAGAAGATTGTTTTGATGATCATCTCACATCTATATAAACTATATGCATACATACAGATTTACATCATACGATATAAAAAATGATATCAATCGTTATAAGACAGACAAATATATAAAATATACAAAATATAATAAAACGTATATGGAGGAAATTATATAAATATTTTCTATAAGTAAATAAGCTGTGCGTATATGACTGGAAAATATATATCGATTCAGAATCAACAAATGGTATTATATTAAATGAATTTCTATAGAGGTGAAATCAACAGATAAGACGAATATATTTAATCTTAACTATATATATTTTAAAACTATCTAAACACTATATAATCTAAAAAATATATACTAATCTAAAACTAATCTAAATATCTGAAAACTATATAAAAACCTAGAAAAATTATAGAAATCAATTTGATTAAATGTTTCATATATCAAAAATATATACAAGAAATTGTGAAAAATCGTAGAAAATTCGGAAAACTAAAACAATATATTCAAGAAAATCTATATAGTTCAATATTTTACAGACCAGAACATTTTTGATAAATTAATCATGGTAAAAGATTTTCCAAAACATGATTTGTTATCGAATTCTCAAGGTAATTGCTAATTGATTTTATACCGCTATTATGGTTATTTTACGATTTTTGTCACAAAATGAAAATCGATCATTTCGGTAACGACATTCAATATTGTAAATTTCCCAAGCGCGGTCTGATTGTAAATCATAAATTAAAATAAAACATATATCGTTCGATATTATTATATTATGTGTATTGATTGATTGAATGCGATTTTGAAAATGAATATTCATCTTTTGTTTTCCCATAACTATATCTATATTATATATAAAATTATTTTCATTTCTTCGATATGTGATTTCCTACGAACGCATACGCACAAAGTATTTTTTGATCAAAAGAAAACTTTATTGTTTATAACAAGCGTATACATTCATTTATCACATATGGTATAAGAAAAAAAAAGACTATTGTAATGAAATTTTTAGAATATCTTTTAAAATAAGAAAAAGTTTAAACAAAATTTTTAAACCTTGTATATTTTAATTGTTTACTAATAAAATAAATAATCGATTTTTTTTTGTAATTATACGTTCATAGAAAGAAATTATTCAAGTGCAATATCCGAATTTTTATTTTTCCAAAGAAATGCTTATTTGTTTAATTGTTTTTTTTTGGTTAATCGCGTGCTTATAGTTAAACGAATTAATCAAATAAAAATATATATAAATAATAGTATTTTCTAAACAAACTTTAGTATATTTCCATAAGAAAATGTAATTTAACTGATCGATTATTATGCAATAAATCTATTTCTTTTTCAAATTCATTGTTTAAAGCACGCTGATTGTTTTTCTATATTCTATTTTCACTAAAGATTCTAATCTAAAATCATATAAGAATATATAAACTAACATTTTTTATTTGATGAAGATTTCTATGTTAAATTAAATCATCGATTAAAAGGTGAAAATTTCCATTACGAATAAAAAAAATAATGTTTAAAAATAGTAAAATATATTTCATATTATTTTAACGAAATTTCATTTTCCTTTAAAAGAAAAACCAATTTAGCCATAATAATATATAAAATTAGTTTTTCATGACGAGATCGACGCACTCTTAATCTATATATATATGTATATGATCGCTAAATGATTGCACAGTTTATATTTATATATGGATAATATATATATAAAATGAAAATTGAATTGTATATAAAAAAATACACTAAAAAATTGTTATTTTGCAATTGATTATCGTATATCATTTTGCAATTACGCCAAAATAATAAATATCTATACACAACTTACAATTATTTATTATTATTATATTTTTTGGCGATGTATAACCGCAACAATACGTCATTATTATATATATTTGAATTGGATGCGTTATAAAATATATGTATTTTAGTATATACAGGCATTATCAGATATAGATACATTTTCCTCTAATTTCGTTATTTCACATATATGATGATCATGATGATTATATATATATGTATATCAATTATAAGATAAATATATATGTGTGATGATGCGAAGCGATGCTGTGATGAAGTTTTTGGATTATATTATTATTATTTTTTTTAATTTAATTCTGTATAAATATACTGAGAGGAAAGTGTGCGGTCATCATATTTTCTAGCACATAAATTATAATATATAAATTTTTTTTTATCATATAGAATTTTTCTTATTCGTATATAGATTCATTTCACAAACGACGTTCATCTTTTTTTTTTTTACACCTTTTATTTTGGTGTATGGCTTAATCTATATATATATATATATATATTTATAACATTTTACAACAAATACAAGCCATTACGTGAATTTTTATAAAATAAAATAAAATAAATATAAAATTAAAGGCAAATAAAATAAAAATAAAAATAAAATAAAAAGAAACAAACAAATTTTGTGTTTATGTGTGTTTTTTTTTTATTTATTTATTTGTTCTATATTAAATAACTCAAAATCGTATATTTCATTTTCAAAAGAAAATAAAAATTAATAATAAATAATATAATATAATAAAAAAAAATTTAAATCTAATAAAAAATAAATTAAAAAAAATATATATTTGTATTGTATATATACACGATATACCTATACGATACGTATTCAATTTTATGAGTGCCAAAAATAAAGGTGGTTTATTTCTTCGAATAAATAAATCTTTACGTAGAAAAAGTAATAAAAAAATGAAATATATTTCATGATATTATAAGTTAACCGAATCAGTAATATTAAATTATTTAAAAATGCCATCAACACCATATGATCTGGTTCGTGACGATCAGGATTTACGGATACCATTACATCCGGAACAGGCATTTTTTCATGGTATATCATTTCAGGCAAAGGTAAGTTTTATTTTTTTATATTTTTTGATTTTTATACATTTTATAATCAAAATAATTATTGAAATGTTAAATAACATAATTTTTAATTATGCTGATGAATAATAATTATTATTTTGTACAAAAATTCTATGGTTTTTGATATGTTTTTGGTAGCTTTACGTTTTGCATATGTTCATAATTTACATATCAATATATAAACGAAGTTTTAGAGCCCGGGACATTTATAATTATCGAATACAAAGCTTATATATCTACTTTGGTTAAATGAGGATGTTTATACTTATGAATACAATACATAATAAATGAATGCATCACCTGCATTAAATTATTTTACTTTATCTGCTTAATATGTTTACGGGGTGTACCAATGCAGATAACCAACTATATGGATTCTCAAAACTCATTTACAGCCGAACTAATTTGGTATATTTTGTTTTTTTGTTCTCAAGGTATCGTGGAAAAACATTCTTGTCTATATTAATAAAGTGTTATACTTATAGCACCAAGTCCTCCCGATTGTTGTATATAGGTAATTATATATGCCTCATAACTACCCAGACAAAATGCACGACACGAATGTTCAAATATTTGTAACTCTTAAAATTTTTCCATGAGTTGGTAAATTGGTAAAATTATATGTAAAATAGAACTTTTTAATTTATCGCTTAACAAAAAATTTTCAATAGTAAATCAGTTATAGAATCCATAAGACTTTCGGGTTGCTGCGGGCCATCCCGTGCATATACATCTAAAAAATTAATGTAATATGCAATATGCATCATGATCATATATATATATAGAATTTTATTAAAAAATACTTTTTAATATACGGCTTCTTCTTCATCTTCTCCTTCTTATTCTTGGTCTTTTCCTTATACATATGCATACATATTTCTATATATAGGATGGAAATGGAATTGTTTACAGACTAAATAATCCATCTTCTTAATATTTATACATAATAATAATACACTATATCTTATATGTATATAGTTATATTTTGTTCATTTTATCTTGTTGTTTTTTCAGAAAAATTTTAATTATTATTTTTTGTATATACCTTTTGTTTTATTAGACTGCAATGGCGGTTCTAATCTAAAGAGTGCACCGGCACAAACATTTACTTTTCTATATTTTTGGGCGTTCCAAAAAAAATTAAATTGCCTTTGCAAATTACACAGAATTTCCACTGAGAATTATGAAGAATTTCCTTGTTAATTTCCTTTAAAAAATGATAGATAATTAAGAAATTCCACCTGAAAATTATACACAATTTTCTTCTAAAAATTATTTCCAATTTCCTTTAGAAAATTGTACAGAATTTCCTTGTGAATATATGATATTCAAATAACTATGAAAATGTATCGACCGATACATAATTTAAAATTAAACCGGTCACAAAACAATATGATTATTGATTTTATGGCCGGACCTGATAGAATGTATATATATAAATAAAAAATGAACAAAGTTTATTAATCTTTGCAAATTATTTGAGGGTCTTAAAATTTGTATATGCATTATATTTTATCTTTCAGAAACAATTATAAGAAAGTTTTAATTCAAAAGAAACTTATTTTAATGAAATAAAATAATAATATTAACGAATTATGTATTTAAATTTAATATACCCGATTTTTTTTTTCACCTATTTGATTGCTTACATTGAAATTGTATATATAATAAAAATTAACATTTTGTTGCTTTGTTGTCCTGTAAATGATAATTAATTTATCTCGATCATAAAAATTGTTATTTTCCATATTATTAAAATGTTCAATATTAATATACTATTAAAATATTCACAAATTTTTACCGATCATTTTATGATCACTTTTCTTAAAAAGTCATAAATAAATTTTACAAAATTATAATTTAAAAGAAATAAAAAATTAGAAACGAAAATTACTTATAAGTAAATATAAATAAGGAATGAAATATTTATATAGAGCAAATAAAATAAAAGACACCTGCCATGCCATTTATCCTGGCGACGATTCAATGTTTATATGAATTTATTTGAATGAATTAATGAATGAATGAATGTTTTATATGGGATGATAAATACATAAATTCCAAGCCTGTACAAATATATATATATCTGTGAATGAAATAAATATACAGAGTGCAAACATAATATATATACAATATACATCTATAAAACAATTTTATATAAATATGGTATATATGGTTTGTTTAAACAACCATGGGGTTTAACAAATAAAAACAACACCAAGAATTGAAAAAAAAAAGTAATAAAAAAAAAAACTATAGAGTTTGTTTTAAAAAGGGTATAAATATATGAATAAATATACATTTGTACATTTGTTAAATGGTTATTATTGTTTTTTGTATATACTACTATATATGTGATGTGTTTGAAGTACCACTTTTTCCTTCTATTGTTTCTTATATATAGTATGGTATATAAAAAAAACCATTAAATAATTCTTTCGACCATAGCACATCGAAAAACCTTTTGCAATATACATAAAATATTAGGTATAGGTTTATTGTATTGTTTATTTACCATATATATAGTTTAAAGTATTGTAAACATATATTTATATAGGATTGTATGACCCATTCCTTGAAGTTATTTAAAATCATTTCTATTCAATTTTTTTATTGTTTATATCTTAGATCTATTCGATTGATTTAAAGAGTTATATCGATATAATATAATAAATAAAAAATCAAAGATATTTTCATGCAATATTAGAAGAATAAATGTTTGTAGTATAGTAACAATTACATTAATATCTATAAATTAAAATTCATAGATCTATATACTTGTACGGATATCCATTCATTGATGTATAATTTTTCTATCTATATATGAATTTATATATTGCTTTATTGATCTGTTTTTTTTTTTTAAATAATTACAAATATTTATATCTAGTCCATATATCATATATAATAATCAATTCCTTTAATTATAGAATTATATCCGCATTTTTTTTTTTTTTTTTTTGAAAATACTTTTCATAATAAAACTGAATTTATTTGTTCAAGATAATATTGTAATGTAACAGTTTTTTATATATTACAATATAAATAATGTAAAAAAAATTAAAGAAAATGAAAAAAATACATTTATGATAAAAAAATCATATAGAGAAACTGAATTATGTATAATAACAAATATATTGAATCAAATGAATGTTGTGTTTGTTCAAGGTTTACCTTTGTTTATTTTCATAGACAAAACTAAAAAAAAAAATAAATAAATAAAATGTAAAGTTGCAGAATATCATTTCAAGTATTTGTTATACTTAATATTATTTATGAACATTTTTATATATACGTGAACATATTAGCAAAATGCAATTGCATTATTGCAATTTAAAATATTATTCAACTGAATATACATATGTTTATATGTGCAAGGTGATTTAAAAAGCATACGTATATCGTGTATTGAGGCCTATTTGGCTTATGTATATATGATCATTGGGTATTGTTATACGTATATGCGTTTATATATGATAAAATCTATAATATGTAATTTGCATTTTTCTATTGTATTTATTTTATTTATTCGTTGATTTAAAAGTAAAAAATGGTTTTTTTGATCTACAAATAAAGAATGTCTTCATGAAAGTTTAAAGTATTTGGTTAATTGTTTGTGTATGGTAAAAAGTTTTATTATAGTTTTAAAAACAAGAGGACGGTTGTTCAAATGATTTAATCTAGATTTTTAATTCAAGGATCGAGCGTACCGGTTGAAAAAAAAAAACCATATAAAAAAAGATTCAATTCAATATTCAAATTCTTTAAGAGACATTAGCAATAATTGCTTTTATATGTCCATTGAGTTGTTTATTTAAGAAATAAAGAGGCTTTTAATGTCATAATCGGTTTTAGCAGCTAATTTAATGTACATATCATTTAATTTGTAGAGGAATATAAATACATTTAGAAAATTTTATCGAATATTACCACTTCTTTGGTATATAGAAAAATGTTGTGGTAAATATACATTCAAATTACTGTATAGTTACATTCAACCACATATTTATTATAATTCAACTCTTATATTAATACAATAATATTTGTAATATTTCTATAAAATGTCCAAGGACAATATAATAAGGCGTTATGTATTTCTAAAAAAGAAAAACGAATACCAAACGCGAAGATAACTATTATTATAAAATACTTGATGCTCTGTTTGTTATGTCTTCTTATATTTATATATTCAGAAATGCTAACATGGTTTTTTTTATATATTTATATATAAATTTTAACATTTAAAACGTGCAAAACGTGCAGTTATAAAAACCATATACTTTATAAAATTATTATAATATATATATACGAATGTATTATAATAAAAATGTTAATAATTCCCGCCAAATACGAATTCGCGAAATTTATTCAATAATAAATATAACTTGCATAAAACAACTTTATGGCAATATGTATTGTATCTGTATGTACCTTCACAATATAATAATATATTATTGTAATTATATTTTAATTTCGTCAATACATCCATCCATCTATTTCTATACTGCTATAATTCCCCATATATATATTTTAACTTCAAATGGAGTGGTAAAAAATGAAATCTTTTGGTAGAAGAATACCCAAATCATCTAAAAATATGTGTTCTTATATAGAAAAAATATGCAAATAATTTACCTAAACCGCGTGCGTCTTTGTAAAATATATTATAAAGAGGTAATAATATATATTGAACAACATTTTTGAGAATATTACAACTTTTTAAATTTATTTCATTTTATATTCTTCGAATTAAATTTTAGTATATTAACTAAAAATTCTTCTATGTCGACCTAAACACATTACATTTATTTATAGTATATATACCATATATATATATAAAGAAACTCGCATTGAATATATATGAATATGAATAAGAAAAAGCAGCTGGTTTTGTTATAATCGATCTTTTTAACCAAGCTATAAAGAGTTGATGTTGGTTGAATAATAAAAAAAAACGTGTTTATATGTAAGAAAAAGAAACAAAAAGGAAAAAATTAGAAAAAAAACTATATGTGCAAAATTTTGCAAAAATTATATATTAAATATTGATGAATTTTTTTTTTTTTTTTTTGTATTTTTACCCAACACACAGAGAAAACTGGTTTTAAAAATGAAATCATTCACCAAGTCTTTTATTTGTAAAATAATGGTAAAATATATATATATAGTATAGGTACATATGGATGGATGCTGTATTATAATATATTAAGTATAGTATAGTACATATTTTTATATCTAGAAATATTTCTATTTGAATGTTGGTTGATTTGTTTGAATGTGCGGTGCGGTAAAAATGGTATAGTTTATGAATTTGCATTGATAATAATACATATGATATAGATTAAATATTAACAATAATAATAGTAAATTGCTCTAAAACCCACAATTGTGATTTATATGTATTATACAGGGTACTATCCGCCATGCGGTGATGACGAATTCTAAGGCTAAATTTAAATTCTTTTTTTAATTTAAGTTGATAATTCCACATGATTTTGTATGACCTCTGGAAATTTTAGGTAGTCTAACAAACATATACAGATCCAAAATTTGGAGTCAATTGAATATAGAAACAGAATAAGTTATTTAAAATTATGACGTGGGTCAGTATGGGACATGCGGATATCTGTTCGTTTACACATTTTAAATCCGTATAAAATTCACTAAATTGAATTAAGGTACATTTTGAATGCGAAATATTCCAAAAGGGATCATAGAACCTCCACCTGTTCTAATTCTAATCATACCTTTTAGATCAGCCTGTACAGAAAATAAACAAAGGTATAAAATCATTGAACCTATAATTATATATACATGTTATAACTGGCTATATAGAATATTCTATATATATCTTTTCTAAAGCATCATTTGATACGGAACAATATTTTACATAAAAATAAAATGATATATGAGTATATGAAATTAAACATATACATAATACATAATGATACATAATGAATGCATCAATAGATATTCTATGAATTAAAAATACAATTAAAAATACAATTACCGCAATATTTTGTTATATCGTATATATATATGCATTAATATATATAAACTCACTAAATATAAATAAAAATATGTTTATTTTAAATATAGTATACAATTTTCTATTATATTTTAGGTATATATTTAACATTCATTTAACAAATTTTTTTGAAGCAATGAATTTACATAATAATTAAATTAAAGTATATTAAAAAAAATAACAAAAATAAATTTTTTTTTTCATTTTCTATATATACCATACTAACAATAATTATAATGATATAAAAAAAACAAATACCATTGACCTTAGAACTTGAAAAATTTCAGGTTCATTTTTATATGAAATGAAATTTTTTTTTTATATGCATTTTTATATATGGAATTGAAATTGAATTTTTTTATTTTTTTTTCATTACTGCATATACTCTCTCGTAAATGTTTTATTTTAAAAATGTTTTAACTTACAAATTATTTATTATTTTACTTATACTATATATGAGATTGTTACAATCAGGATTGATGGAAAAAATGTATTATTTCTGTGATGTTTTTGTACTAACATACACAAATTTTTTATAATCCTTTATATGGACTAAAGAATTCATTTATATATATTTGTTTCGTAACATTGAAATTTTTTTTTCATATATCATATAAACATTTTTTCAATAATCAATAATAAAAAAATTTTCAATATATGTTATTATGTGTCAAAAATAGAGTTATAATTTTATATACATTCTCGAATAAGAAAACATCATAAATATATAGGAAAATATACTATATAACTTCTTGAAGAACATCAACAACACAATAATAATAAAATTTGGTATATAAGCGATATAAATAAAAAATACAAAAAATAAATTATGTTTATTTATCTCTATCCACACCATAAAAAACATTGAATGAGTTATAAAGGAATGAAATTGAATTACACACAGGTATTTGATAAATAAAACAATGAATTTCGCAATTCAATAACATAAAAAAAAAGAAACTTGTTTTATATAAACATATTTCTTTCTGCGACGACTAAACTGACTGAAAACAGCGACGACAATCAACAACATTTAAGCACACACGTTTTTCTTTGTCTTTATCTCATCCTGTATTTATTTTTTTTTTTATAATATTTATATATAGCATAAAATATGTATGTGTATATAGAATATAGATTTTATAGAAAAATTTATTTATTGAATTTTACTTTCACTATATATCTCAATGCTATGCTTTACTAATAAAATAAGATTTTATTTTATATTGGTTTTTCTTATAAAATATATATATATAAATAATAATACGAGTAAAACCATATATAGAATATTTGTTTGTATGGGAATTGAGCAAAAAAAAAAACATTCCATTTTTAAAACAATAAAATTACATGATTAAAATTTAATTTATTTAATAATAATAAAGAATTATAATAAATTGTAATAAAGAAATGAATTAATTGAAAAGAATAAGACCAAAAAGAATTATTAATTTTATTATCATATACACAAAACAAATTCTATTATTAGATATGTATAATTCTATTATATTATAAACAGTATATTTCTTCGAGAATTGGATTCAAATTAAAAATACCTGTACGTGTTTTGCTTCTAATATGTGTACGATATTAAAGCTAAAGCCTCGATTTCTATGAAAATATTTTATTTATCACAAATATGATATTTGTGATATAAAAAAAATGTGCTTTTTCTGAAATTTATTTTGCCTGGATAAAAAAACCGAAATTTAATAATAAATACCAATTGCTGTTAAATAATTCCATTTTTTATTAGTTTGTAAATTAACTGGATATTTTATTATTATGAAATTAAATCATAAAAATTAAATAAAATGTAAATAAAATGAAAAATGAAGTTTGGACGACGGTCAGCCGACGGCAATAGAAGAAAAAATATCAATGTCCGCCGTCAGTCCGCCGTCCAATATTCATAAAAAGCACCGCCATTGAAATGCATGTATTTTCAATTTGACATTTGCCGTCGTCTGCCGTCGGCATTTCATGAAAAGCATTACTTAAGAAAATGATTCTATATATGTAGCTATAGTATTAATATATATATGAAAATTAAAAATTATTATTCGAAGCACGTGAAAAGGATTTTTTTTTCTTGTTCTTTTAAATAATTGTTATGATATATTTTATTATGGAGAATAACACCGCAATCTATATGTTATTAATAATATATTTTATGTTAATATGCGATGTATCACTATATGGTATTGATTTAATTTTATACTTAAAAAAGATGTGTATATTGTTTGATGGTTAGAAATCGAATGAGATATCCATAATAAACTGTTGGATTTGTATAGGCACGGATGGAGGCCATAGATCAGAAAAAGTGTCCGATAATGTAAAGGGAGTGAGCTAGCCGGAAGAGGCTTTGCTTGGTTAAGACTTTACTAATAAAAATTGTCTGACCAAACGTGAAATGTTTTCCAATTGTATTCATTATGGTTTTGCTAATTTAGACGCATTTTTCATGTCCGCCAATTATATTTATGTTTGTAAAGTAAAATTTCTTTAAGGATGAATTTATTTTTGGATAAAAAAAACCAATAATAGCAAGAAAAATACTTATTAAAAAAACCTCTATAGACGCATTTACTTTTATTATAATAAAATATAGAAAATCTATTTTTCGAAATTATCTAAATAATAAATAAATATAAATTCCATAAATTTATGCGGTATAGTATTTTATAATGAATGTAATTTATATAATATATATAGTATATGGGACACAAACACACACCCACGCACGTATTTTCATATATATAGTATATATGATCTAGATATACTCTACATTTTTTTATTTATTTATTTCGTTCCGTTGTTTTTTTTTATAAAGATAAACGACGAGCATAAAATGACAGATAATATACAATTTATTTTGATTTTGATAAATCCCATTAACTTGATAAATACTATTATAATATAGATAAAGTCAAATATATAGAGCCATACATATGTTACGTGAATTATATTTTATATATATCATATATTCAATATTTATAAAAACGTATATGTATGATTAAAGATATAGATATACATACATATTGGTCCATCCATTATATAAGAAAAAAAATTTTTTCTAATAGGTTTTTTGTTTTTTTTTGGTATATCGTGCAATAATATACCATATTGTTAGTTGTTAGTTGTGTTTAAAGAAAGACAAAAAGAAAGAAAATTGCCATTTTTCTTAGAAAAAATTCTTATTCACATGTCTTTTTATTATTAAATGTTTTGTTAAAAAAAAATCTACAATATTCTTTTTATATAATATATTTTTTGTGTATGTACCGGACCGTACCCTCTATATGTAATAAAAATGTTTTTATAAATATTATATAATGTTTGATAAAATTAGATCATTATCGGAAATATTTATGAAAAGCATACAAAATCATTATGATACAGTTTTTGATTTAGGTTTCTTCGTAATAACTTGACGATTTTATTCGGTTGTTAAGGTTGTAAAATTATTTGAGATCTCCAAAAAAGGATATATAAATATGATATGTATAGTTCAAAAGCAAAATTGTTTTCTTGGATGTGGATTATTAGATTTTTGCTAACTGTATAAATAAACGTTTTGACCATATTGCCAAAACAAAGGACTAAAAGCACATTACTAAATTTTCTTGAAATTTTCTTGATGCATGCGGCTTACAAAGAAAATAAACCTATTTTTTTCGCGACAAAAATTACGAATACAATTATAAGAGGTGTTTGGCTAATTTAAAAACATTGTCTGCAATATGTATTGATCATCATTTTAAATGAACCATAAATAATTTTAAGAATTCACCAGACGATGCCTTTTTTTTTAATCATTGATTTCAATTCAACACAAATCTACTGTGACAATTGATAATATTTTTATTTTTTTTTATATTATTATTCTAACATTCTATTTTGATTATTATATATCGATTATTATATATCGCTATATATATTCTTTCTTCATTCATTCACATTTTTATTTACATTTAATTTCGTTCCAATATATACGTTTTTTAATTACTATTTATATTTGCCATGAGCAAAATATTCTTCTTTTGTTAAATTGAAAATTTACTATTTATTTAATAGATAATTTTTATTTTTTTTTGTGCTGTGTATTTTATTTATTTATTTGTTACATTTGTATTGTGTATTGTATAAATTTGATACATACGATACGACGCGATGAGGATGATGATATGCATGTTTTATCGAATTCGATATGTATATATACTAATATTGTGTATATCAAAAAGATACAATGAAAATATGTATGTACGTGCGGTTTTATTAAAATTATACGAAAATAAACCAACAACCTAACAACATTTAATACAATTATTCAATTTGATTATTTATATATCATTTTTTTTTTTGTATTTCCATAGAACGTGCCTTTTTATAAACAACTAACTACCGTTTCAATTTAAATACCTTAAATGACTTTTTGTGTTAATTCAAATTAAGATTGGAATTTTTACTGATGCAATTGTATTACTAACATGAACGGGGAAAACATATATACAACTTTATTCATAATATAATCATGTTTTAATATAGTCAGGAAGTTTGACTGTTTGAAAAAATATTTTGAATGACATAAAATATCAAAAAATCAAAAGTTAACATATTTCCAATTAAACGAATTAAATTCCATGAATGACATATTCACTTTTTCAAAAAAATTAATATATATATATTTGGGATTAGTCAATTATCAATCAACATTAAATGAATTATTATCATTTGTTCGTGTATATATAGATCATTTTTCAAATTTTTAATGACATTGTTGCAAAAATTTTACCTTGATTTATAATTACATTTCTATATAACTTTTTTTTTTGGATGATGGACATTTATTCTAATAACAATCTACTATACATTTTAAAACTAAATATCTATATATAAATTGCGTACGCTTTCAGAAATATATTGAAATATCATATACATATGTGATGATTCATGGAATAGAAATCGCACAATTAGGTATTTATAGTAAATTCCTTGTAATTCGTATCGTATAGTGAATCATACCTTCATATATGCATATGCATCATTCCATTACATGCCGGTATACAAATTTCTATATATATACTATATATAACATACTGCGATAATCATCAAAATCATTGATCAACAAAATATGTTCATTTCAATTATAAATTTATTTCAAATGCTACTAAATAATCTGACTGACGCTATAATTAAATGCAAATTTATTAAATGCATTTTCCATTTATTTTTTTTTTTTTTAAATATTTCTCTTATCTAATTTTTGATTTTTCATTTATGTATTGTATAGAAATGGTATATAAAAACCAAATATAAAATCAGAATTCAGTATATTTTATGAAAATATTTATTGATTTATAAATGGACAGCGAGTTATATTGAATTGTCATATGTGTATGACTAAACATAACAGTACATTTTTTTCGATATATACACATAAGGTGAATGAATGATACATTTAATGAAATTGTATTATAGGAAAATTATTTAGAGATATTAACTATTAGGTAGTTACAATTTCTGAATAATATTTTGTTTTATGGATAATTTTATTAGGTAATTGAAATTTATAATGACCACAAGAATGTCGCCGGCCATTTTCACGTACTTTCTGTTCTAGATGTTAATTTGGGTTTGTTCTATAGAGTTTTAGTTTTACATTTCTTTTTCATATTTAACTTTTATTCTCATTTAACGCAAACCATATAATAGACAAAACAAAAAAAACAAAAACTATAAATAAATGATACATAAAAACAAGAAGAATAAAAAAAACAAGGTGCGGTGTGAGTGCATTTTCGTGTTACTTTATGAAATTAGGGGGAAAATTCATATATGCATTTATATCTTCGTATAATATAAAATTTACCTTTTGTATTTGTAATTATATTTATATTATATAGTTTCTCTATATAAAATTGAATTCGTAAGTTCAATGACAGCTTTTGTATTTTTTAGGGAAATAATTATGGAATAGAATATTGTATACATTATAATAATTATAATAATAATAACAATAAGAGAATGAATGAATGAATATATTTGTTTGGTTTACGTATAGTGTTTAGTTTATATATTTAAAATACTAAAATACTATTTTATATATACATACATGAAGTACTTAAATTCATATATCATAAATAAAAAACAAATTCACATAATAGTATCTAGAGAATTTAATTATTGGAAAATTATTTTCAGTTTTTTTATGATTTCCGCAATAAATTTAACATCTGCAATTTTGTTTTTTTTTTTGGAATCCAATTATTATCGTATATAAAAAATAAAAAAAAACCATTACAAAAAAAAATCATTGATTGAAAATGTTTTCAAATATATGTTATATATATATAATATAATTATTAATGTGCACGAAATCCAATTTTTGTTTGTTTTAAAGTAATGCAAAAGAAAAAAAAAACTATTTTATAATTCAATGAATTTTTCAGATGAATGAATTGATAAATGTATAAATATAATATATATTATATACGTCAGCAGAGTGATTAAAAAATTACATATGGTTTTTACTCATATAAAAAATTGTTTGGAAAATAATTTTTTTTTTTTAAATGATTATTCATTAAATTGTGTTTATTTTTTGCTTGTTCGTATTTTTGTTTTTTATTGAATAATAATTAAATGTCAGTGTGTAGAGTAACAGCAGTATACTAGTAGGTATATACTATACAAAAAATATACACGATATATACTGTAGAATTGGAAGAGTCAACAAAATAGGAAATTTCATAAATGAATTTGTTTTTTTTTTCGATAATTATATATAATAATCGTTCTTATTATTATGTTTTAATTACATA
Organism: Dilophus febrilis; assembly: GCA_958336335.1. Lineage (NCBI taxonomy): Eukaryota > Metazoa > Arthropoda > Insecta > Diptera > Bibionidae > Dilophus > Dilophus febrilis. The sequence continues at coordinate 25,167,587 of OY284469.1, read as the reverse complement.
TTTCATTTGTATGTTTATCAAAGCATATCACAAAGAGAACATTACGAAATATTGTTCATCATGTCCTATATGAAAAATATCTGTATGTATTATAAATGCATGGTATACAAAACTACATTATAATAAAATCAAAAACATTAATTTTCAATGTTACTTTTTCCAATGGGTCTTTGAATATGTGTTTAATTTAGTGGAGAGGCTTGTGTTTATAATATAATAATGTACAAAAAACATTTTTCAAATAATTCAATTTTTTCCAAATTTTCTTTCAATGTTTCTAGGCAATTTTACAAAAAGTGTTCGTGAAAACTACAGTAACTGTAACGAAAACTGAGGACAAATTTTCTGATACCATACCGATGTTGTAATACCCTCTATAAACATATATTTGCGAGAAAATTACTTAATATATATACTCTGTCCAATGTATACAATCATAAATAATACATTCCATATAATGTTATATCTTTATAAAATTGTATATATGTGGTATATGTACAGTACATGTAATATTCATTCAATTAATCATCCATATAATAATATATCCATATAGCTTATATGAATGATCAAGGTATAAATTCCCAGAAAATTATTTAAGCGAAAAGGTTAAATTGATTTTCTTAGAAATAAATATAAAAATCAATGGATATTATTATTATAATAATATGTGTATACAATAATATAATGAAATAAACAACGTTGTTATAAAATCGTTTTTTGCTCTCGGTGTTGTCTTTAAATTAATTCCTTCATATACTATAATTTGGTATCTGTGTGAAACGTGTATTTGCCGACATATATATGCAGATCAAGATATGGTCTATAGATGAATAGACAAAATATGTAAATGTATTTGTTGATGCACAAACGGTATAATACAATTACTCGAATACATTTGAGATAATGTAAAAGTTATACCGTTGGTTGTCGTATATTTACTATATATATGTTTGTGACAACAGAAATATTCTTATATATATAAACATGTTTATAAATTATATACGTAAATATATATATAATTAACATATTGCTTCTTGTACAGGTATATATATATATATTTAAGCAAAGCAAAGCAATATATATATATATATAAATTGCATATATGTATAATATATTTTGTATCTAAATAATAATATAATAAATGTAAATAAATGTTAAATGAATGAATCACACCGCATATATTTATATAGATTTAATTTAATTTAATGAATTAAAATATGTGTGTTGACAAATATTATGAAATTTGAAATGCCGCAGGTTCTTATATATATATTTGTATCTATATGAATATATTATCAAATTTTCTATTATTATTCATACGTATAAAGGTGTGATGATGAATTATAATAAATTGTATTGCATATATTTCGACAACACACAAACACACATGCCACATTTATTAAGGATCATTGACTTCATTCGATTTTAAAGTAAATTTTAAATTTTATGTGGATGCAGGCAAACATAATAACTCCTATTGACTTTGGCTTTAGTAGCCAACCAATTAAAATAACGTGAAACCCCATTGCTTTTGAACCGGAACGTTTCGGTTTGGCTTTGTACGACATTGGAAATTTCGGAATCTTAATTTTATAATAATGATAAAAAATGAAAAGATATATTAATTTTTTACTCATTGTAAATCGTTACATAAAAATATGATTCTATATAGAACTATATATATCCAACCCATTAACTTAATTATATTCAATTTACTATTTAACGCCAACACATTAAACTGATTAGAATAAAACCAAATAATATACAAATTTACATCTGTTTTTGTTTCCCAAAATTGATTTAATTCCCATTGTTATATATGTTTCTATACATTTATTATCATATTTTATATCATTTTATCGTAATGTTGTAATGTTATCGCATTTATTATATATGTACATTTTAATCTTTTATTTCATATAATTATATCTTTATGTGTATTTACCCACACCATTTATAAGGATATTATTGAATATATCGAAATATATTGTTCATATTTTATCATTTTTATTTGCTTTCTGTTTTCTTAATCTCACTTTATTTTATGTAACTACATATCCGTCTGTTGTTGGTTTCATAATTTGTTGTTTTTACGGTAATTAACCGTACGACCAACTGCATGTAAAATATACCACTCTGTGTGAAAATTCGGTATTTGAGTTTTTAAAATATGATGAGTAGATAAACATTTAAACTTTAAAGTACTGTCATAATTTCTGATTTATTATAATTCATCCCCAATAATTAATTGATATGAGATTTAAAAAAAAAATATTTATCCCAAAATCCTGTATATGTAAAATACCTGTGTGTGTGTGTGTTATTATTTTAAATTAAATTTACTGTGTTTTATATCGTATTAATTGAATGAAATTTTGTCTTTATATAATCCAAATAACGTATATATAAAATGTAATATGTATACGTGTAATATATATAACAAGTATATTCTATATATTTTCACCTTATAATTAATTTGTATATTTCGTATATATACGACATATATATGTATATACACCTCAACTATATAACGTTTCACATCGTATAAACAAGTAATTATTTTTTGTTTACTATAATAATGTACAAAATTGTGTACACAAGTATTTTTGCACTTAATTTTCTTATATGCATATGTATAATATAAACATAATCCATTTTATGGAATGGTATAAGTATATTACACTTTTTTTTTATTAGATCAATAAAAGCACAACCATATAATAAATACAATATATTATATGATTTAAGGGATCACAAAAAATAGATTTATTTATTGCAATACTCGCATATATTATTTACATCTATAACACACTTTTGGCCTATTATTAATTTTTCTTATTTAGATTGGGATTGTGGTAGTTTTCAGTTTCACACTGAAACATTTGGTATATAAGAAGAATCATAAAATTTATCAATAATATATACTTTACATATAGTAATAATTTTGTTGTATTTTAATCTCTAAAAAATAATTTTTTTTTCTAAATGTGTCATTGCAATATATCACACATCTTTTTTTTTTGTTATTATTCTACTATAATAAATAATATAAATCTCATTAAATTGATTTTTAATTTTTAATTAAAATTAATATCGAAGAAATGCGATATAAAAATACTGTAATAATAAACAATAATATATATATCATATCGTGTAATTATTATTGTATATATTGATTATAATATAAAATTATTTTCTAAATATGGTATATTTACAATCCATATATTATTATACAAATAGAGATTAAAATGTATGCATTATACTTTCATCCGTTCATAAAAAATAAATATATTAAAAAAAATAAATACATTTAGAACCATAATCGGATATTATATATGGGTTTTTATTTGTGTACTATAACGAGTATACAAATTTATATATGCAATAAAAAGAAATTATTGCACATTGTCGTACAAGAACAAAAACGAGTGTTAAATAAAGTTTATGGATTTCCGATATACATATATAAATATATATCGTTATTTGTTGAAATTACACACAGTTCGATATTTTTATATCATATATGGGTGTTTTATGAATTGACCATAAAAAATTTTCTTTTATATTATCTATTTTCTATATTTAAGTACTTATACACATCCATTGACTATACAAAAGAAAACAAATTAAATTTTATAATAATAATAATAATAATAATACAGGTGTGCATAATATATGTGTACTTTCAATAATATATATATATAGATATCTTATTATTTACATTTGCATTAATTATAAAGTATACCACATGTTTAAGAAATTTGAATTTAAAAAGTTTACTAAACGGCATTTGACTCATACGGAGTACTGGGCCTTTGGCGTTTAACCTTATAGCTGTTTGCAACATGATTAGATTTGGGGCTTCGAAGTCGATGAGGTAGATTGAGATTTCTCCGTTCATGAACAAATTTCTAAAATTGGCGAAAAAATAATTTTTTTATTTACATATATAAATATATGTTATATATAATTGATGAATGCGAAAATATTATTCAATAATTGACTTTGTTCTCATTCAATAATTGACTTTGTTCTCATAGGAGGTAAACAAAAATCATTTCTTTATTATAATATTATATGATTTTATTTTATTTCTTGCATATAGTAAATTTATGCAAAAATAAAAAAAAATAAAATAAAATGCCATGTGTGTGCATATGCATATGCACATTATTTTTTTTTTTTTATATTTATATATACATAATTTTGAATTATTTATTATTTTTAAATTAATGTTATTGTTTATATAGTATTGAAATGAATTTTTTTCTTTATATTACATTAGACTTTTCTTGAAAAGTGCATACTTTCATTATTTATTTTTATATTTTACAAATTATTATATAGAGCCCATGTGCACGTGTTACACAAATATATATTATTTCATTTATATATATTAGCACATTTATGGGAATTGTGTTAAAATCGAAAAAAAATCAATGATATATATTAAGTTATTATCAATTTTAAAAATAAATATTTTAATAATATAAAATAACCAATTTAAGGAAATATGCATATAGCTATAGAGATAGATATTCACTAGAGTAAACATTTATGATTCATTATAGAAATATTTTCCTCTATATCTAAATATAGTATATATATTTTTTAATTTTGTTTTGTTTATTTACAAAAAAAAAAAAACTTTGGATGGAAAATTTTTTCTTATATAATTTAGTTCAAGATTTTTATACAAATATATTCCATTACAATAATATAAAATATTCGCTTTATATGAAAAATAAGTGTTACGACGGCTTCAAATGTCACTCACAATGTAAAAACAAATGTAAAAATATAAGATAAATATATTTATTTTAATTTATTAATTTAAAATTTTTTAGAAACTAAAGATATTTATTCTGACATGGGAATTTTTAATAATTTTCCATCAGCACTTTGTATTAAAGGATTTTTAAAAAAGAAAATGTTTACATACAAAATCATCCCTTTATACTTTTTTATGCAATTTTATATAAAAGGATTATTATAAATAAATTATTATAAAAGTAAAGACCCCATTCATTGACCAAATATAATAAAATAATAAAAATAAATTTTTCGCTATACAACCAACAATCTGGTTTTAGCGTCCAACAACAGCCTTCTGTTGTTAGTTACTTAATTTGGGGATTTTACGGTGTCGGTAATTAGCCGTACGAACAACCGCAAGCGGAATATATACAACTCTGTGGTAAAATTCGGATTCGAAAAATAACCGAAAACACAAAACATATTTTATGCATTCAGTAGGATTCGAACCCACGACCCCAAAATTTCGTTAAAATTTTAGGTTGGCATTTTTAACATTTACACCACAGAGTTGTACAATTGACCAAATATACAGACTTATATTTCCATAGTAAATTCCGCAATTGAAAAAAGATATTAGATTTTTATTACTTTTTCCACCACAAATCCAACGAAAATTTTAAGGGATGAAGGATCTAAACCCTTTTTTTCATTTTGCGGATGATTATGATACCCAAAAGGCATTCAAATGCAATTCACATAAGTCTATTTTCATATTCATAACAATAAAATTAAATATTTTTTCGTGCGAAATAAATGTATATGATATGATTCAATTAATTAGACAATTATTTTTAAAATTGTTGACCTACAAATAAGCTTTTATTGACATATGTATGTATATATTGAAATTTTTTGTACAATACCTCTCTTATATACTAAAAATATATAAACATAAAAATGAATTCATCATTTGCACATCATAAACAGAATAACTCGCGTAAATAATAAATTGCAAAATAAATGTTATTAATTCATTCTATTTATATTGTATAATATAAAAATCACCTTATATTCATCATAAATTAATTTAAAAACAAAAATTATGACAAAAGTTAATTTAATTATATATACGTATATATATATTTTGTTATTTATATACGAGCACAAATATAAATTAAAAATAATGCGAAGTATAATTAAACCTATCTATATAAATCAAATCTATACTTACAAAAATTATTAATATTATGAACCCTTTTTTGTTTTTGGAAATGTCGCATATAAACTGAATTCTAAAGCATATTATATATTTTATTATGTTTATGTTTACAATTGATATAATACTAATTAACTAATACTATATACGCGATTTATTTATATAACATCTCTATGAAAATATTCATTATAAGTTTTCTCATAATTTTCTTTTTTCTTTTATTTTGTAATTAATTTTTTTTATGTGTTTGGTTTATCGTTAAATTAGTTTAATTAAGGGTAAAACAATGATTATTATATATATATATTCTATAACAAAAAAAAATATATTGAAAATTTTACAATTAAACATTGAATATTAAAAAGGAAAATTATACATACAGATTGGGTCTTTTTATACGTAACACCGTAACACATATACGCAATTCCTAAAAAAAGGCATTCTGTTCAATTTATATTAGAATTTGGTTGCATATCTGTCGTATTACAAAACTACAGATAAAAGTGAAATAAAATATGTTCTGAATTCCAGAATTTTAAAAAATTTCATTAATAATATTGTGCATTTCAAAATCATTTTAGAAAATAGGATTACCGGTAATGGACCTATTTTTTAATGGAGTTACCAGTTAAGAATAAATTCGGTAAATCTGGAATCCCTATATTGTTCTACTGATAGAAAGTCATGCTGTATTATACACAATATAACTATATGTACGTAACTGTTTTGGAGATCTCCAGATGGATATTTGTCTATTTGTGTGTATAGACACATTTTTATTAGGTTGTCGTGTTATATATTTCTATAAGTATTGTTTATATTGAACAATATTTTTATGACAGTTAGACGACTTGGTGGTGCCGTTGATAAAGCATCCAACCCAATTGCGGGTGGTCACGAGTTCAAATCCTAGCCGGAAAATTTTTTCTGTGCTTTTTATGATTTGAATTCATGAACTAAGTCACCATTTATTCATTGGGATTAAATTAATGAATATCTTTGGTATATTGTGTCGGACGCAGCCAAAGATTAACAAAGTCTACACACACATATACTCGCAATTATATATGAAAGTATATAACAAATACTCATCATCATTATTAAAATTACATTAATAATTATAATATTAATGATTTCTAATTCCGGTAAAAGCCAAAGGCCCTAGCAGCCATAGTGCTTATTAAAAACTAATGTTGGCATTTTTCATACATCATTAGTTGTTAAATAATAATAATAATAATAATATGACAGTAATATTTAAAATATAATGATAGAATAATAGAGACAAATGAATATGATATAATCATTATGTGAATAATAATAAAACAAAAAAAAAAGGTTCTTTCACAGCTCCCTTATTACATATTTTTATACTATATTCTATTCGAATCCATATCTATACACATTGTGGTATGATGAGTTTTTATTACATCTAAAACGAGGTTGTGTGTGTACATTGTTGTTTATGCATATATTTTTAATGTTAACCATATCATATATATTCATATATATATATATATATATATAACGTTTATAATGTATTTATATATATTTAAAAAAATCATGTATAGCTACTGTGCAATGTGAATTCATACTATATTATTTTTGGTATTTTAATATTCACATTGGAAAATACGTACATATATTCATAGTATGAATTTCATACAATATACACGACTTTGAATACCAGCTCTATATAAATACAATGGGAAAATTTGAATATATAAAAGCACTTTTTTTTTATGATCCTAAAATATTTTACAATAGTATCTTAAATATTAATATAATAATATTATATATGCCTAACATGACTATATATAGACATAGAGTATATGACTATATATAGACATAGAGTATATATATAACACTGCCATATAATATTTTGTTATGCAAAATTGTATAACTTACTTGGTTGGATATGCACATATTTATATCTAGAAATATAACTAGATATATATGTATTTCTTTACGAAGAAAAATAAAAAACACTTTATATGTAGTTTATGCGGGTCTATTATTTAAGAAAATAACAGAAAGGAAATTTTAGAAAATGGAATTGTGTTTTTAAGTATATATATAAAAAGCAATCTATATATAGTCGTATATAAACCTATATAAGAATAATAATATATATATTTGAACATTTTTGGTAAATTATTCCTTTTATTAGCTGATATACTGCGTGTATTACGTATTTATATATATAATTATATAGTATAGGTGGTGGGTAATATATTTAATAAATATAATCAACTATTATGTATATTTTTTATATACTATATATATAGAAAAGTCTATGAAATGAATAAAAATTTTATTTATATATATTTATATATCCTTTTATTTATATATATTTAGAATAAAAGGTATGCGTTTGTATATGGTTTGTTGTATTAACAATGGGATTACATTTTATTCCATAATTTCATACATATTAGCATATTAGAAAAATTCTGAATCTCTACTACAGAATTGCTTAGCTGTAACTCTGTTAAACTGCAAGTTTTTCGGCGGAAAAATTCAATCTACCGTTGATTGTTTCTGTGAAATTATCCAACAAACGAGTTGTACACAACTCAATGATTAAAATTATAATAATTCAAATTCTTGCTTGACTTATTACAGATTATTTTTTTATTTTTAACATTCGTTATGGTGAATACTTTTAAATATAATGATATTCGTATATACTACTCTATTTTGGTGATATTCGATATATACTCTTTAATAATTATCCAGTAATCGAGTTCATTGCTATCATTGAGCGCATTATTCAACCTTAAATGTTTTTTTGTTCTTATTTATTTATCTATATAATAATAATATAAAAAAAAACCACAAAGTTAATTACTTTACCACTCATTATACTTTTATTTTATATATTATATGTATAAAGTAAAGTATCAATTGTCGGTATAAAAAACGTTCTAAATCCTTAATGATTCTCTTAATCTATATATATATATATATATATATATATATATAACGAATATCTATATATCTTTTATAAAATGTAACGATATGATATCGAATGCATTATTTTTCATATACATTATTATTAATTATTATTTATATTATTGCTATATTATACTTCTATACAGACTCTCAGAATCATGTATTTTTTTATAAGATAAAATCCTTGGATGAGTTCTTTCACCTATAAATATATTTTTATTATTATAGAATCTATATTCTATATATATACATTTGTATTATATATTCTTTTCTTCAGTTTGATCTTTTATAGCGCCTATTCTTATTATTACAACTACGTAATCGTATATATATATAGAAAGAAATACAATAAATTTGAATTTTATATGTATATTCACACATTTGTATACATCTATAATATAAGAATACATTATTCGTTTTTAATGTGCTTATCGAATCACAGATTATATATATATATTGTCTATCTTTATGTTTTATATTACATATATATTTAGAATATATAATGAATATATATTCATGTGTTGTACATATACGCATATTTATAAAGGTATATTCAACATATAATAATAATAATAATAATAATAATAATTATTATTATTATTATAAATATATATAAAATGTAAGATTTAAAAATGACCTTCAAAAATTTTATATTTCTAGAAGATCATCTTATGTTACCATCATTTAAATATATATATTGTATAATATATTTGGATACTCGGTTATTGAATGAGTTCACACGAACCACCGTCAATAATAGAACTAAAATGTAATCTTTACGAACATAAATTCATTTTTTCATTTCCGTTCCCCGTAGAACGCGTTATAGTTTCCAACCTTTGAATTTTTTCCATAACATATAATAATTTTTAATATAGATCGGAATACATTGGAATCCAAAGCTTGGATCAAGCTTTGTGATCCAACGCCGTGGTCCAAAACTATATAAGCTAATACACATAATATCTTATATTATAAATAAATTTAATATATTTTTCACACCGAAATTATACCACTAATAATACAATGTATTTATAAATACTATACCATACAACATATTATGTTTATATAGGATTTATATTTATTATTTTACAGTATATCGCAGAAAACATATTAATATATTAAAAAACGTATTTATCTTTAAGGATTCTTTCTTTAATAACCAAATTCGACCTTTATAGATGTAGATTTGTTTGTGTAAATTTTCTATGGCACGAAAAAAGAACATTTGAGCATTTATTTCAGTTTATGTTAGCATTTTTAAATTTCTACTTTTATAGTATAATCTTCAGAATTAATCATTTATGCATTTATTTATCTTAAAATTACATAAAAAAATACTTTAAAATTCAATTCGTATAGGTTAACTTTCATCTCTAAAATTAATTTGAAAAATGTAACGTAATTTGTTGTTTTTTTTCTATACTGTAACTGGAAAACCGTATATTTGTTTTATAATCTTATTACCTCTATCTATGCTCGTACGTTATACCATCATGTATATACTAATATATAGATAAAATATTTTTTACATTATAATAAAATCATCTATCCATAAAATTTCGACCAAAATAAGTAAGAAAAAAAACTGGATATTTATTATAATATTTATTTATATAGAAAAACATCTAAAAAATAAAATATTATTAAATGAAATAAATAAACTAACAAAAATATAAAATTAAATTTTTTGTTGTGGTGGGCGCATTTTTAAAAAAAAATAATAAACGTAAAAAATTCTAATTATAAAATGGTAAAATATATGAAAAACATATTTCATTTTCATTATAATGAATGTTAAATTTATTTACCAAAAAAATTTAAAATGCATTTCATTTAAAATAAAAATAAAATTGATTATTATAATATTATTTTATTATTCAATTTAATTCTTATTCTATTTTGTTATTCATTTTATGTATTATAAATATTCTGTCGTCTCTATATCTTCGATCACTTCAATGTGAATATTTAAAAAAAAAAAAGGAATTGTTATTTTTATTCAAAAATCAAATGTTTTTTTTTTCTTTGTTTTCTAATCATCATTCATCTAATATTGTTAATATTCATTATACTTATTATATTATGGAAATGGAATATTGATGAAAAAAATTACATTTATTGTATCTCTACATATATTACAAAATATATTGATTTTTGTTGGATATACATAAAAATTAACATATTCAATTTATTGTATAATAAATTTTAGAATGATTTAAAAATGTATACGGATGATTATCATCATTTCATTTTATATACATATTGGATAGGATATATTATATAACATATAACCATTGGATAATCAAATTAAAATTATTTTCATATATAGTATTTGTTATTTGTTATTTTATTTTTATTTAAATGTGTTTTTTTTTCTAAATTATCGTTTTTGTCTACGAATTTATAAAATTTAGAAAAGGTATATAATTATCGAATAAAAAACCTTAATGTTATAAACAAGAAAATAAATTAAAAATGTTATATTTAAATTTCGTAGAAAATTGTAAGGGGGTTTTATCGATACCTTTCTATAGATAGCGACAAACCCCAGCGAAAGTTAAATTGAATATGTTATATAACATAGTTTTTTTTTAAATAATGATGAACGTATATAATATAGTCTCTCAAGATAGTGTTTAGTTTTACGATTAACCAATGGTTTAGCTGTATACAAATTATAAAATTAAAATGAAAATTTATTTTATAAAATTGAGTTCCATAATTGAAAGACCATTTCAAATATTATTAAATCTAATTATCTACAAAATGGTATAAATTTTGCTCCATATCGGCCGGTTTATCACCGGGTTTTATATACAAAAGTGTAATCTGTATAATATTATAATTTAGAGCTTAAAGTTACAATTACTTTTTAACAATTGAAATTATGTTTTGTAATATGAACATTTATAGGGAGAGATTTGTATAAATTAATACGCTTTTACGTATGACAAAAAACGAGTACCAAAAAATATGTATACAATTAATTGAACTGAATTTTTATTTTGTTTTCACAACCTTATACGAATCTGAAAATTTATTTTGAAAATCTACCTCACAGTTCTAATAATTAATTTACTACTTATAGAATTCTTATAATAAAAAAAAATGAAAACAAAATTACCTTTATAAAACATTTTGTCTATTTTTATAATTTTATGTGTAAGGATTATTCTGAAATTTAAATTAACTATTCGACATATTTTACATATAAAATACATAGAGATAATCCTCACCTATATATTAATTTTATTTAATATAAACGAAAAAAATAATAATAAGAATACTAAAAAAATGTTATACACGTTACCTCAAACAAAAAATACCCATTGTGGAACGAAATATATAATAATTTATATCATTAAAATATATACGAAAACATTTTACTTTTTTTTTGGTTGTTTATCTCTATATAAAAAAATTAATCTATAAATACAAAAGCAGACCAAAAAAATTAATTTACATGAATATTATTTAATCTCTTGATGTGTATACCCCTACAAACATTATTTATTTTTTTATAAAGCTTTTTTTTTTGGTATGATATGGAGAAAAAAATTAATAATGAAATATTTTATATATACAAATTTATTCAAACCATATTAACTTTTATATATAAATTTTTCCGATTAATATGGATTTAATGAATTTAGACAGACATAGACAACAAAACAAAAAAAAACCGGCAGGTTTATATAAATAAAAACCATATAAGGATCATATATTGAATTAATTAGTAAAAATAAATTAAATCGGTTCAATATTAAGGTGCATTTTATCAGACACATAATAATTATATAGTATACAATTGAATTTTTTTTACGGTATTCTTAAAGTTTTTTATTTGAATGCAATCCATAATAACAGAACGTTATTTAAATGTATTATATTAAAGAAATTGTACAAATAGAAATTGATATCACCTATTATTCAGAATATTATATTATATATTCTTATGCAATATAAATTGCATATATATCCATTCATCTATCTATATTTATATATAGTGTAGAATGAATGCATGAATGATAACGTTATAAAACGTATATCTGTATGGTATATACAGACAAATGAGATATATAAATAGTTAGTTATATAATAGATGATACAGATGAATTATAAAAGAATACTTTATTTTCTATAGCTTCGCATTATGTACATATATACAATTGTATAAGTGTATAATATTGCAGCCGCATAATAAATAAATAATTCATTGAATGAATTTTCTTTCACCATATTTTAATTTTTTATTTTCATTTTACAGTACAAAAAAATTAAAAAAAAAGAAAGGAAAAATGAGAACGTGAACGAAAATGTAAAAAGAAAAAAATTACTCATTAAAAAAAATAAAATAATCCTGAAAAAAATACGTGTCATTATATAAAAAAAGGATAATCTACAATTATATATTCCATATATATAGAAGTAGCACTTTTTTTTAATATAACTCCTTTTTAACATTAACGACACATCCTGTTTGTGTGTGAACGTAAATTTAAATATTTCGTTGAACACTTTTTTTTTTATTCTCAAAGTTATATTACACTCGGTTATGTATACCATTAAGAATTATATATGTTTATTTATATAAACGACAAAAAAAATCAGAATTGCTTTTGATGAAATCTAGATGATGAAAGAGATCCCTAAAATTAAAATGATTCCTTTTTGCCATTCTTTTTTTTTTTCAATAAATTATTATAAAATGTATTATAAAAATAGAAATATATATAAAGGGTTTTATATATGAATTCATTTTTTTAACGTTAACTACCCCTTTTTGCGCTGTAGAAATTTAATATATTACGTCTATATATATATAAATAAAATAATGCATATATTATGATCCTTTGTATATATCATTTTATATGTAAAATATGAAATGTATATAATATTTTGAATTTTCATAAAAAGAAAGATCATCTTAAAATGTTTTGTATTCGTGTATTTATATATATGAGATATCTCTCGATGTTATATATTTTGATGTATAAAATATAAAGTGCAATATTAAAAAAAATGTTATTACTTTAAATTCATCTATGAACTAGTTTTTTTTTCTATATACAAATAAAACATATTTAAAAAAAAAACGTATGCTATATAAAGAAATATATAAGTAAAATATAACAAAAATTTACATTGGCTTGGAATATATGTATATGTAATTGCAAATTTTTATATGTTACAATTTTTTTTTAAATAAAGAAATGACTTTAATAAATAATGTATTGTGCATTTTGTAAGATGACCCCCTTTTTGATATCTTTCAGGTATAGCGTCATAATTCTACGTGTTCATAAACTTTCTGGTATACGGTATCTTTTGTTTAGTTCTAATATCGAGTTTGTTTTCTTATCCAAGTTGCTTTAAACGCTGTCACGATTTGCGAAAATGCCTGGTCGTCGATATCCGTCCTCTTCCTTGAAGCTAGGATGGTAAGATTTGAACAATTCACTGTATCTGCTTTTGCTGATAGTTCTGGAAACAGAAAATTCTGATAATTATGCATCAACATATATATTATATATTAAATATATATTTATATAAATGTTATGCATATATGATTATATAAAAAAGAATTGTATTGCGCTTCGAGTGGAATAATATATTCACAATTTTAGTTTCATATATTTTTATATTATATATACCCTTTTAATATAATTTGCAAAAGAACAAGTTTATTTTCTCCTTTTATGTTTTTGTACTCTGTTGTTAGTTTTTATTACATATATAGTACCATAGTGTACATATAACCATACCATACATATATTATAGTAGTTATTTACCTAAATATTTAAGATATTGTGTTAAAGTATAATTACATTATATATCTATTTATAAATGTATATCCTATATACCGTATACATTTGTATGTCAGTTTCATATAACACTGTTTTATTTTTCTGCAGATTATACAGAAGCTTCACACACGTTTAATTGTATTTTGATTGCTTTAGATATATACTTGTTTTTGTTATACCTACCTATATAGAAAAAGTGGTTAATTTATTATATATAAATTTAACAAACAAAAATATAAAAGATTCAACGACCTTATCCTTTTATATACTTCAGTTCTTTTCTTACATAGTACCAATAGTACATAGAAATATTCATTTATATATGTATAAATGTCTAAATATTGGTATTTGAATAAGAAAAGAAGAAGAGTTGAATGTATTTTTTCTTTTTTTATTTGTTATACACTTACTAATTTTTTGTGTAATGAATATCAATGTAAAGAAATGTAAGTAAAGAAATTAAGAATATTATATA
This sequence comes from Dilophus febrilis, assembly GCA_958336335.1. Classification (NCBI taxonomy): domain Eukaryota; kingdom Metazoa; phylum Arthropoda; class Insecta; order Diptera; family Bibionidae; genus Dilophus; species Dilophus febrilis. The sequence goes on along the minus strand of OY284469.1, from coordinate 25,152,373 downwards.
TTAATATTTAATTTCTTATATTATAGTTTTCTATATTGAAATTTTCCTATTTAAAATGCATTGATATTCTGTTATTGAAAAAAAACAGCCACAATCTAAAATTAAAAATTCAAACTTAAAATTGTTTAATTAAATTAAAAGGAACAGCTGAAATCCTCGCGTATAAAAATATCACAGTAATATTTAACAATTTATATATATATATATATATATGTAACGACGTTGTGGTGAATATAATCATATAGAATTTATCTATTGTCAATTATTACCCTTTTTTTATAAAATATTTTCCTTTAAGAACTATATTATTTTTGTTGTATATATTTTAGATTATGAATGCAATAGAGATATTTTGTACTTCGCATGAATGAATGTTCATATATAATATTTATTATATTGAAAATTATATTATACATTGTACATTTATTCATTCAGTGATGCGAAAATTTAATTATCTATTCAATAGATGCATAAAATATAACAAAGTATAAAATGTACTTAAAATTTAATAACTATTAGATATATAGTACACAACTATGTATGATATAAAATATATTCATTATTTTCTAGATAAATGTTTTTTAAATATTTGTTAATATGTAACCATACAAAATCAATGACACCTAAAGACTTTTTTTTTAAACCAAAAACCATTAACCAACATTATCTCTTCATCATTATGTGGCTTATCTATTGAAAAACAAAGTTAAACATTTTTTCATCTCTATTCTGGAAACATAAAACAATTTTTATTCCTGGGTCTAATATTTAAAGATTTTAAAATGAACAATTTTTTTCTTAATATTTTGTCAAGCGGTCGGTGGTACGGCCAGTTACTGACCCCTTTAAAGCAACAAATTCAGAAACCAACAACCGAAGCCTATGTTGACGGACGTTAAAACCAATTATCGGTTGTAAAGCGAAAAATATTAAATATTAAAACTTAAATGTTTTGTGTTTTGAAATTGATATTTTATACTTTATAACTTTTTAATTTCATTTATATTTTTAATATTTTCTTTAAAAAGGATAATTTCTCTGTTATTCCCTAAAAGAATCGATATAAAGGACCATTTTTAATGAGTTAAAGGCCATATATCAATATTTCTTCTATATATATAAAACCCCTTTATTAAAATTGTACAATACAAAATATAACATATTTGAGAATGGTGCGTATTTAGAGCCGATTATTTTCCCTTTTCAATTTACTTTTTTAATTACATTCGCATTAAATATATCATATTGAAAAGTATTAAAAAGTATTGAAAAGTATGAATGTATTTATATATAGCCTCGAATAGACATATATGCTATAATTTACAAATAAATTAATATGTATATCCAACTCCACGGCTTTCAATTGCGCGATTTTGCAACTGGGAGATTAAGTTTTGAATACCGAAATTACCATATGCACCTAACAAATTCTACCTTAGTATTTTTTTTTGCAGTTTTTCAAAGTTATTTTGGAGTTTTTCTGATGTTTCAGCGTGCGAGATTTTGATGTTTGCCCTATTGTTGCCCAGTTATAGGGTCCTGTATGCATAGGTTATACATAGAGCATTGATGTATCTTAATTAATTTAACTAAAAATCAAACATTATATATTTATTATAATGCTGGGTATTTGTATTCTATATATTTTTTATATAGCGCAATAAACCAAACAAATGCCCAAGAATTATTATATTAATTAATATAATTCAATGTTGTATTTATTTTGGGTAGATTATTTTAATTTATGTTGAACATTTTTAAAAAGGGGGTATTTTGAAAATTGATTACATAACATTATAGCATAAAAAACAAAAGAAAACCTTTGTTGAAGAAAAAAATCGGAAAAACTGATAATTAAATCATTTTAAAATGCTGTCATACACTCCCGAGAAAGATGATATTTGAACTTGAAAATTAATCTAAATTTAATCGGCTTTCACCTGCATAAAAAGAAGGTTAAAGAAGAACTTAAATTACATTTTAATATATGGTATTGTCTGCAGTACACCGTTCATATATACTTACTGTCAATGAATAAATATAGTATAATAATGTTTATGTACACAAATACACAAATATATAAAATAGAAAGTCGAAACATAAATATATGTGAATGAAAAAATATAAAATAATTATATTCGAATTAGATTGGTTTTTTTTTTTCGTTTTTTTCAACCAAACCCAAAAACATTTCATGCAATAAAGGTATGTATGTGATTAAATAATGAGACATAAATGAGCAGCATTTGAATCAATATAATAGCAGATATTTATATAACTATAACATATATGAGTTGAATGTTTTGTCTGTAATAATGATGAAGATAAAAAATATTTTATATAGAATATACAGACATTACAATGATCGCGGTTGTTACAATGATCAAATGAAAATGTTCAAAAATTATATATACCAATGTCAAGGTTAAAAATAAATAAAGTTTTCTTTCTATTTTTTTTTGATATACAACTTAAATACGATGGTCATGAATAATATACAAAAAAAATATAACGAGTTATCCAACCATTTGCTGTGTAGGTATATTATAAATAAAGGTTTACGCACTCACATTAAAATTTTAGTAATTTATTAATACATAAAATATGATTGAAATTTTCGTATGGTTTTTATTTAGTAATTCATATATGAAGTTATTTTTAATGGCATTTCTTGATGAAACTTCGTAGTATTCTGGGGAAATTGAGGTACAAAATGAATTAACTGCAATCTTTTGTTTTATCTGGTCGACATTATCGATATAGATTACGTTAATCATCACACTTTAGTGTATTGGACTATATCAATCATGGAATTGATATCGGATTAATTGTGTAGATATTCTTCTAGATTTACGGCTATATGCGAATGAACAATATTATAATTTAAATTTATTATACTATTCGATGAATTATAATATATTGGGATTGTTGATTTTGTTCGACTTTATATGTTTATTAACCATGCATTAAATTATTATATAATATACGAATAGAATGTAATAAATAAATTGTTTTTAAAATGAAATAAAAAAAAAGGTAAGGTCATTCAACTGATTTTCGATTCCCATTCATAAAGTTAATTTATGATTTGTATGTATGGCGATGACGCGCGGTGAACGTGAATGATTTTTTATTATATATTTGTGCATTAACAAATTTTAAACAATATAATTTTATGTGAAGTCGTAATTTTAAAAATAAAACAAATTCAGATTAAAATACATAATATATATATTATACATGTTTAATTTAATTTTGATTATATTTTATATATTAAAATTCATACATAAAAATTGTATCAAAATGATTTAATATAAACATAATTTTAACGTTTCAAAACTGTTATGATGTTATTGCAATTTGCATATAAGAAAAATTTATGTTCATTTTAAAATACCATTTTAAAAGAAAACTAATTAATAACTATAGGAAATAAATTTTCCAGCAACGGGTGGCGGATAATATAGAACAATTAAAAATCTATATATAACATTTTTACTATATGGTCGTGTGAATGATGTATTAATGAAGAAAATGAAAAACAAAAACATTCTTTATTGCATATAAATTAATGCATTTATAGTATAATATAATATAGGGAATATAAAATAAATGTATCGGCAGTTGAGTAACTTGACGTTATAAAGAAAAGGGTGCGTATATATATATATATATAAAATGAAAATTCATATACATATATAAAAAATAAAGAACAATTTAAAATCTTTATTATTATAGGAAAAGTTTTTTAATTTGAAAAACTTTATACACATAGGAAAAATTTTATATAATTTTTTTTCCTATAAAATTTTTTGTAACCATTTTATGTATATATAGAATATGTTAAATTTACTAATATACCGGGGCTAGGTCTTTCCAATTGCGTATATCTTCTGATTGTGAAAAGTGCCTGATTTTATTCCGTTTGTATATTCTTATATATATTACATTTTTTATTAGGTTTTTTAATTTTACATTCTATTTTTTTTTTATGGCTTTTTGTTTCATTTGTTTTATTGACTTTTTTGTTATTCTTTTCAATAATATGCAAGAAGAAAAAAGAAATATAAAAGCATGTAGAATTTTTATTATTTTATTTTCGCATATGGAAGCGATCTTAAGTTTATAACGCAATATAAAAAAAATTAAGATAATTTTTCTTTTCATAATAATATAATGATGATTTTTATTTAAATAAACATTTTATTTGTATACGATTACTACCACGAAAGTAAGCTCCCTAACAAATAAAATACTTTAATTTTGACAATTTTAATGTTTATTTTTATACATCTATATTAGACTCTTCTTCCAATTCTATCAAACTCTTCTTCCAGCTTCGTAAAAACCACTTTCAAATTATTTTAAAACATTTAAAACAAGAACAAGAACATTTAAAACAGCGAAACAAGATTTTTATTGACCTTATAGAAAAATACTGAAAAATCTTAATTATTTATTTTTTTTTTTAACTCTTTTATGTGGAGTTGAAAGGTGATAAATCTAACTTCCCATTCCTCCTTTTCCACCTGATCATGCATACATTCTTTATTGTTTTCTATGGTCTAGCGTGTTTTATACTTATTGTACACAATTATCTAATCATCTTTAAATTAATTTGAAATTTATTATTCATGTGTTCTTTTATCGATATAATAATATAAATTTCGTTTTTATTTTTTCATTACATCTTTGAAGATGGAAAAAAACCATTAAATTAACCAAATAATTGCTTTTACTTTTCAAAAGGATATGAGTACTTATATGTGTATATATAAATAAATGTATGTACTTCAACATTTTATCAACCTGTTCTTTGATTTCTCTTATTTTTTGAGTATTTTCAATTCTTAAAGGTATAAATGAAAAAAAAACCTGTTTATTTTATTCAAAATTTTTATGTTCCATAAAAAATGTTGTTAAAATATGTATAGCAAAGGAATATCAAAATAAAAAACCAACGTATTTTGTATATACACAAAACTTGAATTATTTTTCTTATGTATACAATTTATTTGTGTAAAGTATTATATATAAGAAATACCGAGAAATGTTGCATTGCAGCTGCATAATACACCAAAAAATATATAATGTTTATCGTTTGAGATTTGAGTGTAGTAATATAAGAATATAAGAATTATGATATTCATATACATTTATTTATTATACATACCAATTAATTTTATTTTTATAATATTTATAAATATTAAATAACAATGTTATTGACCTTTTTTGTGTTGAAAAAGTACTTAAAATATTTATTTTATATTAACAATATATACAAGTAATATTTTATTGCCTTATTGGTATTAATTAAAAAATTAAATATAAAAATATATTTATAGGATTTAATTTAATTAATTTATTTTTTTATTTTCAATTTCAGGTAAGAGTTCAAGAAATTTTATAAGCCCATATTAATTAATATAAAATGTATAGGAATATATTAGTATTTATTACAATGTAAGTATTTTTGAATAATAATAAACTGCGAATGCTCTTAACATAAATATATTTCCCATAACTTTAACAATTTATATAGAATATCTGTTTATACAAATAAATTGAATAATTTATGACACTTATAGGATCAAATACAATAAAAGTGATTTATTATTTAAAAAGTAAAAGATGAAAACTTTCATGAATGCATGCATATTCAAAGTTCAAAAATATGATAAGGGTATCATCTCTCTTTCACTATACGCTATCCAAAATATATACAACATAAATACTGATTGATATTTTATTGTTAAAAAGTTTTTAACGAAAAGTAAAAGAAAAACTCATATTCTATATTGTATATGTATGTATGAAATATCATAAATTCGTTTAAAAAAGTTTTATTTTTTACATGCATGTGAACTTTTATGTATATATTAGTATGTTATGTGTTTGTATGTGATGTTATGCATTCAGTTAGGAGATGCATAACAATAGATCTGATATGTACAGCAAAAAAATATTTATATTAAATTATATATTGAAAACATTTTTACTAAAACCATATAGTACAAAATGTATATTTTGGTTACCATTTGCCATCTCAAAAGTATAACCAAAGGACATAATAAAGAGAATACACAATCAATTTTCATCATCAGAATTCTATTTTCTTTTTGGGTTGTTTAAATAAATTGAAAAAGTTAAACCAGTTGTCTGAAGAAGTAAGGTGCGAACTCGACGATTAAGACTTACATTGATGTTACTGTATATAGACATTTTATTCAAATTGATTAGATGTATTATTTAACATATGATGAACCGTTTTATATTTTCCGTTCAATTTAAATGGAAAAAATCTTGTTGTTATATTACGTAATAACATTTTTGTTTGTATATATGAAAATAAAAAATGAACTTTTGATCTAAATACATCACTATTGATAATGGTCACCTTAATTAAATAGATTTTTGGTATTATTATCAGTATAAAGAATATATATATAGAGACACTTTTTGTATAATAGAGTTATTTTTTTCTATTTAAATATTATATACCATATTTTATATGAACTCGTTTATAGATATTTTATTTTAGAACTATATTCATTGAATATCTATATACAACCCGATCCATATTAAAACATATGTGGGTTTTTTTATATGCTTTTAATCTTATTGCATTAATTCTCGAAATTGCAATTTAAGAGTAGATTTTTTTTTCAATTTTCCAAAAAAACCAATCATTTTTATAATTTGATTTACCGTATAAACTAGCAACAAAGTGTTTTATTTTTATAAATACACAAACTCATATAACTAATTCTCACGAAAAAATATTTTAATTTAAATGACATAGTTAAAACATATATATTTATATGTGTATGATTGTATAAAACGAATCATCCGGTATACACTTTTCTATGTATGGAAGTTTTGCATTCTTTATATACAATGTATATACACATTTATTGAAAATGCATTACAATGTATATATACACGTAAATATGTTAGACTGTGTTATATCGTTATATAAATAATAATAATAATACAATTTTCGTAGTATGAATTCTATTATACTATATATATATAGTTTATAACGTTCAAGTATAAACTTTTAAACTTTTATCACGTTATTATTTAATTGAACAATTTATTGAAAATTCTATGTTATTTATACACCTATATACATAATGTACTTTGGTACTGTACTCAATGGTACTATATTGCCGTACTACTCGTATATTATAGAAAATTTTCAATGAAAAATCATGTAATTTTCTGAATTGATTATTTATATATATATATATAGATACGAAAAATAGAACGATAATATAACGTATATTAGATTAGCTTTATATATAAATTGTGTAATTTATGTATATTTTATAAATATACCTATATTTGAATATAGTATATAACTATCAATATTGACCACGGTGATGGAAAAAACCATGGAAGTCTTGGATTCAAATGTATTTTCATAAAATTCTTGCGTTAAAATTAGATTTCAAAATAGCCGAAAAACAGAAAAAATGTTTAATGTTTTCCGCAAAATTTGATCCCTTATTTATTACCTTTGCACGCTTACAATTCATTGTCAACATCCGCCGGCAATATCACCATTAGGAACTCGTGCTGCAAAATTGTACCTGTAATATTTTCTTAGACTGGTTGTGCGTTTATTTTATACACACGCTATATTTAATTTTCTATATTTTACACTTAACACATTATAATAAATTAATATAATGCAGGAAGTAAGATATGTTGTTAGTTTATTATCATAATTTTATATATTTTATGTGATGATTATAAGAAAAATAAATTATATTATAAACATAAATATTATATATATACAATATAGAATTTATTATTTTGTATATAGTTCCATATATATTATATCCATATATATGAAATACAATAAATTTCTTGATGCTCATCATTGCACAAATATATAACATTATATTATATGTATGTACGATTAGTTTATTTTAGGTTGATATATATGTATATAGGAAAAAAGTTATACCAATATATAGGTTATTGTTCGCTTTATGAATTAAAATAGAAATAAATTTATAATTTATGCTTTTCTTGCCAAAATAATGATAAATTAACGCTTTTTTACACAAGTAAACCTTATCTTATATTCTTACGAGTATTTCTGCGTAAACTTTTTTGCATAAAATGAAGAAGAAATTTACATTTTTTAATCGGGTTCAGGTTTGGGTTTAGCCTTCATAAAAACAGTGAACTTGAAGGTATTTGTATTTGAATTCGTATTCGGTTTCAGTCTCTTAAGATCATAACAGTTAAGTTTTCATCAAAAATACAACACATCAAAAATTATAATAAACATAAACTTATAATAAAAATTTTAATATATACCACATCTTCTCTTTGGGTAAATATATAATATAATATACTATATAAATATATGGTTTTATCTCAATGTATATATTGTTATATATTATAAATGCTATCATACGAGACGCACGATACTATATAATATATCTATCAATATACGTATATATGTGCAATACATTACGTACATTAAATTCAAATATATGCATATAGTTGCATATAGTATATATTTATTATTTTTAGCAAATTTTATTTTAAAATATTTTATATTATATTTATAAATTTTCTTAAACATATAGAAAATTATCAAATGATAGACGGAATGTATATATATCTAATGTTTTAAATATATACATAAAAATATTTATACAAATACGTTCATTGAACTATTGTCCTGATTTGACGTTAGTTTAATAAATTGTACATACATATATGTATTTCTGGGTCTAAATAATATTTTTGTATAAAATTATATAAGAAGAAGAAAATATTAAAATTATTTTAAAATTATACAAATAAATTAATTGGCATTTTAATAAGAATTTATGTAATGCTATTTCAATTTTATATATATATCAATAGTTGAACAGATGCGTAGATAAATAATGATGCATGCCAACATTTAATGCGTTTCTCAAAAGGTTAAAATCGCATCACTATATATATATATGTTTATTTATTCATTGAAAAGAAATTATATAAAATTTTGATTTTTTAGTGTTTATAAATCCTTATGAATAATAGACAATAAACGTTTTTGCATTTTATATTTTATCGCAGAGTAAGTGCTTAATTCAAGAACCATTTTATAAGCCATTTATGCGACATTCGCAGAATTTATAAAATATCTTTTCCTCCGGCGTCTATTGACGATTTCTAAACCATCCTGTTTTTATAAATAGCTAACAAGATCCAAGATGGAATGTAAATACAAAAAAAAAACAGCATCATTATAAATCATTTCTATTTAAAAGTTTGTGTGGTCGTTATTGTTTTGTCAACTATATATAGTATTTATTTTATGATGGGTGTAACTCGTGCATATATTTTTTTTAATCTAATCTATCATGATAAATAAATTCAACAAGAAAATATATTAATAATAATTCATTTCTAATAAATATAAATAAAAATACCTTTAGTAAATATTTATTTAACGTATAGAGAAAACATTTATGTTATTTATACGTATAAGATATGGCATAATAAGTGTTCCGTTTTTTAAGTGTATTTTTTCTCGTATTATTATATTAATTTTTTTGTGTCAAATATAACATGAAAAATGTTGTTAAATATTTTTACTATCAAAATTGTTGACAATGAAATAATTTTGTTTTATATGCAATAATTTTTTATTATCAACTTATATTTAAATTTTCACTTATATTTTTCGAGCTTGAAAATAAATCAGTTGTAGATGATTGATATATACCCAATTACACATCATATTATACACAAATATATGATTTCTTTCTTTCTCATAAAAATTCTTAATATAAAAGAAAGTGCTACTCAAATGTATTTAAATTTGTTCACAAAAATTGGACTTTTATGAATGTGGGTGGACGATCAGAATCCCTCGATACAAATGTTTTTCTATTTTTTAACTAAACATCTATATACAACATTTCAAGTTAATTGGTTAGAAACAAAACGAGATATCTCTAAAAATCCCTTGTATTCGTATGGAAAGTTGTGAATCTAATAGGATCAGAAAAAAATTCAGGATATATAATTCTCTACATTTGATATCCAAACACTATATCCACAATTTCAAGTAAATGTTTTTAAAATAAATGTCTTTGGAAAATCGGAAAATTTCTATAGGGAAGGGTGTAGAAGGGATGGTCCGGGCATCGAAAAAATAATAAATTGATGAATTTTTGTTTCAGTTTTATAATATCATTTTACGAATAAATCTCTTTCGGGTTTTCCGTCATAATTTAATATCTCAGAATTATACACAAATAACAATCATATATTTGTGATTTATATAATTTGTATATTGAAAATATTCACGATTGCATATTAATGATATTAATTGCATATATTTATAAATTATAGTATATATGCTAATAATTCGATAACCATTTTTATTCTTTTTATTAAATATAAAAAATTATAAAGTTAACATAATCGAAAAAAAAACAATCGGATTTCATATGCAATAAAAACAAACAAATCAATCTGTTAAAATTCAATGCATGACTATATAATCCTATAATATATATAAAAGAAATAACTTCTTAACCTCTTATTTACTAGTTTGCGGTGGTTTTTAAATGTAATGTATACCATAGTATATTCAAATCCATTCTCAAAATTACCCATGGGTTTGAATATGGGACTGAGTTCCAATTTCCACCAAACCTCCTGATCAAAAATCCTAACCCCGATACAAAATTTTTCCATTTTCTAACTTACAGATTCAATTTTCCAAAACTGAACTAATAATAAGTTGCATACTCTTTACGAACATGAATTTACATATATATTTTAATGATTAATATTTCAAGAAGTTTTAATATGATGCAATTAACATTTACTGAATGCAAAAAATTAATTTTTTTTGCTGTTGTTTATAAAAAATAAATTGCATATATTCAATATTATAAAATCTGCATAATTGCATATTCCTTCATTGAATAAGTCGGTATTACATTATTTACTTGTATTTATGTACACTAATGTTAAAAAAATTCGAAAGGTGAATGGTTACTATTATCATGATAAACGTAAACTCATACAAGTTATATGGTAAATTATGCAATAAATGCAAAATAAATATCTGAATAATTGATTACAATAATAAAAAAGTATGAAAAATTAATGCATTGCTATTGCAAGTAATGTAAAATATTTATAATATAGCCATAATTCAATGTTAACAAATAAATGTTTATCTATTTGTCTGATCACGTCACTTTTTTTCAGATATATTCTCGAACAAATTAAATATTTTATTATTTTTTTATTTATATCTAATTGTAAGAAATAAATATATTCTTTAATCTTTTAATTTCAGAGATAATTAACGTATATTGTGGAATGCATTTTTTTTTGTTTAATTTATATTTATAATAAAAAATAAGAGCTATTAAATTGTTTTTAAATTGTAAGAATTATTATTATTATTATTATTATTATTATATTTACCAAGTATAAAATTAAAACAATTGTGTTAATTTAAAAAAAAATTCAACATCATGGAGATAAACATTATATTACATTGCATTTGCATGTAAATGATTATTTAAATGGTGCATTATTATTTCGAATAAAAACAATTTAATGTAATTATACTGCACTTGCATATGTGCATTATTACAATATAAAAAAGTTTTTTTTTGTATTATATATATATAATTAAAATAAAATTTATATGCTTTTATGCAATAATAAACAAAATGCCTAATTTTTGTACAAATGTATATAAAAGCATTATAATCTTAATATATAATGTATATTTTATAGAGATTTTAATTGATATTAATTGAATGTTTACGAAATCATCTTTGTTAATATATATATATATAAAGAATAAAGATAGTGTTTGTTTATATATGCGGTTAATATGTTCAACAAAATATATTAATTAATAAAAACAGAATATATAGTAAAATAACAAATTCAATTATTCTGTATTTATGAATTTGAGTCAATATACTCAATATAGTAAATAAAACAAAAATATAAATTGGTTTCAATTGTTATTTTGTATACATTGTGCAATTAAAAATAATTAATATATGTTCAGTTACTATCAATTATCTAACAAAAGCCGTTAATGAACATGAACATTTAATGAATTTTCACATTTCATTTTGTATACATATAAGAACTCGTAATTGTTATATTACACATAACTATTTAATACATTGTAAATATATAACTATATTTAATATACAACCTAATTTTTTTTTGAGTTGTAACAACATTTTGGTTAACTTATTTGATAAAAATTCTGATATAATTTTAAAATCTTCTAAATATAGTAATTCTGTAAAGCTATTTGTATTTTATTATACAATATATAGTATACCTACTTTAAACAATAGCTTTAAATTTCTATCAATGACATATAGATTTTGTATGATATATTATTCACATCTATATGCATATAGATTATAAAATAAACAATGTAATATTACCGTTGTACAGGGTGAATTTGTCAGTTGCTAAAATTTAAATTAAACATTTATTAATGTGAAATGTTTAACTATGACCTATATTTTATTTTATGAACGAGTGTAGATTTTCTGTACAAGATAGAAATGCTTATGTGTAATAAATTACACCTTGCGGTCATAACCTGTGCTTGTTGCACTTTGCACATTCACTCCGTGAAAGAATTCAAATTTAGATTGTTTGGTAAATTCACCCCATCGTACCGTATATGAATATCATAATATCACTTGGATTTTCATCTTTTTCACATTATTATTATATTCTTATGTTTTGAATATGATTTTCTAAAAATGATATAACAAACTTTATATATAACCAAAATATGAATTTAGAAAATATTTATTATATGAAACAGCAAAAATGCTTATCATCATCATCGTATTATAATATATGACTATAACCTGACATATTTTTATCCTTACGAAAATTATTAACTATATATATACATTTTATATAATGATATTGAATATATTTTCGATTTATAATATTTATTATACATCGATTTTCTTTATACTTAAGTTAATATATTTTTTAGCTTGATTCAGCTAATCATCAAATCAAAATTTATATTATCTATATATGTTTTATGTGTTTTAAGCAATCATCAATATATATTGCTATTAATATACATTTCGAATTATTTATTAAAATTATAATTATAATTTATTTCTACAGAAATTGCCGATTCAAATATCTGTGACATATACATCCTAAAATATATATATATCGTATAATCTTTATTCCTCCTCAATATATTAGAAATAAACTACATATTATAGAAATTTACTTGCATATATTTCAATTTTTCAATGTCCTTTTTATAGCGTGAACACATTTTATATTTTAGAATATCATTTGGGACAAATCTATACAATTTTGTAACTATATCTATACAGTATACATAATTAGATAACATCAATCGATATGCAATTAGTTTAAATTTCAAATATGTTGTAAATAGAAATTTTACCATTCCATTTATATTTATATGGTATTTTTACAATATATTATTGCATTTTCAATTTATATACATATATTGAATATGCACCATCATAAATAATTTCAGCTGGAATTCTAATTTATTCAATATAGGATTTAACATTTATTAAAGAGCAAAGGTTCTGTAAATTATCATTCATTATTCTATATCTTCTCCCTGTTTATATAGGTTTTATATTAAATATTGTCTTGTTTATAATCAGTTCGTGAAATACTAATGTTATAAGTTTATTGTAAGTTGATAAAGAAAAAAGTCGATTAGAATATAATAATTTTAAGGATAGAAAAAAAACTCATCAGTATATAATAAATTTTTCGATTTAATTTTAAATACCATATATATAACCATTTTAAAGGAATGTTTAAGATATATATACATATTATTCACAACAAGTTCCAAAAAATATTTTAAAGTATGGTTTTTTAAAACAAAAAATATATAAAATATAACAATTTTCAACTATATACATATATAAAATATACAATATTTTAATACCAATTTAATGTTATTAAAATTTTTAGTTATATACATATACACATTTTAAAATTTTATTATTATATTATTATTAAAATTTGAAGTCCTTTTATATATTATATTAAATATTCTTAATATAACTTAAATATTTCATATATACGTATATATAATATATATATTGGTATTAAGAACAAATAATATATAAAGAATTATGCGCTTTTATTAAACTATATTTCAATAATTTTATGAGAAAATCCTTAAAATAAATTTTCATTATTCAAATATGTTTGTAAAATACAGTAAAATCTTTTAAATTGACCACGAATCAATTTATTTACCTTTGTACTAGGTTTCTATTGCTTAAAAGTTATATGATTTTAATCATTCATTTTCATAAATTTGAAATCTGTAATAAAACTCGGTTTCTTTTTTTCTTTTTTTGTTGGAACTTCTTTTTTATTTTAAATAAAACTATAGGATCAATCAAATTTGTTTTAATTACTTGATCCGGTGAATGGTCAACTTAAAATAGTTTCACTGTATATATGATATATATATATATATATATATATATATATATATATATATATATATATATATAGAGAGAGAGAGAGATATTTTATTAGATTAGTTAGTGAAACAAAACTGAAATATTTTAAAATTGGTATATACACTTAAACAATATTATAATATAATATGTAATACAAAATTTTATTTGATATAAATATAAAATATATATACAATTATACATAACATCCTTCATTCATTTATATATAGTATATACCTTTTTTGAATTTTATTATATATATATATATACTATGAGTTAATATATATCATTTAATTTAAAACATTTTTGAGATACCTTTTTAAAATATACAATTTTAGGAAATTTAATTCAACTTAATTCAGCAATGAATCAGCTTATTCATATGAGTAAATACATTTATGTATTTTATATATATATATATATAGTTATAAATGTTTATTTTAAGATGTATAATAAATATAGATAGGTATATAAATATGGTGTCCCATATCAAGTATAAATCTTTTTGAAAAGAATTATTTTTAAATTCATTCAAAATTTTATATATAAATATAAAAATGAACTTATTACCAATTTCTTCTAAAATTAACCCATATATAAATTGATTGAGGATTTTATGTATAAATTTTGCATTTGATCAATACGAACAAATCGGAAGAACTTACGGAAGATAATTTTCAACAAAATAAGAATTAGATAATTTCATCTAAAATGGAGCACTATTTATATTAAAAAACACCTTTGAATATAATTTATATATAGAGTAAAAAGGAAATTCAAATATTCACATATAAATATCTGCTATATAAATATATATATGTAATAGAGATGTTAAAAAGACAATGAAATAATTTTATTACCTATTAAATATTTATGTATCTCAAATATGTGTAGTGTATATATACATTCTTATTTATATTTCGGGTAAAAATTCCCTCAATTAAAAGTTAAATTCATGAAAGTTTTCCTTTTTTGTCATATATTATAGTATGTATTTTGTTGATATATTTAAAATATTTGTTATACAAATAAATGTATATATGAATAGATGTGCGGTATGTGGATGGATGTATATATTTATTGCCATGTGTGTAAAACCACACAAATTTACATATTAAATTTTCTCTTATCATTACATAAACATATGTTAAATATACTATATGTATATAAATTTGTTTTATATAAATACTGGTATAAAATCATCATGTTTGTGTTATATATTTTTGAGTATCTTAGAATGTATTTATCATATAATAAATATTAATTCTATATCATAAACTTTCTTCTTTAATATTACAATTCAAACGTATATATGTATATTATATATGTTGTTTAAACATTTAAAACAAAAAAGTTTTGCTTACATGCAAATTTTTCTTTTATAACTTAATATAATTTATATATTCTTTTATCATGATGGTAAAATAATAATGAATGCATCGTTGATTCGATTATACACAATTGATTTTCTGCGGTAAATATCTCTTTGAGAACAATAGCGACAATTTTTATTTGATTAATCAGAAAAAATTATCAAACCTATATGTAAACCTCAATAGAACCGTTTTTAGACTACGCCGTGTATAATTTATCTTATTTACAAATTTACAAGAATATAAGATTTTCAAATACAATTAACATTTTATTATATTATTTCATTTATATGTGAATATTCCCATTTCGTTTGTTTCCATTCAAAAAGAAAATTCTATTGTGTATGGATATAACGAAATAATACATATATAAATATAGAGATAAAAAGATTTAAATAGTCAAAAAGATATGTAAATAACATATATAGTAGTTTCACATATTTTGAACAATATACCCGAGTATTTATATATATAAGTTTATTGTTGTATGATATTCCTTATAATTTTATAGATGAACTATATAGATATGAACACTATTTTTTTTATATGTTCGAACGTAAAATGGAAAATAACATATAGTGAATATTTTCACCTATAACGTATTTATTTACCGTATTTAAAATTCACTCGGAAATCAAATTGGTTAAAAAAACCCCCGTATTATGCCTTGAAATCTGTTAAATTGTCACCACTGCTTCGAAGTGTAACATAAAGGTAAGTATATGCTGTTAAAAACCAAAATTTTAAGGAAACACAATAAAAAGTTGAACAAAATTTTTAGCATTTGCAAACATTGTATTTTTTTTTATCTCTTTTATTTTTGGTAATATGTGAAAAAAATTGTTAAATTTTTGTTTTGTTACTATTTTAAAAGTTTATTTGTTTACTAATATGAATCAATCATGGAATGGTATAAATAAAACATATTTATTTAACGAAAAATAAACATATTGTTATATACACATTTAGATAATTATGCATTTATTTGTAAAGAAATGATAAGAAAAAATTTTGTCATCGAAAGATAAAATGTATTATTTTATCTATACACATTATTACCTATATGTTTTCATTCTTATTTATATATAAATATTTTATGTTTCGTATCCATGAGGTTTTAAAGAATCTATTTTGTTATCAGATATCCGAAAATAAATATTTAAATATATACTTATCACACACATCCCACTTTCTTTCGTGTACTTATTCTATTTATAAAGCAAATGAGATTAAAATCTAAATATATATATTTAAGTAATATTCTTTAAAGTTCATGAATTTTTCTCTATATACCATAAATTCATGTAAAATATTTACAGCAACGTTAAAAAATGGGAATATATATATATAACACAGTATAACAATTGAATTTCTATGGGGGTGTTTAATATTATTGGTTATAATACTGTATATATAATATTGATAATATTAACGAATCGGTGCGCGTTCGTTCATTAATAATTCATTTAATAATTTACTTAACTAGATATTTTAGTTTTGTTTTACTTTTTCTTTTTTTTTTTGACACAAATTGATCTTTAATTTCAATATACAAACCGCAATGAACCATGCAATTAAATTATAATTTAAATGTAAATTAGCAAATTTTTTGAACAAATATGTTTTTGGAAAAGTAAAATAATTCTCGAACATTATGTTTTTAAATCCTAATACAAACATTTAAAGTCTATAATAAGATCATAAAATATATCCCCGATTTTTAAATCCATATAAATATAAAAAATATTGATTACATATAAATATTTTTTTATTGATTTGATGTGTTGTAATC
Source organism: Dilophus febrilis (assembly GCA_958336335.1). Lineage (NCBI taxonomy): Eukaryota > Metazoa > Arthropoda > Insecta > Diptera > Bibionidae > Dilophus > Dilophus febrilis. The sequence goes on along the minus strand of OY284469.1, from coordinate 25,134,689 downwards.
AAATGTAATATAAACTTTCAGAATTAAATAAGCATATATTTGAATAAAGTAATTCTAAATAAATAAATGTATTCATTTATAGCATAACACCAATACAGAGCATTTATATAAATACAAAATTCTGTGATAGATATAAATTTATTTTAAAGAAATAATCCTGCAATGTGAATTTATATATTGTGTATATATAAATTCCCTAAACCTTTGTAAAACCTCTGGTTAAATACATATCATTAAATAAATACACGTATATAGGTGATGTATATTATAAATACAATAAATATATAAGCTTAGAATATGTAACTTATTAGTTTAATTTTGGAAAATTGAAGTAAAATTTCACGATTTTTAAAATTATTCTCTAGAGGGTTTATAACTTTTTAAAAATTGTTTAAAAAGAAACGAAGTACGTGCTTTCTGTTTCTGGTCTTCGTCTAGCATTGTGTTTACTTCTGTATTGTATATAATTTTATGGAACATCAAGCACATGTGTGAGAAAATTTCATTGATATACATGAATGTAAAATTGTAAATATATATACTGTTTTTATTAAAACGTATGTATATATTAGACTATCGAAAAGTTCCTGCCTTAAAAATTAAAAACAATTCTATTTTTTGCATAAAGTTTATTATTTTTGTACGTAATCTCCGTGGTATAGTTAATAAAATAGTTAATCTACTATTCTGACATTTGGAGGTCGCATGAGTTGTTTGGAAATTGGGAGGGCGTCCTACCGATGGCATACAAAATATTTTGTATTTTTCGGTTATTTTAGAATTTGAATTTTCACACACAATGCATTTTTAATTTCTAACGACATTTTTTTGGTTAAACTTTTCGAACAACCTAGCACATTACCTAATATAATATATATTTTCAATGAAAATATATGCACGCTAATATGAGCAATAATATACGCGAAGGATTATTTTAGACATGAAAATAATTAAAATGCTTAAAACTGACGATGTAAATTTAAGCGCTTGTTGTCAATAGAAATTAGATAACCAAACGAATATTTGAAAATAAATTTAAGGAATATATTAAAGGATAAAATAAGGATAACATGATATTGGTAGTATGTAATTTTATATTCATAATCCAATAAAAAGTTATGATGCAAAATTTGCGGTAACTTTCTATCCAGTAAAAGTGATGAATATGACCTAACTCTGGGTTTTCCTAAACGTATTTATTTGCTCTTTATTACGAAAGACCTTAATCATACGCGTTTCTAAAACCGCACGGAGTTCTTATAATGTATTTTGCAGTGAAGGTTTACTTTTCTTTTTAAAATATAAGCTTATAACCGTTCTTAAAAGTAATATTCCTTTTAATTAAACATCATGTAAAATATTATCGAATAAAATTAAGTATATAAATAGACAAATAGATAGATATACAACCGCATATATATATATATATATATAACATATAAAAGAAAATTTATTGTACTTAATTTGACGACGATAAACGTATATATAGATTTTATTTTAAAGTGTGTAATTCCATGATTTAATTTTCTATATATTATATTATATGTACTACATGTAAAAGTTTTAATTACAATTCATTTAATTTGAATTGAAAATTTCCATTAAATAATATTATAATAAATTTTATTTTATATATACACTACACACACATCCATATATGAATAAATTTTGATTTTAAAATTGCAAGTAGTTAAATATTTATGTATTCTGTGTTATATAGTAAATATCATTGCATCTTACTTTATACAAATTTGAAGAAAATTGTACAAAAACGTATATTGAAAAACATAGGAATAAATTATATAATACATATAATATTTTTATATATCCATATAAACATATCCTCATATAAATAAATATTAAACTTTATATACTCTGTTGTAGTCTGTATATAAACTCTGTTAAGCTCATCTAATCTTTATAGCAAATAATTTAATTTGTTTGAAAATTTTAATCTCTTTAATACTTGTCGTTGTCATCAACAAAATTTTCCCAATCGTATATCCATATAATATTATATATAATGTGTATTTATATACAAGCACAAAATATAGTATACCTGATGCTTATACTATATACTATACATATAATGAATGTGTTATTTTATAATTGAAATTAATGATTTATTTCCCATAATGTGAAAGAGTTATACGTATATATATATATATAAATGAAAAAAAATAAATATTTAAATGATTTATTGTGTATATATAATATAATTCCTCTAAATATTCACAATCCAATATTTTTCACATATGTTATGATGTATACAGTAACGATGAATTGTAAGGAAATCGCGGTTGGACCACGTGTAAAACAATTCTTTTTACTAATAACTCATTGTTTTGTCATATTTCTGCAAAATTTCTAAATAGGACTCAATTTTTCAATGTTTAATTTTATGGGTCAAAATTTGGATCTGCCAATTCCATTTTCTTATTTAACCGTCGTCACTGGTTAAGTATAAATTTGTACATATTTTTTTTAATATTTAAGTTTTATTTTATTTTTTCTTTAAAATTTATGTCATATTCCTATTATAATATATGTATAGAATTTACATATATGATTATATTTCACTATATGAAGCAAAAGTTATAGAAGTTATGTATATTTAATTGTTACTTAAATATTTAAAATAGAAATATGCATCCATTGAATAGTTATATGTTACATATATATATAGTACGGCAACTGCGAATTATATTCTTATCTTTAATGGTCATATATATATAGTATATAGTATATGTGTGTATATAGAATTTAAACGGAAATGAATATCATAAATTATATTTTAAAACATTTGGTACAGTGGGTTTATTATAGCATTCATGTATAAATAGATATGTGTATGGATGTAACTATTTATAACTAACTCTATATATACATATGTATAATAGATATTTAAATCTGTACAAAGAATTTTATTGCACTACTTTTTTCAAAAAAATGTCCAACGAAATTCTTGTGAAGGCTTACGACTATCATGATCTGTAGGCGAAACAACGTATGCAAAGATCGGATCGGTTTTAACGCTTGAGAAATTAATATTTCTTTGATATTTTGCTAGAAGTCCTCTTACATTTTTATAAAAATACAAACAATTGGATAGATTTATCGATAGTATCAAAAAATTAGTTATTTTTCCACCATGGAAACTTTACGTGAAATTTACCAATATTTTTAAATCAAGTTCACAATTTTTATATAGCTGCTTCATATTTGATTGCAAATTAATCTCGTATATATAAAATATTTCAATAGAATATATGCGGTGAATTTATAAAATATAATTATAACATCAAATAATAATCCTTCATAAATGCAGTTCATTTAATTTGATAGATATGTATTTTCTATATATGAAAGTTGTATATATGATAAATAAATATATTGGTACAAATGAGTATAAATTGAAAATAGTATTTAGATGCTATATTCCCATAATCTGTTATTCATAATATTATATACATATTTTGAATGAAAAATTAGATTTTAAATTACGGAAGTAATTTTCTTATATGTATTATAAATATAATGGATTGATAGAAACTGTATGCATAAATAATAGAAAATATATAAATGGTGTATATTATCGTTTTAACTCCTACTTCCAACAAATTGAATAAATTCAATCTTTTATATATTCTTTTGGAAAAATATATAAATATATATGTAGGTATATAATAAAATATGTCTAATACGATGTTTTTTATTATAAAAACTTCTTATATAAATCGGAATTTCTATATATTTATGACAAATGTATGATAAATTCTTTATAAATGCTATACATTTATTCATTACCGCAGCGATCAGTGAATGTTTCACGTATATTATCACTTTTGGATTCATAATAATGAAATCACTTCATATAATTGTTAAACATTTATCTATTATCTAAAAATAAAAACGGAAAAAAGGTTTGTTTGTCTTCAGTATAGAATTTGAACCAACGACGTCAAAATTTTGGTAGGATTTTAGCTTAACGTTTTTTTTATAAACGTTTGTACTATATATACAATTATGGAACAAATGATATACTCACTGCGAGTCAAATGAAATTAATTTTTCTATGATATGTACGTGCACGCCAACAAAAAAAAACAAAAACCACGTAACAGAGGATTATTATCAATTAATATACATAAAAAGTGGATTTAGATCTATATATATTGTACATAAAAAGTCTATTTAATTATATAATACTATATATGAAAAAAAAAAAATTGAAATGAAATTAAAGATACAACAAAGAAATAAATAAAAAATTACATACAATCAACCTATATATTTCTTATTCACATACATATGTTGTTACATCCCCGCGTTTAACAAAGAAATTCATATGTGTAGAGTAGAGATAAATTATTGATAAATGACATAAAAAGAAAAACGTATATTTATATCCGAACAACAAATTCACATAATTCACATTGTATGTAATTTAGGATATAAAAAAATGTATATTTCTTTTTCTATAAAATATAACCAATATAACATATTACGCTTTTGCAATATATATATGATATAATTCATCTCTATAGGTGCATTATGCTTATATATATTTATAGGATGGCATGTTATATATAAATTTTATATATATAATAAATAATCTTCAATTAGTCGAAACATATTATCCTTTTATAGTAACTGTGGAATTATATATGCATTCATACGTACATTGTTCGTATATACGTATGATGATATACATATTGTATATATTTAAATCTGTCATTTCATATATAGTACAAATAAATTATTTAATTTAACAAATTTAGTATAAAAATTGAATACAATGAAATAATATATGAACAAACAAAGTTCAAAATTTCAAGTCAATTATTAATCCACATAACGAGTTATCTCTAATAATCCCTTAGATTTGCTTGAAGAGTATTGTTGACATTTTTTTTTTGATCCTGTCCCATCCAGCGGCTCTCATACAAATCCATTCGTGTTCTTGGAAATAAATTTGAATATATTAGAGTGCATTCACTACTAGTGAATCACTAGTTCGTGCATCCTCTTACAGATTCTTGACTGGCAGCATTTTTTTATTCAATAACTCTGATAATTTCTTTTTTTTTTTTAAAAAACTTCACTCGTATAGTGTTTTTGATCCAATTTATTTGATGACAAATTTCATTATTATTTAAAAGTTTGACTGGGAAATGATGGTATATAATTCTAAAAGTAATAATTGATTGCATATATGTATTGTATTGTAATTAAATATGTATATAATTTATATACGATAATATATACCATTCAAAACATAAATTGAATATACTGCACACAATCTATAATTCACTGCATCACTGTATATATATTTGGTTATTATTATATACGAAATATGTATAGTTTTAGTTATATTGGTTATATATAGTTATTGAAATTAAATTATAACGATCTTATATGTTATATATGTATATTATGTCGTATATGTACAGATCATATATATATATATATATAATATATAATGTAATTGTTTAAGAAGTAGTTCATGTATAAATTCTATATATAAGATTTCTATTTTCATCATTTCTTGACTTTTCTATTTATGTAATAAGCAAAGATATGGATATAAATCCAAATATATACAGTACACGATCTCATTTTCGAATACGAAACTCGACTTTATTTTTATTTCTTTTTCATTGTGATTTCGTTCTAGGTTTTGATAACTTAAAGGTTTGAATGTCAAAAATTATTATTATTCTTCTTTTTTTTTTAAACTGTTCGATCTATTTAACAAATTATATTTTTATTAATGGGGAACTTCCCATGGCGCAGATATAGTCATAATGGTGTTTAAGGAAATTGTTCATCTTCGTATTAACACAATTTCGATACTACATAATTCCAATTCCAAAATTTCGGAACGATGACTCCACTGCTTCAACAAACAAATACTTTCATTCACTTTCGATTCATTCTTATTCACGACACAATCTTTTTATTTTTATTTTATTTTTTTCGGTTCCTTGAAAAATCGTGAAGTAGAACTAATACTGTATATATAATATTAATATACGGGGGATAGATAGACATGGATGGACACATGTATGCCCTAAATAAATTGAATATTTGTTCACATTTTGATATCTCTATATCTATTTATCTATATGTGTATATATGGTTATTATATATAGCTATAGGTATCTTTGCTCTTGTTATTCATTCAGATATACATTAATGTAACAGTGGATAGTATAAAAATATTATATAATATAATAAGTTACATGTTAACTGATACTTTTTCATTGAATTATATAATAGTATAACATTTATATTTCATATAAAATGTATTCTTATACGTCCAATGTATATTTTCTTATGTACATAATATCAGTCTTTTGTGAATGCATATACAATTGAAGATTAGTTAGACGGATATATGAAATAGGTTTTAAAATTTTATATAACAATATAAAAATTTGTAAACTTTAATCGTTGTTGAACGCAATGAATATTTCGTATGATTAATAAAGTAAATTAACTATAATTCCTGTGCTCCTAATATTAAGGACTTATAAATTATGTTTGATGTGACAATGAAATGTAATGAAAATGTAATGAATTCCAAATATGCTGTAACTGTCTAAAATACAGCTACATGAATGTTTAATTGTTATATTGATAAAAAAATCTCCTGTAGTTATTGACAGTAAAGGTAATTAAACTGTTAAATAATTTATTGATTAACTATATAATATATATATATATATATAAATACAAATAATTTTCTATGTTAAACATACAGGCAAACTCGAAAACTTTTATTTATACATTATATTATTATTATACAAAGTATATATAAATTGTTCTTAAAATTAATCTGTTAACACAAATATAGAATTAATTATTGTGCGCGCCTTAAGGGCAGACAAAGACTTGACATGAATTGATTGAAATTTATTTGTTACCAATAGAATTTAATTAGGATTGTAATTGTACTTGTTAACATTATGTAACTTTGCATATAATGTTTATAGTATTGAACATTGATTTAAATTGATGTATATTGAAATTGTCTGCTATACTGATGATATACTTAAATTTATATATCGGTATAAGGTGAAAAACTTTTATATATATCCATATTACATTTATTTATATATATAATGAAATGTAATTGATTTTTATTTTGGCAAAGAAAATAACAATGTATAAAATAATCAATAAATTAAGTTCATATATTGTTATTTATATTCTGTTACATTCAGGACCAAATTTAGTCGAATATTGTAGATTTTTCCACCTTCGTTTAAATAAAATAATACAATTAATCCGCGAGAAAAAACATTCTTAACGAGGTTCTATATTTTTCATTCGATTTTTTAATTGTAAATCGATAAAACTAATATAATTTTCATATGATTACCAATGTTAAAGCATTGACTTACCACTGAAAAGAAAGAATAAAACATGTTGTTCGATTAAATTTGACCATGAATGTATATAGAATTTTAGTTAATTAGAGATTTATCTATATTATATACATATATTAAAATCAAAAATAAGATTATTCCTTTTTACTTTTTCTTCAATATAGTATAAAGTATAGTAATATCAGTAATATATAGTAAAAGTTAAAATTTTGTTGAGAAAAGTTTTTTTTTCTACAAAAAAAAAAATAGAAAACTATTCAAGAATAATTAATAATGTATATGGATGGATGTATATGGAAAAAATAAAATACAATACTTTCATTTAAATGAAAATACATGCAAACATTGTTTTTTTTTGTTATTCTATAACAAGTCGACTATTCTACAATAAAATGTATATTATATTGAAAAAATCTATAGTCTGCATTCATTATTAAAAAATTGTGCAGCATATACAGTGGTGCTGTCGTTTGACATCGAGATATATATATAGTATTATCAGGTATTCAGGTTTATAAGATGTACGTGATATTGCTCAACATTATGCACGTTATGTAGTGCAACACATAATATAGATTAATGATATGTGGAAAATGTTGTGAGGTATAAAAAGTCCGAGTTCGTGTGCAGCGTCTTAGCTGAAATCCTTCTGCATACTGTGTACGGTAAATTTGTTTTGGTTGATCGCAATGAGCACTATATTACAATTAAAAAAATATTGACAGCAGGAACGAATAGTGAAGACGGCGGCCCTGTGAGTATATACATATGTGCAATTGTATACATGTTAATATTGGAAAAAATAAAAGTTTTCTAATCAGAAAACTTTATTTATTTTTTTTTTGTTCAATGAACAGGAAACAATAATGTTATTCTTATTTTCTTGTTTCATCATCCACCATTTATGTATATATGTATTATACAATTTATATGGTATACATAAAGTATATATAGAATTTTCGACCTTTTATTCATTTGAAAAAAATATTATTTGTACATTTATGTTCATTCTAAATTTTTGTGTTAAAATATAATGGAAGATTTATTTGGAAAAGAATTTGTCTTTATAAGAATTTTACATTTTCAATATATAAGGTGGGTTTTTCAATATTAAAATTATATGTATATATATCCATTATAAATAAACATTCATCGAAGATAAATTTTCCAATTGCAATAAAATACACATGTCAACAAATCTGTATTCGATTTATTTAACTGTCGTCGATAGAGAATTTAAGATGTTAAATTTAGTAAATAAAATTCTTTGGTGGTAATTAAGCATCTACGTTAATATATATACTGCTTCAGATTTAAATGTATAGTAATATTGAATTTAGAAGCTGCAGATTATCATATTATCTTGTATATTTACTTATATTTATAAATAAATGTATAGGCACTTACATATAGATTTTATCGATCTGTTCGTTTCACCTCTCTTACATTTTTGAATATTTTCCATTCTTTTAATTTCTATTATACAAGAATTTCAAAGCAATTTATATGCATATACATTTTAAATCTAGATTTATTACCAATTAATTTTTTTTTTGTAATAATTTAAATGACCTCATCATTGATCTTTTTTGGTGTTGCCTTTTATTGGTATTATTATTAATTAAAGAAGATTTATATTACTTAATTAATTTTATTATATTCATTTCTTTTTTATTTTCAATTTCAGGTAAGAGTTGAAGAAATTATATAAGCGCATACTAATTAATACAAAATGAATAGAAATGTACTCATATTTATTACAATGTAAGTATTTATGGATTAATATCGTAAATATATCGCAATTTCAAAAAGGATTCGAAAGATTTTGTTTAACAATTTTGTTCAAATCGTTGATTTTATATAAAAATATAGTTTTGATATTGAATGAATTTTATTATACGCTGCATTTGCATGAATTTATTACATGAAAATTTATTCTGTATAGTTTAAATTACGTGGATTAAGTATTTTATTATCGTTATGGTATTTATATTCTAACATTTTGATTTTTTAATAAATCACATAATTTATCCGAAATTACATGATATTTTTATTAAAAAGTTAAGCTCAAATTTGAATACCTTTTACATACAAAAAATCTTTGTAAACGTTATATATATATATATATATTGATTATTTAATTCCATTAATTCACCTATTCTTTTCTACCATTGTTTAATCAAGAATATTCTTTATCTTTACTAAAAATATACTCCATTCATAAATAATCCTAACCTTCGCGTATTCACAATTATGGTAATCCGAATCTATTGGATCCGAAGATACGTTCAATATAAATATTTTCGGAACAATCATTGAAATACTTATTATTTATACTTGTGGTTTTTATAGAATTTATATTGACTTATATTGTCAATATGCGTATAATGTATTTCGACATTTTATATTAAAGACATGCATTAGGATTTTCTAAAAAAAAGGATATCAGTATATATTTATATATTACACGTTTATGTAGGTATATAAATAAATATATATAACTTTTTAAAATTTATGTAAAAAAATGTGAACAAGAAATTAATAGTATAAACATGTTTAAAACACACAAACAGCTTATATTATATACCTTTATATTAAAGAATTTATTTCCATTAAAATTTATGTTAAACATTATTGTTTTTACGTTATGTTTATATATATGAATATATGTGCGTATATTCCATTGTACGGCTACGTAGATATATAATTATTTATTTCCTTATAAATAATCACATATTTAATATGAAAGTCACGTGTTTTAAAATGTACCTGGGATGTGGTGATATTGCGGGATGTTTGCTTATACATTTATGTTCGAATAGTTTGTGTATAGATATTTCCATTTCCATATAATAAATATATTTTATTTCTGTATACATGTGTGTATTTGTAAGTATAGTAGGATGTTAATATATATTTATAATTATCATTAGTATATCCTTTTGTAAAACACATCATGTATTTTTATACGTATATTTTATTTAATTTATTATATACATGAATATGCTTATTGTAAATATCTGTTTGTGTGTGTGTGTATTGTGTTATGTTTTAATTGAAGTAAAAAAGGAGCAGGGAAAAATAAGAAAATGGAATTTAAAAAATTTTATATATTATAAAGAAAATTGTTTGTTGTTTAATAAAATATGTGGTATTAATTTAAAGCAATTAAAGGATAACAAATATGTATGGGGTGTATTTTTGTTTACGTTTATATTAAATTATATAAGGCATATCATACTTAACAATTTAATCGAATTAGGTCATGCCATTTTGGTTTGGATCTTTATAAATACATCAGTATTTTCTTATCTCAATATTTTATACAAAAATATATAATTATTATTAGGTATTATATATTTAAGTGCGTTATACATAAAAATAAAGAATTTTTTTATATATCATATATTTTTATATATTATAGATAAAAGAAATGTATTAATATGTAGCTTTTCTCACGTTCCACAAATAAATCCTTTCATATTTTATATTCCTTATTGAATTGTATACATATATATATAATATAAAGAAAGAAAATATAATATATATACCAATTTTTCTTATTAGCTGCGGCATCATTTTATATTTGACTCTTATCCTCTAAATGAACATTTATTTTCAAAAGAATTTTCTTTATTACTCTTTTGAATTGTAAATACGGATAATACGAAAACCCCAAAGAAAAGTCATCTATTTTTATTTAAATATATCAATAATAAGAAAAAATAGGTATATTTTATATGAAATGGGTTTAGAATTTATGAATTTCCATTATTGTATTGTACAACATATATTTCTATTTTAAATTTTATATATAAATTAAATTAATTTGAATGTTTAAAAATGAACATGAATATGGATGTGGTATATTCGATTATGTTAATGACTGATTTTAAACTCAAAATTTTACAAATTTTATCACAATTATACATCCTACTGTATAAAATATAATTATAGCTCACAATATATATATATATATTACCTTTATATATTTGTATACTAAATTCCTTATGTATATATAGGCTAATATAAACAAAACAACCTTATCATATAATAACATTACGGGTCAATATATTTATTGTATATATACACAGTTAAGAGAGGTATAAATATATTCAAATTGAAGTATGATCGACAAAATATTCTAATTCAAATTTGTATTTTATTTTTAAGTTCAATTTTAGGGATATAATAAAATACTCATAATAATAATAATAATAATAATAAATTTTGTGAAAATATATTTTAATTTATTCATTGTTTTTTATTTTTTATAAATATTCCGTATAATAATGTACATAAAAAAGTTTTGAAAAATGGAAATGTTTTTTGGCCACCTATACTTATATATAGATATAGCGATTACTGGTATATTAATTTAAATTATTATAGACATAATTAAATTCAGTGAAAATTTGCTTATAAATAAATTTGTAAATTTATTCAAAAATTGTATATCCTATTTATTACTTTGATTAAATTTTTTGTATGATATATCCGTAGTTATTTCAATTAAAATAATATATTTCCTATATAAATACATGTTCTACAGGATATTCAAGTTAATTCAAGGATCTGGATATATGAAGATTGATTTATGATTAATTGATCACATTGAACTGAAATATTTATAGTAAAAATGAACATATAATCTGATGTGTTTATGTATAAACTTTGATCATTTTATTGAGATGGAAATACTAAAAATATTACATTTGAAATCGTTAAAGACAAATTACGATATCAATCTTGTAAAAAATCTGTTTTAAATTACGATAATCGTTTACCAAGTAATCGCGTAAATAGTTTTAGATCATAAAATTATAATCAAAATAAATTGGGGACCTTTATTAAGTGATTTTATTTCGGACACATAACGAAAATAAAATCCCGATGTGTTCCCGTGTGCTTAACCAATTTCGTTTGACTTAATAGTTAATACCAATCAAAGAAATATATGTAATAAATTACTATTATATATATACATACATTTCCAATTGATTAAATAACAATATTCTATCTATTCTTTATAACCTTGTTTGATATTTATTTGGTATTTTCGTAAGATAGAAAATTTCCGAAATGATATTAATCATTATGTGATACTTTATTCAGATATAAAACCCCATAGCAAAATTTGTCATTAAAGATAAATTTGATTTTTTTTGAATATTTATACTATATGATTCTTATCTCTATGTACAAAATAAATTCCTTTTCATATATATATATATAGACCAATTTCCAAATTTAACGCGATTTATTATTTTTTAATTTTAAAATCTAATAAATTTATAAATATATATATATATATAACATGAACATTTTCCTGCGGATATAGATGGTTTTTTTTATAAGTATAACTACGTATATATAAATGCAGAACAATATTATAAGAAAATCTTATCTACGTTTTGCAAATTTAAAGAATACAAGTATACTTTTGACAATATATAATAAATAGAAAAAATCTATATATGTAAAGAAAATGTAAATCTAATATACGTTTTGATAATATAGCATATATGAAAAAAAAGATCAATTATTTGATAGAATTCCCCGCGAAATATTTATACATATATACTGTATATAAAATGAAAAAAAAAACCCCGTATATATAAAATACATTTTAAGTGCTTTGTTGATAAAGCATATAAGCTTATTTTACATCAAATTTGTGTACATATGTAACATACATATAGATCTATTACTATATATATGTTTGATAATTTATGTTTAAAAAAAAATAGATATCATGTGTAAAGTATACGAACATATAAAAAAAATACAGAAGCGAACATCCACAATTTTCAATGTAATATTAAGTATTGTATATACATTGTATGACTAGATATGATATATATACAAAATTATTATATTATATAAAAGCATATACATATCATATATAATCTATATATGGAATGGATGCATTCATATATAAGTGTTCAACTTTATTATCATAATATTTATAATCAAATGTTCAGATAATATATATATATAGAAACAATGTTTGAAAAAAATTTATGTTTGTCAAAAGAATGAAGAATGAATGAAAAATAAAAGCTCCCTCATTTTTTTAATACGGTTGATAATAATATCAATATATATTGCAAAAAAAAAATTCTTTTTTTTTATCATATCTTTATATCTTTTTTTATGCCCTTCTGTGTATATATATATATAATGAAAAGCACACGTAAAATAAATAGAACTACATATATACGAGTATATAGTAATTTCAAGAAGAAAAAAAAAATAAACATATTTTCTCATTCGTAGATATACTGATATTGAAAAATTATTCAAAATTTGCTGTATAATCAAAATGCAGAAGATTTCTATTTATTTTTTTTTGTATGGATGTAGGTATATATAAAATATTATCATATGAAAATGTGAAAATTTTTACTCTCTTATTTTTACAACATTTTCATTGTTCATTTCATATATATATCTGTACAGCGAAAGTTAATAATAAAAAAAATGCAAAAGTAATTCCTTTTTTTTATATATACAGTTAGTGACACAATTGAGCGTACAAATTCATTGCATTTTGTGTTGTGTTATCCTTAAACCAGCTTAAACATAATAAATTTAACATTGATTTTGATGTGATACATTAAAATCGTTAAAGTAACATAATTTTTATTGATATGTATAATTCAATTGAAAAATTAGTGTGAAATTTACAATATGGGACACAAAATGCAATGCGAATTATGGTTATTAATTTTGACTATAACCGTATGGAATATGGAATATATACTTTAATCTCAATATATGCATATATAAAATGAAATTCAACATTGCTTAAATATATATATATATTTATTTATTTATTTCTGTATTGATACGTGTCTTATAAGGATACTTTCTGAAAGTGTGAAAAAAAGGGTATTTTTTTATAATACCATTGAGACCATATAAAGATATTGGAATCGATATATAATAGTGATTGGATACGACTTTATAATGATTATATATTTTATTGAAGTTTTGTCTTAAATTGTGAATGCAGGTATATACCATATTCGCAATGGTGCAAAGATAAAAAAAAATATTTTGTTTCGGAAATGAACAATGATTATGTTTAACAAATTACTATATCATTTAATGGGAATATACATATTTATGAACAATCTAATTGTAAGCTTTACATTTCGAAATAAGCAATTATCAAAGTTGGAATGGTAAAAGGACTAAGAACATCTAAAGTTTTTTAATATTAACAATAGGAATTTTTTTTAAAGATTTTGCAGACGTTCTGTATCTATAATGAACAAAAAATTTTACAAACATTTCTATATACTATACACAAGAGCAAACAATTTTGTATTCACTTTTATTTTCTTTATAATATTTGTTCTTCTTTTCATTATATATACAATTTATAAAATACAAATATATTTATTGTATATATTCATATTACAATATATTTACGAAATGAAAAGTTCTATTATATATATGATTATTTATGACAACAATTTACCACCCGCAGTATACAAATGCAAATATATTGAATATATTATATACGTATATATATATGACAAAGTCTATTTGAATGGATATAATACATTTTTGAACAATAAAATTGTTGCTCATATAAAATACCGATATTATAAGATATCGAATATTTTTTTGTTGTCTTATATGATCATCATCATATTGCACATATAAGAGTATATATTTGGTAATATATTATTATATTATTATATGGTAAAATGTGTATTATGATTTAAATTTATTCCTATATCAATATCATAATAAGTTTGCAAATCCCTTAACCCTCCTACGTGGTTCTAGATACATACGTGATGGAACAGCGATCCTTTTATCTGATTTGTTTATTTTTGGTCAATAAAAAATAAAGGAATGTCCAATGTATAAGGACAAACGGACTCAATTTTCTTATAAATATGATATTTTTCATCAAACAAATTTTAAGTCAATTGGTTAGAAACAGTATGAAATATTTATAGAAACAATTCAAACATTAACACTATGATGCAGTGTGAAGTTAACTAAACATAATCCTATATTAATGCAATATATAGAGGTAGAGCCAGAAGGTAAAAAAAAATGTTAATGTATGAAAAATATAACTACTATATCAACAAAAGAATTTTCATATGCTAAATAAAGAATACCATACAAAAAAAAATATTTTTATTTTGCATTCAAAATATTAATGGTAAAAATAATTTTCATAAAATATTTATATATGTACAATACATATTTTTGAAAATATTTTTCTTAAAATTAACCGCTTTTTGTATAGATATACATATAATAATAAATATATGCATACATGTATAATTAAACGATTCACGTACGTAAACAGGTATAACATATATAACTATATATGGTGAGGTATAAAAGAAAATAATTTATTCCCTAAACAAAAATGACTTTTTATTACCCTATTGTGAATTCGCTTTGATTATGTTTATATAATAGTATATACAAACCGAGATTTGGTGCATATGCAAAAATAAAATTTATAATAATATACATATTTAGTTTTATTTAGTCAAGAAAATATAAAAAAATGTATACAAGCACACGTTTTGGTTATACTTTTAACAAATATCCATCCCTATTGACAATATCATTAGAATTTTGTATAAAATTCAAGGGTAGTTTAAGGTAATATTCTATTCACTAGTATCCTATACCATGTCCATATTCCATAATCATTCCTGCACTGTTTTTCCATACGGTAATTTTTTATATACATGTAAGTATTCCAATCGAATGAACAAACACCCTCTATATATAAAATAATAGATTTACGGCGTAACCGAACGCTTTGTGAAAAATAAAATACTGTTTTGTGAAAAATTTACAAATTTGTGATCGAACAACGAGTGATACTGTCACACGCCCGCAATATATGCAGACAGTTTATGTATATTAAACAGAAGATATATAAGAAATAAAAAATTGAAAACAGTGAAATAAAAACACTTGCAGTTTTCATCTCATTGTTAATAGTGTTTATATCTACATATAAATATATTTATTTACAATCTGTACAAGATGTGTACATATTTTTACCTATAAATATATATACAAATATTGTATAGTAGAAGAAATTTGCATACATACAAAATTCGTGTACATTAAATAGCTTTATCAAAATATATCTATATATAAGAATGTATATATACATACTTGTCTTCATCTGAATATTTATATCTATAGATATATTTATATGTACATTATATAAAATACGGAAGAAAAAAAGTGAATAAAACACAAAACTGACAAAACAAACAAATTTTACATATACCTTTATACGTACGATAAATGGGGTAATATTAAAATGAAAACTCTATGAAATTTCTTTCTTCTATTTTTCATTTTTTTTTATAGCTTACCTTACTTATTAAATTACCTGTGTTCACTTTATTTCCTATACAAGTATATGCATTTTATTATTCGTATATTCGTGTAGATTTTCTTTATTTATCTGGTATTTCTATATCTACTTCAGATCACAATACAATTTATATCTACACGAATTTTGTATGTTCTTATATATATATACCTTATTGGATATTATTGGATAAGTATAAAAATAAATAGAAAATGATGAAAATTTACCACAAATATATATAAATTCAATTTAAATATTTATATATTCAATAATATAATTTCTAAATTTATTATATTATATGAACTGAACCAATTTTTATAAGCTCATCCATCCATATACATAACATGTATACCTGTATATTTTCTTCTTATTTACATGTTTATAGTATAGTTATATTGACATTTTTTGGTTATTTCATAAAAATATGAGTGAATTGTATATTTTGATTTGTTGAATTGATTGAATATATATGAAGATATATAGGAATGAATAAGGTGTTTATAGTATATTGTGAAAATAAGAAGGTTATTGTTATTATTGAAAATTCCTCAAGTGAATATTCACTTCACGCAAAAATTATATAATAAAGAAAAATACTATGTTTTATAATGAAATAAAACCATTTATTCGTATCTACGGACGTAACGACAATAATGTAGAATAGATATATAAGGAATTTATATATTGTATAAATTGATTTTTATATTAAATATTACCATAATGCGTATTATTACAATCCTTCTTTGAAAATTCAAATTTTATCATATTGCATTGTATAATATAATCACCATCATCATATTTTATTGTGATTGATACATTTTAAATAAAAGTTTCCTTTCAACTAAATTTCTTCATATTCAATAAACTATAACGATATGTCTATATAATATAGATTCTCAATTGAGTTAGGGATTATTATATATTCATTGAATAGAATATTGCTGAAGAAATCATATGTATATATTCAATATATTAAAATTGAGGTTTTAATGTAAATGAAATCATATATATATATATACCGTAGTTATATCAAATTGTCATTTCTATTATTTGTTATTGATTTTATATATGCAAAATATTTTTTACATATAGTAAAAGATTAAAGATGATGTGGAAATATTTTATGTGTTAAATCTCTGCAGTTCATAAAATGTAATGGTATATTGTTGCCTCCTTTGAAAAGTCTCAAAACCTATTTGTACTTCTAATTTTGACACAAGCCGCAATGAAACATATTTCTTATAAATTACGTACGGTCCCTGATATGAATCGGAAATGTACTTGATTCACCCCTTACGAACCATCAATTATTACTTGTTCAAACTAAAAACCATTTATAAATATCATTTTACATTTGAATCTATTTGATGTTTAAGTTAATTAATGATACATCAAATATTAAGTAACGATTGCAATAAAATTCCCGCTATGAATTACAATGTAGTTGATAAGACCGCAAGTATCTTTATCCTTAAACTTTAATGCTTTTTTTTAATTTAAATATACTTTAATTGTTTCAATAGACATTTTTTGGGTTCAAAATTTGATACAAACGATTAATTTTGAATTAAATATAGGATTAAAATTGAATATGTCATTTTTTTTACTTTATGACATATCTTTTTATTTGAATTCATGTAATATAATATTCTATAATTTCGAAGAGTAATCTCAAGAACACTCTGTTCTTTTTTTATATATATGGTATATAAAATAAAAAGATTAGGAATAAACATCTTGATAAAAGATATTATATTATATTTTATTATACATCATCAGCATATAACGAATAATAAATAGCATCCAAAGACTTTAAAAGGTAATAAATCAATTTTTCCTATATATACATATACAGAATGGAATTATTACTTTATAAAACTTGTATATATATATATATATATATAGATTGGTACGTATTTTTTGTATATGTGTATAAAAGTAAAATTGTTAATATACATTTTCATATATATATAGAACTTAGAAAGAAGACACTTTATTGAAAAAGATGACTTTTTAATAGAAAATTTTTCATTTCTATATACACCTATATAATAACAATGTTTAAATATGAGTTATGAATTATGATATAAAAACCTATGATGTTCATTAAATATAATACATAGTATAGTTAGGTGAACTTATAAATAATATATATCTAATGTAATAACTTATATAATATATAGTATATTAAAAGTAAAAGCTTTTAAAAAAATGCACTCTATGTTAACAAATTTTTGTCTCTAATTCTGAAAGTATGTATTTGAATTTAAAACAATGAATTTTAATAAATATAAACTCAAACTTTTAAATATAAGGGCAACCGCCATCCGATCCACCACGGATTGTTATAGAGATATCTCGTTCTGTTTCCTATTACAAAGTAACATGTTGGTTATGGAGGTTTGATTGAAAATGAGAAATGTCTTGAACTATATACGGGTTTATGTAATTCCTTTCTGTTCGATGTGTTGGCCCAGTCGCGTTTTTTAAGAGAGTGTGAAATAAATAAAATATTATCAAATTAAAATTTAACAAAAAATAAAAATATTGAATCATTAAATTAATGGCGCCCCATAATAATAATAATAATAATATAACGATAAAATGATTATTTATAAATATAATTATATAATATGTTTGTTAACACTTTATCATTGAATTTTTTTTTTTACTTACCGATATCATGTTATTATAATGTAAACTACCACCCATCGTTTTCTATCAATTAATCGTTATTTTATTTTTATTTTTTCACACTCTTTTTTACTTTTTTTTTTTATTTGCTATTATAATAATTATATATTTAAATATATTTCTCTAATTTCGTAATTTGAACTTATAAAAATAGAATTATTTCAATTAACAATTTTTATAATGAATTGAATTTTGTGTATATATAAATCGATTTTCGGCGTTTTGTTGTATAAATGAAAATTTTTTAGAATAAATGTATATATTTGAATTAATAAACATATCTTTATCGAATGAATTCATTCCTTTAATTTTTACCAAACTTTTTCAGTTATATAATTAAATATTCCATATGATTGATGAACGGAATTGTAATTATTTTTAACACCGTTGAATTAAAAGCCTTTATGGTACCTTATTTAGCCCTTATTTAGATATCCTTTATTTATATATATATTTCTTAAAAACGAAATCGTTTAGATTATGTAAAAAAATACATATTGAATTTACATACCAAATGCAAATATTGACAATTTTTCATTAAACAAATCCAACAAAATGGATTCCTTTATTAAATATAAATTATTTAGAATTATTTTAGCAGTAATACAGAAAGTTAATTAATTTTAATATAGGGTTTTTGTGTGTATATTTTCGTATTATATATAATATTAATATGAATATCCATATATACAATTCATATATTTTCCCGCAAATATTTGATATTATTAAACGTATAAATATTTATTTATATTATATATATACTAATATAAATAAATGCATATATTATGTATAATATATCTATCATCTGTCTGTTATATGTGGTTTATAATTATTTAATAAACATAAATAAACATAAAATTCCTTTTAATTTATATTATGATTAAAGAAATTTTGTATTATATAGAATTCTATGTATTTGCTAATCATATATACAGTACGATTTTCGAATGCCGGAACATAGGAAATTCATAAAGTAAGAAATATAGAGTTTATTCAATTCAATTTGAATGAATGTATTATTTTTCGTTAATTTTTTAGATTTCTATAACCGCGGTTACCAAACACCAAAACTGTTGTAATGTAATATAGAACAATCGGAAAAATGATGCCATAAAATTTAAATTGAACCAAATCCTCATTTTCTTTCATCAGGACTTTTCCTACGTTCCGGTATTTTCAAATCATACCGTATAGATATGTAAAATAATTGCATATATATATTTCAAAGATATCTCTATACAAAATACTGTTTCATGTGAATAAATAATATAAGATACATAAAAGTTCATTTTATCATTAATCAAAAATTTCCATATATATTATTATTTGTGTTATGAAATTAAATATAATATTATAGAATTCTCAATAGAATTATTGTAATAAAATAATAATAATGTTTAATTTATTATATATTGTATGTGAATATTATAATTAAATACTTATTTTAATATACATTCAATTTGGTTAGTTTTGTGATTTCATTTCATATATATGTAGATATTATTACTTTTACAAAGGGCTATTTTATTTAATGAAATACTCTCTATTTATACAATATATTATGTTCTATGGGCCGTGACTCGTGAGTAGTGTTTCTGTATATTTTGGATTTTTTCCTTTTTTGGATTTTGGATGGATGATTTATACACACTTTATTTTTCATATAAGTATCCGTGTCTAATAAATTTAAGTATTAGACTGCTGGACCATTTAAAAATTTAAAAACAAAATTAAATTAAATGCTTTTACTTTATAAAAAAAAAATTATTATAGTGAAAAAACGAAAAATGAAATAAATACAACGGGAAAAGTAAAGAACTAATTTTATTTATTTACCTAGCAATAAGCACTTTAAATGGTGTTGTTGATTACTTTTTACATATTATTTTCTTTTTTTATATACATGTCTTCGTAAATGTATCAAACATGTTTCCTTTTTTTTGCCCAGCTTCATTTATATTGTAAATGTATAGTACATTTTAAATAGGTTCAATATATCCGTTGGTATTTTGGTTCATTATTATTTTATTTTTTTTTTGTGTGTTAATCGATTTGTTTTAAATGCAAATTCAATGTTTATTATAAATGGATATACTATAGAGATAAGCTTTTATAAACGTGTACTCTACTGTATGTATAAAAAAAACCAAGCTGTATATATAAATAATGAAGTGATATTCCTTTGATGATGCAAGAAAAACGAAATGAATTTTTTTCATTATTTATATTTAAAATGGATATGGATATTTATTTAAATGTTCTTTTAAATTATATATTCGGTAATTTTTTTCCTCAAGGGATATTTTAAACATTTTTTATACAATATTTTATATATTGATTTTATTTCATTCTATTGAACACATATACAATTTTATAAAGTGTAGATAAAGCCCGGGCAGCATTTTTAAAATAGTTTTTATCAATGATATATTTCTCTATATGTGTATACCTATATATGAATGATTTCGTTTAGTTGCAATTCATTTATGTAAATTGATATATATAGAGATGAACATATATACAAAATTACAATTCCAGATCTGCTATTACAAAGCTATATCGCGAATAAAAAACCCATATATATCTTATGATTGCTATATTTTCATATTAATAACCTATGGGTTTGTAATATTTTTTCTGTTTGATCTTTATTTAATAAAACTTTATGTAAATATATAGAAAATTATATTTAATTTATTCATATTATTGACTAAATTTTATTTTAATGAAAATTTTATTATTAATTTTTTTTGCTTATTAAAATTGTTTTGAATGCAAAAATATTTTTAATTTAATATAGAAACATTTAATATCAATATTTTCATTGGGTCAATGGTTTTTTTCTACCTAAATTTCCATTAAAAAATGTATATAAAAATGTTTGGATTTTGGATTTTTATTTATATAAATTTACAAAATATAAATTTTAAAAGTTTTCGATATATAAAATATAAAAATTCGTGTCAGTGATTGGCCATAAAACCAACAATGAATTATTTAACATGTATATTTAAGAATCAAAGTCGCATGAACCATCAAATGAAGCGAATAGAATTATATATGAACTATGTTTCAACCGCATTAAATGGATATGAACACGTGCGGCTCAGAATTTCATTTTTGTTAAATTTTTTTTTTATAGATCAATTGCTAAATTGGCACATATATTTATAGATATATTTGTCTATTGTATATTACATAATTTATATAAAACGATTTGTATACGTAAAATAATATATATTTTACGAAAAAAAAAAATTGTCAAAATATTAATTATGAATATTTCCGGCACTTAAAAAAATATATCTCATCATATGCCATTGCAATAAACTTTTTACAAATTAATTATTTTTTTTACATAATATTTAAATGTAGACAAATATATTAATGTAAGAGTTTGACAACAAAAAAATGTAAGAGTTTGAACACAATGTAAATCAGTCTGCAATCACAATGCATTGCACAGATTCACATTCGCATAGAATAGTAAAAGGATTATCATAAAATCATTTCATTGTCTAAATAAATATTCATAATTGACAAAACTACAGCATTTTTAAATATGGATAACACTTCGAGTGAGAATCCCTGTATATGTCGGAATCGAATGTTTATTTTGACTTATTATTTAACATTTTACAATAATATATAGAGAAATAGTAAATACAATATTTTTAAAATTATCAGTCAATTTTACCTTTTCTTTTGAATATATTATATTCTTTTAATTGTTTTTATACATATGTGTTGAATAATGGACAAAAAAGACGTTAATAATTTATAACTTCCTTTGTCAAATAAAAAAAAATATCTAAAATCATTAAGTTCTTCGTTTACCTTTCTTTCTAAAAATGTTCAACAAAACAAAATAAAAAAATCAATTATCATTCGTAAAATGTAATTCTATATAGTAATAATTATACATAAATTCATATACGTGATTTAGAAATGCATTCGCACGTTAAAGTTGAGAAATAAAATATGTATATTGATTGTGTTGTTAAAACGGATAATAAATAAAATAAAACTCACTTCCGTTCATAATAATTTTTTTTTATAAAAAATAAACAAAAAATTACAAATTCAATTTATATAATAAAGTTCACAAAGTCATGTAAATTAATTTATTTTCATGTGTTCTATATTTTTATTTTTTTATTTGACCGTCAAAACACATTCTAAGTATTTCTTATATATTGTATATGAATGCATTATAATATACAAATTAAGCGAGAGAAAAATATTGGATTAATATAAAATCGAAATAATTATAAATAAATCAATTATAGAATCATATATATATATATGCTTTCGTATAATAAAGAAAATTTTCTTAAAATATTATATTAGTCTAAATAAAAAGATTATTTGTTATGTCTTGTTAAAATGCTTATATATTATATATAAAATTGTTTAAATAATGAACTGCAAATATATTTTTAAAATATTTACACACATTATATTGATGTTTGGGTTAACAAAATCGATGTTAATAAATAATAATTACTTGATAACCGGTAAAAAAGGTTATAAGGAAACATTTTATTTTGTAAAATGAAAATTTAACCAACGAAAAATTTCACTTTTATATATTGCGTTTGGCCGGAAAATGTTTAAAAATTCATATATATGGATGTTTTTTTCTATATATACCAATTTGGATATTACTTATAACGTTTTGTTTTATATTTATAAAATAAATTATTTAATTTTATATAGGAAAGCATAACATATATTTATTTATATACATTATTAGAACACAAATCAATTGATCTTGAAATTGAATTTCCAAGTTACAAGTTTTTTCTACATATAATTAAAATTTTCATTAGTGTATGTATAGAATTTTATTTATATTTTTCTTTTTGGTTTTTCAATAACATATTTTCACTCGGGTTGAATCTGTTTTAATTTAATTCACTATTTGTTTTTTTTCTTGTTCTTTTATTATTGGCCAGGGCAACACCTGAAACAATAAGTACGTACTGGTTCTAAATGTATCATCAATTTATGCATACAATCATCATTGCCACAATAATATCAAAAAAAAGAAAGACGCATAGATTTGTTTGTGAATGGCGATGTGAAACTAGCCTTTGAGAATTTTAGCCCGAAAGATTTATGTCAGTTGAAATAAAAATAATTCCCTGGGTCCGGTTGGAAGGGTAGATTAAATATATCGACATACAAACGATTTTCGGACTTAACCAGCTCACAAACAAACAAAATAGCTTTTTTTTAACCAAATGCATTGAGTGCACTTACCGAGATTTCCCATACTACACTAATAAGTAAACTACTGAAAATATACGCGCTTAATAAAACTAAATATATATAGAAATCTATTCAATATAACAATGTAATAAAATATATGTATTCCTGTTCTCGTTTCAACATATATATCTAATGTATGTATATGAAATTTTTTTTATTTATTTGCGTTTACCAAAACCAAAACGTAAATGTTGTTTTTATTTTTTCATTTAAATATACATTGCGGTTTTTTATATTATATAATGAAAATTATACGTATATGAAATTATATGTATTAAAAAGAAGAAGAAAAAGAAGATCGTTCCCAAAGTTACGGAACGGAATGTAATTGAAGAAAATGTAGAAAATGATATTGAAAATCTTATAAAAAGATTTATGTATCTTTGAAGGTAAACTAAAAGATTTTTGATTTAATAAACATTTTTAGGTTGATTTTTTATTCTGTATTTTATAAGTTTCGATTATACTGTCCGGCAGGGATCATCGCATATCAGTTATACATTCAAAATATTGTTATTAAAAATCATATAATAAAGAATATTGGATCGATTTTCCGAACTTTTGACTGAATCTCTGTACACAGCCAGTGTTTATATATGCGTACAAGTACATATAGATATTTTTTAAATTCTATTTTGATTTAGGCCAATATTCTAAATATATCTTTTGGTTAAAACATTTCTTAAGTTGCGATATATCTCTATAGATATATAATGTCTTCTATAAAGTAAATTCTGTCAGACATCCATATATATATATTACTATACTATTATATAGTTAGAATCTATATAATTATCTACAATTGTATAGATATATAAATAATACATATATATATATAAAATGAAAATAATAAAAATTCAATTTGTGAATTATTCAATATAGAAATTGCAAAACAATACTGTTTTGTTATACACAAAACATAACATATGTGCGTGTATAATTTTAAAAATAAAAATATTATTTATGTAAATTTAATTAAAATAAATACAATGTAAATATATACATTTATTAAAAAATATACTATAATTAAAAATCTATAATTGAAATCGACTGATCTATTTTGAGATTCATCTTCTTCTCAATAAAAAGACTAAAAAAAATTTAAAAAAATCGAATAACATTGGATTATACAGATATATTTTTTATCTAAATATATATAATTGTACGTATTTTTATATATTTATTTAAAATGTTGATGGTTGATGCTTAGATTGTGATTTTTATTTTGTATTCATTCTCATCATAAAAAAAATATTATATTATATCTATTCGCCAAAACAGATTTAATTAGAATTTATTATGTATTGAAATAATAGATCTTTTAGATATTTTTTTTTTTTAAATATATATAGTTGGTGATAGTAAAAAAAAAAGTTAAATAATTAAAAATGACATACTTCAAAACGTTTGAAATAAACTAACTTGTAAAAAATCCAAACAAATTAACAAAAAAGCAAAAGAATGATTTTTTTTAAAGTATGATGTATTAATTTTTTTTTGATATATGTAAAATATATATATGATGATATTTTATATAAGGTTGTCATCTTAGTTATATGTATATATGCTGTTGACCGTTAAGATTATATAATAATATAATCATATGATATTTTATAATTTGTTAAATATATTCATATAAAGTAATATTGATGAGAAATGATGAATATCTTTATATAGAGGAGGGTATATAGAAGGAAAAGTATATACTATAATAAACTGTTATTGCAGTTTTTATATAGCTTAATTATTTCGTTAAAATAAAAACTAATAATTTTTAGATTCATCATCTTTTAAACTATATATAAATTATATATAGAGAATGTTATATAGTTATTAATAACCGCGTCAAACCATTTTATATGACATCATTTGGCAACTTTGTGTTATTATACAAGAAAAAAAAAATTTATAAAACACCGTTTCTATATGTGTTTCTATACCAGTGTAAACCAATGAAAACCAAGAATAATATAAAGGCAACGACAATGTTTATATAGATACACTTTTCGGTATAACATATATATTACTATTTATTATTACGTTATTGTTACCAATGTAAAGAAAAACTATATAACATATACCTATACATATTTCGTGTAACTTTTCTCATCGCATAAAGTATAAAATAATACTAAATCTGTTTCTTTTCTTTTTTTCTTTGTAGATATATATTTTTATATTCTATTGCAACACTTAATATATATATATATACTTATGACGATTTTACATGATTCTAATTTTTTTTTTTTATATAAATAAATTCATATATAATTGTTATTTTTTCAAGTCTACGTACTTGTTAAATTTACTCTAAATTTTTATTTGTATATAATATATATATACATAAAAAATGAACATAAAAACAAATTTATGAAGTTGTCTGAAATTATAATAACAAAAATTAATTTTTAATATTCAAAATAAATATTATTTTTTTTTTTTTTTACTTTTTGTTTATTTTATTTTCTTAAATTTTTTATTATTATTATCGCATAAGAGTATATATATATATAAAATTCTTAGTTTTCTTATTTATGATTTCATTGAATATGTGTTGTCGTCTTACGCGATTTTATATATGTAATTTATTATGTTTTATATGAGTTAATTTATTTTATGCGATGATACAAAGGAAAATAGTAATTATTTAAAATCGTTTAAAAACTCTTAATTTTAGAAATCTATATAAATAGTGGTATATGTTTATTTTTTTTTTATACTTATGATAAATGCCCAAATTGTGATGTTGTGATTTATAAAAAAAAAAAACTCATAAGATATATCGCTTTAGTATATTTTCAACTTCAATAGAACTATGTATATATATATAAAAATACATATATGCTATAAAGCTATAATTATAAAATATATAGAAAAAAAAGAAAATTTATCGGAAAATTTTTAGTTAATCATTTTCTTTTGTATACATTTTGGCGTATATACAAACTAATAATTGTTTTGATTATTATTATTTGTTGTTTGGGTATCAAACGAATCATTTCTTCAATAATCTTCCCCAGATATGCTCTAAAAAAGTACAATTTTATTGAAATTCTTTATACTGTCTCATATATCGCCCCGGGAAAATGAATGTCATTTAAATTCCAAAATAATCTGTTATCCGCGATCCTTATAATGTTAAAAAAAATTAAATCTCATCACGTAAAAATAAAATATATTATATGTTACATTTTGTGTTTATTCTAAATCCATGTCATATATAATACTCGATGCATTTTTCTTTTTCTCATATGAGCTTACCTTTAATAATAATAATAATGATAATAATATGATGATGAAGAAAAAAAATTTAAATCATATACCTATTGTGTAATGCTTTCTTTAACAGCAGAATATATATATTTATTTTGGTATAACAGAAAACATATAGTATTGTGTATAGAGATACACAATCAACATACATAAATAAGGTAGACATACGATAAATGTATATATTTATAAATATACTATACTATATATATCATATATAGAGACAATGTACCAAATGATGCAGAAAAATGATGTTATTTTACGGAAGATTCAACATCGATCAAATAAAATTTTACCACAGCAAAGAAAAACAATTTACTATATATATGAAAGAAAGAAACATTTTTTGTGTTTTTAGTTCTTTTTATGTATATATATCATCACGATAAAATCATATATATAGAATTGAAAGCATTGCACAGAAATATGGTTTCGTTTGAATTTTAAATCATAACTCGATAAATTCATCGAATCGAACTCAAACAGTTCAAACCCTTTATTGTTATAACATTTCTGAACTGCGGACCTGGGGAATGTAAATGTAAGGCTTAAATGCAGAAAGAAATGTATATCTGTCCTTTGGAAAGCTTTAGGAATTCTTAATCCAATTTTTTTTCTTAACAAAATTTATATAATATAACAAAAGCACTACGTACCATATTTAACTAACACAGATTTAAGTAAGATGATATCTCTAAATATGTAGTTTATATTTTTTTTTATATATACGCACAAAGTATTATAAAAAAATTCATCCACATGCTTATGTCTTTTTATAAAAAATCTAAAAACACAAAATTTTCACATATTTCCGGCTTTTAGTTCTTTACAAACAATTTTTCTTCCTCTTCAAATATTCCATATTTATAAAATTCGGTTGTATCTGATTATACATATATTGTATAATATATATGTATATGAATATGATGTATATTAAATAAATATTATTTATTATTATTTTGCTTTCTTATATATAAAAAATGTATCCCATGTGAATTATGTATAGCTTTTCATATACAATATTTTGTGTTGTTTTGCATTATGAAATATATAGGCATACACAATCGTGTTGATGTTGATGGGTATAAATGAATTGTAAATTTACCCTTAAAATATTTATACATATATATATATATTTGGTATAGATGAAAATAATGATGAACTCTTGTGTGAAAGTGAAATATACATTTCACAAATGTCCATTTATATGACATCGATTAGGCAAGAATTATGATTTTTTTTTAAATAAAAGATTATGTATTTTTTAAGCAAGTCTCTCTGTAGGGAATCATTTTATCATTTATAATACATATTTCAATGTTTCCGATTATATTGCAGGTTGTAAAAAGGTTGATCTGATAGATCAGAAATTTCATTATAATAATGCATTATTTAAAGTATAATTGCAAAAAATATACGTTAAAAAAGAAAACTATATGTTTGATTTTTATGAATGTATCATATTATACTTTTATTTCTCCTTAACAAGACATGTTCCAAAATATAATTTATATACATTTTTTTTATTCCAAGTGATTTTACTCATCAAGATTTTTATAGCATTATATATATATAACTATATGTATTATTTTGAAAGGAAAAAGTCCATAAAGACGTGATAGAATATATTATTGTTTTATGAATATATATATATATAAGGTTTGTTCTTACGTTTATAAGTATACTATATATAGTTTGATATATTTATATTTGAAATACAAAGAAAATGCAATAATATAATGACAAATATCTTTACTTTTATTATATATATGTAATGTAAGTATATAAGAGGACTATATAATATTGTATAAACAAAAGCTCTTTGTATTTATATGGTATATAAACCATTATCCTTAAAATTTTATATATAAATATAAATCTTTCTATATGCATCAACAACAAAAAGAAGTTTTAATTTTAGTTTCTGTATTAGAAAATTTATAATATATTTGAAATACATATGGAAGAGTTATTTAAATTAAAAACGTGACTTCTAAAATCATTTGCTATATATAAGAAAATTCGTTTTCATACACAAAATAGATTTGTTTTTTTTTTTTTTTTGTTTAAATAAATCAGTATAAAACGTTTAATATTGCATTAAACTTTAATTTGGTTTTATTTTACCTTTTTTAACTTATAGCAATCATCAAATAAGATGTACTTGCATTTTTATTCTATGGTAAAATAATGAACTTAATTTCACTTTATAAATTGTATGTTGTATCTATGCTAGGAAAGTTTTTTATGTGTTAAAAGTAGCGTTTTCAATTTATTTTTACGACTACCGGGTACTAAACACTTTCAAGTTCATAAAATCCCTCAGTAATCCCTCAGTACCAAACAAATTTCGCCTCTTTCTCCCTTTAAAAATTTTCTTGTATTTCTGAAAAAATGTAATCAAATTAATACAATCACAAACATTATAATTTTATCTTTTAACTCCTTATTAAATAATTAAATGTGAAGTTAAATAATTAAGCAATATATCAAATTATTTCAATAGCAATTTTAACGTTATATGCAAATAAATATAATAAAAATTTACAATAATTATTCCGATATATATATATATATATATATATATATATATATATATATATATATATATATAAGAATTGGATTTAAACACAGTTATTATTATATATAGAAAAAAAAAACAATTTTAAATGATACTAATTATATATAAAATATCCGGAAATCTTTTTCATTATTGTATCAAAAGAGGGGATATGGAAAGCTGAAATTCATAATAATTATTATTTTTATTAATATTTAGTTATTTACATATTTTAATAATAAATAAATATGATGATAATTTATTTATACATGATTTATATTAAAAAATATTTTTGAACACTTGAGCCAAATTATAAATGTACTAATAAAATAATAATAATTATAATTATAATAATATATAAGTATATTTTTGTTAAATAGAATTTACTTTTTTTTTTTTTAAATCGTGATGATTCTGCGGCTGATGTTAATTATATCACGCATATATGCATTCAAAATATAAATATACGTGACGGTTGTCTACACCAAAATATATATTTAGAATTAATTTTAGTCTTTAATTAAAATTGGCAATTCATATATATTAAAATTAATTTTAATATTATATCGGGTCTTTCAAATTCGACCAGGTTTTTTTTTAGCAACTCTTAGCATACACAACAAGAACAGAAGGCATCTGTGGATAAATCTTGACATATTTCAGAAGAAGTGTTATTAAGTGAGTGTTATTCTCCCGATGCAATGCGCTTTCTTTCAAACATTCATTTTTTTTGAGAAAACAAATTTCAAAATTCTTCGTTATACTTTAATTATCAATACAAATTTTTTTTTGGAATGCATTTAAATTATGCGTTTTTGATTAAAAATTTAAAGAAAGCGCCGAATTTGACAGAACCGATGTATTACAATGCTTTTGAAAAAAAAATCGTTAGGATATTATTTATTTTTATATAGAATTAAAAATTATAAATCTGAATATGCATCATCATATTTAACAAATTGTTTAAATTCGCTTAATTAAAAATTACACATATAAAACCTTTTTACTAATGAGTTATAATATTATATATAAAATTGCAAAGTACATTTTCTATATATATAATAAATTTTATAAAAAGTGAATGTTTTTTATTTGTTCAATTATTTTTAAACAAAAAAAAATTATATATTTGAAAATCTTGATATAACAATATAAATAATATATGTTGTATAAGTAAGTACGTCAAACATAATATATAAATATTTTTTTTTTAGATATATACAATTAAAATAGAAAAAGGGATATTTTCAATATTACATAGATTTGGCACCGCACATCTTTGCCTGCCTATACATTTACGTAAATACACAACAGTATATCATAGAGTGCCCATCTCTATATATATATATATAAGTATATTATGTATATATTTAATTTTGTAATTGGTGAAAGAAATTTATTTATAAATAAAATGCATTTATTTTTATTTATCAATGTTCATTTATATATATAATAATATGTTTTTTTAATTTTAAAAATAAAACACTTTGTGAGGTGCGTGCTCTAATTTTATACCGGACTATTCTGTTCTGAGTGCATATATATCATTTTATTATTATTATTTTTACAACTAAAATTATAACAAAAAATCTATTTCTATATATATACGCGTGGATATACAATACGAAAGTAAACAGAGAGAGAGAAACTGCAAATTGATATAATTATAAATATATATTTAAATTGTAGAAATTAACAGAAGAAACAAAAAAAAAATAAATAAATAAAAGAAATGTACAATAATATAATTATAGAAATAATTAAGTGTATATACACAACATCTTTTATCATACAAAATTGTAATATTACAATATATCTATTTGTAACTGCACTATATGTATTTCAAAATATATATTTATAAATTATTTGTACATATGGTATTCAAAAAATTAATTGTAAATTGTATATTTGTACCTAATGTACAATTGTATATTATTATTATTACCAATTTAGAATTGACGATATACATAATTTTTTTTTGTATTTTAGATATACAAGAAAAAATATATCATTGAAAAATATTGCACTAAAGGATACTTAATTTACGTATATTAAACGCGTAAATTAAGAGCTATATATATATAATATATATATGTGTTTTAAAAATCAACAATATATATAGAAAAATAAATTTATTTCTGAAATTTCTGTATATATGTATATAAATAAATAAATAAATTATTTGGCTGTGAAAATTTCAGAAATGTTTGTGATTGTGAGTAATAAAATAATACTATATATAAAAATAAACTAAAATTGGTTAAAAATAGCCTTAAATATTATAGAATTTATTGGTTTTTATGCAATATTATAGGAATTTTATTTTCTATATACAGTTAAATAAGAAATTCCATTTCATTTTATATATATATATATGGTTGTAGACATCTAACACATAATCGGATAGGATGGTTGACTCACAAATGATGCGGCAGTGACATCACATACGATTCCTCACAGTGATGTACGCAAAAATAAATGTTTTATATTAATAATACCTTACAATAGCTACCGCTACGACGACACACGCAAAAATGTGGTGCAAAGTTCATGAACGGAATCAGTATAGGGTTAATAAAATGTAAAGGGTACAAATCTTAAATCATATAATAGATGTGAATGAAGTTTCTACAATATATTTATTTATAAATATTTATATATTTTAAATATCAAAATTGATTTGTGACATGTATTTTTTTGTTATGGATAGGGCGTCATTTCAAAATTCAAGTGTGGTTTTGACAGTTAAAAATTTCATTTCATTGTTTAATAATCCCCTTTATATCTTTGTAAAGGTGTATATGAAAAAAAAACGAAATATTATTATTATAAATTGATGATTTTTCGTTTTTAAGTACATCGATTTTATTTTTATTTTCAAACATATATAAAAGTCCTTACACTTTATACAATTATATAATATATAATATATGCTCATGATTTATTTTTGTGATAATTAATTTTTGTATTTTTTTTTTTTTTGATTTTACAGTTAATTGGATGGCAAGATGTACAGCGTCCAAGCAGTCGAACGGAAATCGTTCAAGCGATGCGTAAAATTCGTGTAAGTATCTTGATAACAAATTATTGAATATATTTCTATTAACTATATATCAATTTCAACATATAAGATATATAATGAACTAGACGTATGAACATTCCCAATAATTTTCCCCGATTAACAACCACCAATTAAATTGTTAAACTCCATTGAATAGCCCTATTCTGTATTACATTGTAATTGATTATATGTTACATAATACATATATTAAAAAGCTGTTTATACATTATGTAATTGTAATTAGTTTAATTTTAATTAAAACTTTGCTTTTTAATTTGTATACGATAAAGTTCATGTTAAATAAAGGGTTGATACAATCAATATTTCTATATATATATATATATCATATGGTATATATATAATACATTATTGATTTTACTTGAAAAAATAACTATAGCTTTAGAGTTTAGAATATGTATAAATAATGCAATATATGGATATAAAATTTCCCCTTCATCTGTAAAATTTACCAAAAGTAATTAAAATCATTCCTTATAATGCGTATATAAAATGAAAATATTGCATTGTTAATTTTTACCCAATAATCTGTATTGATTTAATACATTAATTATTTTTTTTTTTCATTTTTAAATATTAAAATATAATTACAATGTGATTAGACTAATTAAAATGAATTCTGAAAACAAAAAAAAAAAATGTTATTTATTAAATATTTTCCTTGTCATATACTTAAAGCATTGTTTTTTTTTTCATTTCAATTTAAATTAAGGCTTTTTCTCATTTACAATTTATATATTATATAATTTGCTTTAAATATAATATACATTTACAAAAAAAAAAACATATTTTTTTACAAAACAAATCTAAATGCTAATTAAAAATGATACGCATATTTTAATTTCTTTTAATAAATTTGTATATAATCCAGCAGCAAAAAATTATATTAATATTTGAAATGAATTTACTTTATTATTATTTTTTTTGTTTGTGTCAAATGCAAATGCCATAAGATGTGGTTTGTTTTTTTTATATTCGTAATTTAGTGTATATACAATTTTTTTCGTATAGAAATCCAAATGTAAATTTATTCTTAAAAATGTTCACAAGATGTATTTACGTAGGTAGTGGTGGTAGAAAATAAGTATAATAACAAGATAAGAAAATAAAATTTTTATTGCTATAATTTAAATTATCTGTCATCATAAATAGATATTGAGATATATAGTAATTTATTTTTCTTAAATTACATCTTGTGGATTTTCGTATGATAATACATATATTTTATATACGGTTATTGGAGGTATTCGAGAAGAACAATCTGCCCTCCTACTTTATACAAATATTATCATCTTGGTTTGTGTCAATATTTTTAAAATTTCATTTATAAAATAAATACGAATAAATTACATTACAAAAAATATTGAAATTAATAACTATATCATCATCTATATATATATATCAGTTAAAATGGCTTAAGGGCTTAAGGGTATATATTTTGGATATAAAAATAATTATTTTAAGGGTAACTTTTGACAATGTATAATCACCTGCTTTATTTATTATCATGACCAATTTATTGAATTTTACTTTTCAATATAACTAATCTATAGGATATATAATTTTTTTTATCTAATTAATAAGTTTTTAATTGAGTGTGTATTAATTAAATTGTAATTTAACTTTGAATGAAATTAACATCTTTTTTTTGTTGTATGTATATATATCATATAGCAAAAAAGATTCACAGAAAATTCCGATACAATTAAAAGGGAGGAATACATTTATATATTTTTGTCATATAAATATATAAAATTTATATGTATATTAAAAACGAATATTGTATAATTTGTCGTTTTTATTTCACATAAAGTCAAGTTAAAATCTTATTATATATTTCGCAGGGGTAATATTATACATATAATAATTTAAATATTAGGTTGAGTAAGAAAAACTCTAATTATTTCGTGACTTTAATTCTAGATGCCAAAATCTCTTGTTTTGGCTTAAATGGGCGTCATTCTTATAATTTGTTGCCATGTAAATAGACGATAATTTGTCTCCCTTGAGAATATACCGCCAAGATCGTTTTTCATGGATAAAAATAAACAATAATCGATTGGTATCACGTTTGTAATCATATCACAAATTGCGATATCGAATACACAATGTGTAGTAACAGAATCCAATACCAGCAAATTATTGATATGAAAGCCAAAACAATAAGATTTCGTTTTCCCCAACCCAATACAAAAAAGGAAACGTTTATAGTCGGATTTAATATGGATACAAAAGCATGATAATAT
This sequence comes from Dilophus febrilis, assembly GCA_958336335.1. NCBI lineage: Eukaryota > Metazoa > Arthropoda > Insecta > Diptera > Bibionidae > Dilophus > Dilophus febrilis. Next base: position 25,098,793 of record OY284469.1, on the reverse strand, counting down.
ATGAAATATAATAATTTGTTAAGATACTCTATTAAAAATAATGCAAAATTTACAGAAAAAAAAAAATAACACAAGTTTTTATGTATTTAATTATTTATAAAGAATGTTTTTAATTTTCTTCTATTTTGTTTTATTATTTATTTTTATACAAATATAAAATATATTTGTTTTTGTGTATGTATCTTATAAGAAGTCCCTCGGCAAGTCTTTTTTTTTATTTTTCCATTGTGTATTGTTTTTTATATATGCGATTATGTATTTTTTTATTTGCAATATATATCGTTGCATAATATTTTGCACATCCTTAGTAAATGTATAATACACATTTTATTTACAGTTCTATTTAATCAGATCATTTCTATTCAAAAAGATATATGTAATAATATATATAAATAAAAATCGTCACGCATTTAAAATGTTTTAAAATATATCTTGTATATAAGTATATGATATATTCATAAAAATCCAAATACTTATATATTTATCGTTGATGTTTTCCGGTCGTATTTAATTTAACTAATTTTCCACGTAATCATTTTATATAATAAAAATGAATGAATGAAGGAAGGAATGAACAAGTAAAAGGTTTTCACCGAAAAGTTGTAATTCCGCATGAAGCTTTTATAAAACATGAATACAATTTTTATGTTATAAGTTAATTTATCTTTTTATATGTACTTGTATACTTGTATATATATGAATTCAAATATTTATACAGAATATAATATTCGATAATTTAAATTTAACATTTTTATGAATCATCTCTATTATATTTCACATGGTCAATATACTGAAAATAAATTACAAATAGGAAATATCGAAAATTATATATATGGTAATAAACCAATTGCTTTACAAATAACAATGAACATTTTGTGTTGTATTCAATCAATAATAATTTTGCGATAAACGCCAAATAAATTTTATTTATTTAGTCAAAATGCAATTAATTGTATTATAATCCAAATAAATATATATATATATATATATATATATAGATTTATTATTAAACTGTATAATAAATAGATAAACACAATATGAATAGAGGAAATAATTCAGTATGTCCATATATTATTGTATTTATAATACCTAAATGTATAATATGTTTAATATACAAACAACAAATCAAATACAATTATATAAACGTATTTATGTTGTATATTATCTTTGCTATGTATTATTATTTATTCAGCAAATATTTATATAATATTATGTTCGCCGCATATTAAATTCATTGATCAAATTGAAGTGATTATCTGAAATTGAATACAATACACATATTTAACCCTAACTATAGTCGTTTTGATTTTTGTTACATTGCAGTCGTTAATGCTCCTCGACGGCACATGTTAAAATTATGTGTATAATGAAGTTAAATTAATTGTAATGATATTTATTTAATTTTTTGGATGAATCTGGCTGGAACCAAGATTATCGGATTCAGGGCCCTTATAAGTATGCAAATTTATCTATAAGTTATTAACAAATCATTCATTTGTTATATGTTGGAAAAATGCAATAAATATACAGTTCACATTGATATTATATACAATTACATCAGCAATTATCCGCAAAGAGATAAAAACACTTTTAAAATTGTATTTCAATAATAAATGGGATTTTAATAAAAATATTTATTTTTCAATATAGTATGTAAATGTATAATAAAATGCATTTACATTCTAAATTGAAAAATCGCCACTTCTAAAACATCAAAACCAATATTCAAATCTATTCATTAAACTTTAAATCTATGCTATTCAAACTTCTGTTGTTATATAAAGCAAATTGATTTTTGATTACTAATTAAAATAAAAAATGCCCATATCGAAATTGAATTTCAGTTTTGTTTTTCGATATCAGTTTTTTAATAACATTTAATCAATGTAACGTTAATTTTTAAAGTAATTGTTTTATAATAGTTTTTTGTTTTTAGTTTTAATAATTTATTTAATGTTAATCTATTTTATTTTCATTTCAGTGTGAATGCAAAATACAAAATGTAAAAAAACGTAAAGTTACAATTACAGTATCTGTGGATGGTGTTAAAGTGACAATAAAAAAGAAAAAAAGAAAGGTAATTAATTATTATTCAATATTATAATATGATTATTGTTGTTTTTATAGAATATAAGTTTTTAGAGAAATTTTACCAGATTTCCTACAGAAAGTTATAAAGAATTTCCTATAGAATTTGCTTTCTATACAAAATTTCCGTTAGAATTGTATACAAAATTGCCTTTAGAAATACATACATAATTTCCTTTGGAAAATTAGACCGGATTTTCTTTAGAAATGAATACATAATTTTTTTTAAACAGTCATATTTAATTTCCTTTTGAAAAATAAGAAAATCCTTATGAAAATCGTATATCATTTCCTTTAGAATCTGGTCAGAAAATTATACAGAAATTCCTTAAGAAAATTATACATCATTTCATTTAGAAATGCATATAGAAATTTAATTTAAAATTAAAATAACATTTGTCCAGACAATTATAAAGAATTTAGAAAGAAAATATTTTACAAATTTAAGTGTTTGTAATTTTATTTTTGTTAATTCTTATCTCTTTTATTTAATCATTTTAAATATACAGAAAAAACAATGGGATAATGATTCAGATACCATAGAATTAATGAATCATCCAATTTATAGAATATTTTATGTTTCACATGATAGCAGCGATCTCAAAATATTTAGTTATATTGCTAGAGATTGTAGTACCGATACATTTAAATGTTCCGTATTTAAAAGTAATAAAAAGGTAAGTTTTTATATATTTTTATTTATTGATATTAAAATTAAAAAATAAAATACCTAAATTAATTTAAAAAATTTTCATTATAAAAAAGTAATTTATTAAAAAATTAAAATTTTTTTATGATATGATTTGTATATACGACATTTTATAATTTATATAAAACATGTAAAAATAATACCCAATTCAAAATACACTTAATTGTTTCAAATTCTTTTTTGTTTTAAAGAAAAATTTTATTTGTGTAATTAAAAAACCATAATAACAAAATGATTATCTTTTACATTTAAAATACATATATACTTTTAAGAGCCGGCACATCTCCGGAATTCCGGAAGAAAATTATAAAATATTAAAATTTGTATTTTTATACCAAATATTTTACGGTATTATTTTTTTTTTAATGTTGTTTTTATTTTATTAGTTAAAAAAACAATATTTTATCTCAAATGTGTTTTCATTTGAATTATGTATGTACTTTTTGGTTATAAATATGCATTTCTATTATTCATATACGGATAAATATAAAAATAAAATATGAAAATTTTTTTTTTTAATTTATGTTTATAGAAACATTATAATTTTTTTTATTATTATTATCATCCGTTCCCTTTATTATTAATTCAAACTTGAATCCATTAAAAGAATATATATATATATATATATATACATAGTACATACATTTTAACAAAAAAAAATAAAAATGGTAAAAAATATTTTAGGCTTTATACTTTTAATTTATATGTACGTGCTCATATCATGTTACTGATTTAAATTTACGTAATTACACACACACAGAAAAAAATAGAAAAAAAAATATTAAACTTTTATTTTTAAACTTTTTTTTAAAAAATTTTATTTTCGTGCATATACACTCCGTATTCGTATAATATATATGCGATAATATAATAAATTTTTCATAAAACTTTATCTTATGATGCCTTGCTGTATCATTTTACAAATCATATAAATAATTCTCTATATATTGTTGATGTACAACTACTCTATTTATATTTTCTATATAGATATACTGTTATAACTACGATTTTCTGTATATATACATTACAGTTTTTGAACACATATAAATTTATGATTACAATATACTAGTATACTTATATTATCGTTATTTATATAATAATATAGAACAATTTTTTTACTTATTGTTAGTACATGAATGAACATTAAACCCATTATCTTCCTTCCGAGTTCCGACTATATTTATATGTGTTAGATATATGTACATTTAAATATAGTTACATTTTGATAATGCAAATATGTGTACGAAATATAACGTATATATATGAAAAAAAAACTGTTTCAAAAGCAAAAACTATAAAAAGAACTACCACCAGATATTTTTGTGTTAAAAAAAATGAAAAAAAAAAAAACAAATTGGAAAGAAAATAAAAAAAGTTTGATTGCAAAGTTATGTAATTTCTTTCTTCAGGCAAATTAGTTTCACTTACTGAATATCAATGCACTTACGTTTTTATGTTTTTTCTTTTATACTTTTACTTCTGTGTTGATTGCTTTAATTCAAATTTATGTATAGATAGAGTGTACAAACAGTTCCACACTAATTTACAGTTGTATACAATAAAATTTCTTCCGATATATCAGAATACAAACATTTTAAATTAAAATTGCCATACATCGGTCTGGAAGTTTTCAACAAAAAATGGAGACATTTTGCTAAACACATTTTAGTATCTTATACAAATAAAGAAGTTTTTTAATTTTTTAACTCGGAAAGGGTCTTTATGCACAATCTGTATCACGATTTCCATATATATGAATTTCATTTAATGGTGATCGTCGATAAGGGATATAATAATAATAACAATAAATTTTCACAGAAACATGTAAAATATTTTTTATCGCATATTTTATTTTCAATTAATTTATACGTAATTTTGGCAATTTATTTGCTTGATAAACATCTTTAGGAAATAAAAAAAATTATTTCTTTTCGTTTTTAAACATCTGACAGTAAAATGCATTTAGAAATTTCTTTTTCCCCATCAAATTTCATATCGTTCTTCCTGATGATGAGTTCAGTTTCAACGATTGTGTATATTTAATGACGATGCGTATTATAGGGAATATATATATATAGTTATACAACAGATACATTATACCCTAAAATCTGATGTTATCTAGATCATAACATTTTTTTTTTCAATATCACTTTGAGGTAGAATAAAGGTAGCCATATAAATTTACTTTATATATTGTATATATACATTGACATTTATTTAAAACATTTCTCAAGGCATTTTCCTATGAATCTTTTTTATAAATATAATATATTATATAAATACAAATGTGTAAAGTGGAAGAATAATGAGCGACAAACAATTTACATTTTATTTAAAGTACAGATATATAGATATTTATCTTTAAAGGTAAATTTGTCCGGAGGATATAAAAAAAAACTTATTGTGCTGCTGATACAAGATTTTCATATAATTTTATATAAATTACAAATATTTCTTTTCTATTAATATAATTTTTATATTATCTGTTGAATTAACATATTTAACACCATATAAAAATTATATTGAAATTAATTTTTTCTTTTACTTGTGTTTGAAGGGATTGGACAACAAAAAAACTATTGTTTTTTTATGAAGAACTATAATTGATATTCAAGCTGTGATATACAATCAATAAAACATTTTCCCTTATTATATCCCATGTGTTTTTAAGTAAAATCAATTTTTTTTCGTTATTGTGTTACTGAAAATGATAAATACTATTTTTTTTTATTATTAACACACATTTGGTTGTCATTTGAAATCCAGTCTCATGTATATATAGTTAAATATACAACATGAACATACATATGTATAAAGTATATACGTGTACTATATAAACGAATTGAATAAGAAACAACGATGATTTTTTTTTTGGCAAATGCTCAATAAATTTAAAAGTACAAATATTGTTCAAATAATAATTTATATACTATCGGTATATAGTATATGTTTGGGTTGTATATGTTAAAAAATAAATGCAAACTAAATAAATATTATTTTATACGAATATTATTTTTTATTTTGTATGTAGAATATATTATAAAAATTGTAGTGTATAGTATTTTTTTTATTTTCTGGATTTTTTCACCCGTTTTTATTTAATAACAAAAAAAATTTAAAAACGTATAAATTTTATTTTTTGAAATATATATTATATTCATATTCTGTGTGAATACTCATTTCTATATTCTTTATATTTATATAGATATACATAAGAATTGATGCGGTAAACTTTCACATTGATTCGGTTAACCTTATATCTATAACACGAATATATATATATCATATCGATATATGTCAAAATTTATACAGTTACAATTTTTGTTTTATGATCGATTTGGGTTATGTAAGAACATTTCATTTATTTGAGAAAAAAATAATTAAATATATTCATTTAAGAAAAATTTAAAATATATTATTTGACATTTCCGCCATGACCCGCGTATGAATACACCGAATTTATTTGATAATATATTTTTGGTATAAACCGGATTAATATATATGTCCCAGTCGCGTTCATTAGTGATTGATAGAATTAATAGAAACTGGAGGTGAATCATGATCGACGATAGCGATAGTCGATAGACGATATTGATGCAAAATGAAATCATGGTCGTCGATAGTCGTCTACTTTGACGATGATTTTCGACGATTGCTATTTAGCTATCGATACGATAGTAATTACATATAGAATGTGAATAAATACCGTGTTCCCCAATTCAATCTAGATTGATTGTTCACTTTTTTTATTATTTGTGGTTATGTGATTAAATTTTTTGTTTATATTTTCGGCCGACAATGAAAATATTTTTATTAATGAATGTTTAATAAAGTGTTTATTTATTAAAGTGTATATTCAATTACTAGTGAAATAATATTTAGGAAAAATTAATTGTTATAATTACTTTTGATTGGGAAATAATAATTAGAATTTTCTATTTTTTTTATTCAAATTTTTTTATATAAATAAATGTATACAAAATACCAGACGATATGTCAAAAATACCGACATCGACAGTATCGATGATCATGATTCTGGCAAAAAAAGACGATACTCGTCTATCGTTATTTTAGACGATAGACGATACTATCGCTATCGTCGATCATGATTCACCTCCTGATATAAATCGTTATAAACATATAAAATAGGTTTAATATTGCGATTACGTATAATAGTTTTGCAATCATCCCTTAATATGATAGATATATATTTGAGTGTACCAATAATTATCTAACAATTTCGCATGGATTCTAAGAGTTAATGCAATTTTACATCATATATAAATTAAATGAGTAATTGTATATTCATCCGGATTTTGGTTTTTGTGAATGATTATTAAATATATATTATTAACTGTTTTATTCAATAATCGTACCTTATATAAAATATTTCTCAAAATCACTGCACAAATATAATCTTGTTATCATTGTTATATACATAAAATAAAATTGATATATATAAAATAATTCCTAAACAATTTCATTATAAAACATCCTCCTTTATTTACTTGTAACAAATAATAATAAAAAAATACTTCGTTTATGTTCAGATATAATATAGGGAGATTAATTAAAGTGTAAATTTGTATTTTTGCTTTTTTATTGAATAAATTCAGATTTTATAGTTATACATATATAACCACCCTCATCATCAATAAATTTATATAAAGCATATCTTTTATTTGTGTGAATATACGATAAAAATTGATTTACCATAAAAAAATGAACATAAAAAAAAATAACATATAAAAATAAAAACCATTTTTTTATTGAAAAAGCGTAGATATAAATTTATTACTTTCAGAGCATAAAAAGTATGGATATGGATAGGATATACAAACGCCGCTGCAAAGGTGTTGTTATAATGCGGATATCAATTCACTTATAATACATATTTTTTTATTTATAGATTCTATAATCATGTGTATATGATGATAATAATATCAATTTTGTCTTTTTTTTGGTTGATTTTAATAATAAAAAAAAATCATTTAAATATATTAAATTGTTAATGTTGACAATATTCGTCTATATAGCAAAATATATTTTCTATATAAGCAATTTATTAAAAATGATAAAATTGTTATATAGTTTAAATATTTTAAATGTACAGCTGAATATTAAATAAATGCATATGATTAATATGAATCTTAATATAATAACAATTCCACGTAATGTTACATATTTTATTAATACTTGCTCGTATAGAAATGTTGTAAAATATGATGATTATTGTTCTCTATTTGTTGTTATAACTGAAGGATGATATAAACTTCAATTTTACATTGAATGCCATCGCAATATAAAATTTTAATATTATTAATTCAAATATTTTTATTAATATATAATTAATATATATTTTTATATATATATATTATTCATCTGCACAGAAATGTTCGTTTATTTTCGTAATTTTGTACGTTTGATGCGCAATAACTTCTATTAAAGTATCAATATATAATTAGGGAAACATCATAGTATATTTGTCATTTGTATATTCTTCTGCATTCACTATACCACTAATGAGGATTATTATACCAACTCTAAAGGATTATATTTTATATATATCTTAATATAAAAAAAATTGAAATTCTTAAAAAAGTTAATGTATTAGTATACGCCATTAAATAAAAATATGAAAAAAATGTTTGTATAGGTGTAATATTAATGATTAACCGCATATATACATAAATAACATATATATATTTTAATTATATTATCAGTTACAAAGAACTTGAAAGTAAAAATTTAAAACAATTAAAAAAAAATTCCGAATTTATAGTCAGAAAAAAAAAGCATCATAAATAATTGAAACATAAATACAAATCAATTGACATGCGATAATATTTACATTAAATATATTAATGATATATGTATATTGAATATGTATATTGGATGAAAAGAAAAATGCAATGTGATATTATAAATATTTCCCACACTATCATTTTAAAATTTGAGAAATAAATAATAAAGTAAATCTTTATTATTATATTTAGATACTGTCTATGTATATATATATAGAACAATAATAAGAATTTACAGTAGTGGACAGTGAAATATATAGGATTTTGTTATTATTTTTGTTAAAACGTCGTAGTAATTCCCAATAGTTATTTTTATGTTTAAACAAAATATATATATTTTATTGTCATTAAATAGTTTTATCATAATTATTTTTTTTATTATTACATCCAGTTTAAAAAATGGTTACGTAAAATATCGATTTATTGAAAAAAAGTTATATCTTTTGTTTAAAACTGAATAACCTCGCGGTAAAAATGATGAAAACAAAACAATGGTTTACTATTTTGTTTCATGACGTTTATTTTGAATAACTGCGCTCTTGTGAATGACATAGAAAGGTTTACATTTATTACTTTTCACCAAAGAAAACAAATTAAAACCATTTCCCGACCTATTTCATTGTTCATGACTGTGTTTATGAATAAAAAAAAATAGAATAGAATAGAATCGATTACCAACCGCAATGATTATTGTGTGTATTCATAAAAATTATAGTGTGTAGATTGAAAGATCCACCAACATTTTCACGAACATAAACAATTTTCATATAAAATATATGAATTTAAATTTTTTAACAATAAAATTTTATTATAAACATTTTCAACCAAATAGAAAATACACAATTGTATAATATTGCCGGTGATATATATAAATATCCATTGAAGATTGTATATATAGATAGATATAGATAAACATCAGCCAAAAGAAAATAATTTTTAATTTATCACAAACATTTTTATTATATGTATTTAGTTTTCTCGTATATAACATATATATATATATATATATATATATATATATATATTTTATTTTATTGTATTTTGTGAATCTTATATATGTATATACTTGCCTTCTTATATTTTATATATATATATATATATATATATATATATATTCAGATATACATACATATATTATATTGTGATTATTTTAAAACAAATATAATAATATTGTACATTTTCCTTACGATATAGACTTCGTTTAACGGCATCAACCGTCGTATATGTTATTATTATATTCATATATTCACGTCGTTCAGTGGCATATTATATACGCCACTTTTCTTATACATTTTATATTTTTCTTATTGCCGTTGCGATCATATGTGTTCTGTCTTTATAGTATACTATATGATATATTCAAAATGAAAATATATATTCATATATATGTATATATATATTGACGACAGACAAAAAATAATTAAAATGAAATGAAAATATGAAATCAGTGCGTATATTATTATAGTTGAAAATGGACGTATTTCCTGTACCAGCTATATAGCGAAAAACTTTCAAACACGGTTAATCGAATTCACATTAAAATTATATGTTATTATAATGAAAATTTTGTAATATTTTTAGTGAATACAAAATTTTGGTTTCTTTTAAAAATCAAAATTGATAACATTGTGAAATGATAAAATGTGTGTAGGAAATATTGAAATATTTATTTCATCTTCATGTGATAGTTAAACGTACAATTATTAAAAAAAAATACGGTTATATGTTCTTTAAAATATATATCAATAAGTGAAATGCGCTTGAAATGAACATTTTAAATAATATGACTAATAAATGTGTTGGAATTGTATAATAAAATAAAATTAAATAAAGTTATAAAAAGTAAAATGGTAAAATAATTTATTTTTATTTACACTTCAAAAAATCTATTTTGAGTGTTGTGAATAAAAAAAATAAATGAAAAATTTAATAATATGCAATCTTATTATATTGATATTTGGCAACTTTTTTTTTTTTAAACAAAAGTACATGGAAGCATCTTCAAAATCTATATGCTCTTTTACCTTTTGTAAAATGAATCAATTTTCTTTTGTTTATATATACCAATGAAAAAAATATATATATCTTTAATTAAAATATTAGTGTTTCAATAGGAATTTCAATTGTTATATACTTCGTAGTTAGATATGTATTATATATAGTTATATCTAGAATTGTCCTTCCCCTCATATTTTTTTTAACAAAAAAAACCCCATAATTACATTAATTACCAGTTCAAATGAAAATGTACGTTTGTAGTTCATTAACAAAAATAAAAATATTTATTTAATTATAGTTCAACAAACGACATTGTTTTTTTTTATCAGAAAAATACATTATAAGAAATTTCATTACGATGATGTCTTAAACCAAAAAAAAAAAAAAAATTAAATTTATAAAATATATTGATGCAATTTCTTTTTTTTTTATTTCTATTTTTATTTATATACTTTCACTATTTTTTTTTTTTACTCTAAGGTAGATTTCAATTTTTAAAATATAAAAATGCCATAACGTTGATTATTTAAATTCGCAAAAAATATAAATAAAAATTTAAAAAAAACGAACGTGTGTCATATTATCGTCATTATATTTGTATCAACGACGACGTCGTCATCCTACGCGCTAACACAAAAAGCTATTTATCAAACAACAAAATGTTATATGCAAATAATAATATAACCGCACGGCATATAACATATGTACTATATTATATATATATTATTATAATTCAAAAGAATAAAAGACTATCAACTAACTAAAACGTCTTCATTCTATAAAGAATATGGATGATAATAAACGCACGTGGTTTACAATATATATATTTCTTAATTTTTTTTAATATTCTACATATATAAAATATTTCTGTCCATATTTCAAAGTCATTTATAATTCAAAATAACACGGCAGCAAAAAAAACAAAAAACAAATATATATTTATTTATATATTTATGCGAAAACAGAAAATTCTTAATAACTTAATAAATTGAAAAATTTACACAAACAATATTTGAAAACAACACAACAACAACCACAAAAAAAAAGAAAACATTGTACAAATAACAAGAAAATAAAAATAAATTTTTCACCAAATAATTAAAAAAAAAATCTTAAGTAAAAAAATGAAATTGACTAAATTGAATATATATATAGAGACGAGACTGACAAATAGATAACACATTTAACAGTTCATAAAAATAATTAAATTTCATTTTATATTATTGATTGTTATCGTTAATATTATTTTTGGTTTTTGAAAAAAACAAAAAAATTATGAATAACAATTTAATTTAAATTCATTGGTAATAAACCAAAAGTGCTTTAAAAAGCAAATATACGTTTTTAAAATATCTTAGATTATATCTTTCATGTATATATTTTAAATGTTATCTATAGATTTAGATTTCGAATCCCCTCTTTCTTTATCTCACAGAATATAAACTTCAAGCGATTTTTGGCTAACATTTTAAAAACTTGTATTACAGGTAAGTGCATTTCAATTTTATCATTTATCTTTTTCGGTTTCCCCAAAAAAATACATTCAGATACGAAAATCCATATTCTTCCATTATTTTCCGTTTTTAATCAATTACACCACAGAGCCACAATAATAAATATAATCTATTGGAATTCAAAATTCAAAAAATTATATAGTTTATTTGAAGAATATTCCGCATTATATATTTGCTATAAACAATAATTTTTGTTTGCACTATTCTTAAATTGAAATTACGATTATATATTAAATATGTTTATTATATTGTGTCCACTTTGAATTTAAATTCATTTTTCATTTTATAAATATAAATTTATATGAAAAATAAACATGTCATTTTTATATATTACGTCGTACGTCGGTGCTGTATTTAATTATTTAATATACTTTTTTTTTTATTTAATTGTACTTTATTCTATAAACATAAATATAATATATTTAATATTTATTTATTCCAATCCAAAAAAAAAAATGCTTTATAAATAATATTTCTATATATATATCTATAAAATTTTTGTTCTATATTTATTTTTACAATGAAATATAATTTATAAATAAGTAAAATATACTTCCGTTAAAAAAAAAAAATAAATAAATAAATATAAATAATAAATGACATTAATATTGAAAAAAAAATCGAAAAAAAAAATAAAACTTCGAATCGTATATTTATCTTAAAGAAATAAAAATATTATATACATAGGAATAACTTTAAAAAGACATTATATACTATACAATATTGAAAATTCAATTATAAAAATGGCAATGCCAAAATGAATTAAAAGATTAAGTTTTCTATTTACATGTCATTTATCACAAAATTTTTCCACATAAACAACTGCATCTTCGTTTAAATAAAAATAAAAAACATATACGAATTGTAAGAAAAAATCCGTATATAATTAATTAATTAAATTTATATATATATATATATATATATATATAAGAGTTAAAATTAGACAAGCACAAGGATTTTTTTTTTCAATCATATAAATTTAACGTAATTATATGTGTAATGTATTATAATTTTTTAATTAGCTCTAATGTATATTACAATATAAAATAAATGATATTAGAGTTACATATAGTTATTATAGAGAAAAGTGTAAACTTAAAAAGGTTTTTAAATTTCTTGTTTTAACACTGTTCATTCAGAATTATATTAAAGGATATTTTTTTTTACAGAATTAAATTAAAGAACAATTAACATTATTATGGATTTATACAAATGTATTACTCTTAATATGATTGAGTTTATGAGTTCGCAGATCGTGCATAAGGAATTTGTTAATTAAAGTTGTATATATATATATTATTCAAAAATGACCTTAATTTTCGAATATACATATATATTCCATTAAAAATTTCCTTCAAATTTCTTTCTTTTATACGTTTGTGTATAAAAAATAACTGATGCATATGACACGAATATTATAATTTAAAATGATTCTAGCATACACTTAAAACGTTTAAATAAAATAACAATTTTTTGGAAAAAACCCATATAAAAGAAGTGATCTGAAAAATAAAATTCAACATAAATTAATGATCCAGTTTTATAACAAAAATATCTCCTATATTATACACCATATATATAGGATAAACATAATTCATTATATATGCAATATATAAGATTTCAATGAAAAAATTTCTCATTTACAATATTTATAATTAAATTTTAATGATATATTATATGTATATATAATTAAGAATAAAAAATAGAAAAATATATCAATATTATAACATATAGATCAATACTGACTGGCTCGCTATGTATATACATAAACTTATATAATTTTATTTTTAAATTTACATGTAGGCTATAATAGCATATTAAAAAATACCATTAATTTGATTTTATTATATACACTTTAATGGAGGAAATTCACGTGAATATATGCATAAAATTTTGAAAAATATACGAATTTTTTTTTCATTTTAAATAAATGATTATTTTTTTATTAGATTTTTTTTTTATTTATCCTTTTTATTATATATGAATATAATATTTGAAATTTAATGTTGTTATTATGTTATTATATCATCCGATTTAAGAGGGCATTTAATATTTATTACAAAATCACTATAAAGTTTCATGGATTATTTTATGTAAAATTTTTTAAATTATGATGTAATATGTAATGTTTATTTATTTAATACGTTTTTTAATTTATAATTGTAATTTAATTTATAAAAACAAAATAAATAGTTTCATTTTTATCTTTTAACTTATTTATTTTTAACAATAATCAAATTTCCCTTTTTTTTTAAATATTGCATAAAAAAAGTAAGATAAAAAAACCATATCCATTTAATCATATACTCAAGAAACTTAATTAATTCAAAATATCGTATAATTAAATCAGTCGATTAGATCAAAAATATAAAATCAACAATTTTTTTTTTCGTTTAATTTAAAATTATTTAATTTATATGCTTCCTGTACTATATGTGCTCTAATTTAATTTTGCCAAACATTATTTAAATAATATAACATAAAATATAAAAAAGTAAAATGCATATAAAATAATGGTTTTTATTTATATTATTATGCTAATATAGTTATTATATTGTCTTCTATCTATCTATTTGGAAAATTATAAAATATAATCTGACGGACAGATTTTTTTCTTCTGTACTATATATATGTGCGGTAAAGATTAATGTGTTTTTTATATAAATAAGCCAATAAATTCATTCAACTAAAACTAAAACAAAAAAAAAAATGAAAAAACAAAAATAATATCTAAAAAATATAAAAATAAAATTTAAATTAAAAATATACATGCATTAAAAATATGTGTCTGTATGTTTGTTTTTTTTTATAAATAAATTGAGTGTAAATATATTCTGAAAATAAATGTTTTTATATGAATATATAAGAAAAAGAACATAACGCACTATTTGACGCGGTATTCAAAACAAACACAAAACACGTATAAAATATTTTCAGATGTACATTATTTTTTGTTTTCAATTTTAATTAAAAATTTAACTAAATAGTGCACTATTAAATACAAAAATACAAAAATAAAAATGTTAAAACAAAATGAACATATTGAAATTATTAGCAATAATCATAATAATAATTCTACAATGAATAATAAATGTATGAATGCAACGATGTCACCGACGTCCAAAAGACGTGCTGAAAATGCAATAAGACATTTACAAAGCGGTGTAATGAATCGTGCACTTACAAAACTAAATACAATATCTGATGTTTTACGACCGAAATCATTTGCTGCCGCTGGTACTGGTTCATCAACATCGGCCACAATAACATCATCGAAAATAACATCTTCGACACAACAAACCACATCAGATGTTGTATCATCCACAACAGCAACACCAACGACAAAATTAACTAGAGATTTTTTTTCCGTATGGTCACGCCATAAAAAATTAACAATACGACATAAAAAAGATGAAAATACAAAACAAAATCCACCAGTTGATGAGAAAAATATTGATCAAACGGATAAATGTAATGAAAAAAAATCATTACAAAAACAAAAAATCGATAAAAATAACATTCTAGTGGATAACACAAATAAAACTAAATTATGGAAAAGAGATAGTTTTCGAAGAACAACATCGACGATTAGTGATCCAGTGAAAATTCTAACCGCAGGTGTAAATCGTAATAAAAAATTATCCAGAAATAAAAGTGTTGACATTGCTGATATTATGAATAATGATGATCTGACGATAAGCAATAATGGTGATGATGGTGGTGTATTCCGCCAAAATGAAATCGAAGAAATAAGTCGTTCGTATGACGATAAATTACATTATTTATCGGATATTAATGATGATGGTGATGATGCAAATGCAATTATTATTAATAATCATAATTATAATTTAATTGAAGATGCAATCAATGATAATATATTATTTTATATAAATCGTAAACATGAAAAATATTTAAATGAAAAATTTATAAAAAATCAAATTGAAGATGTTACCATAAATAGTGGTGAAATGATGGATATCAATGAAGAGGCAAAAGTAATTAAAGCACGATTAAAATTACAAAAATTTATTCCAAATAATGATTCGAAATTACCAAAACATGGTATTTTAAATCGTTCACAACCACAAATAATAAATCAAGACACATCAAACGATAATAATTATACATCGGTTTTGTTTCCATCGGGTGGGGGACGACCCGCAACATCTCCACTATCATCTTCTATAAAACCGCATTATTTAAATGTTACATCCATGACAACATCGACAAACACGACAATAACCACACAAGCAGTAACAACAACTATAACCACAACAACCACTAGTAACTCATCTTCATCATCACTTTCAACTATATCATCGGGGTCGACATTAACGCCAACACAAAACAATACATTACGTCCACGAAAAAAATTATCATTTCGTGAACCAATAATAAGTCCAAAAGTTATTGTTTCCAAATCAGATACATTACCAAAAGCTAAAAAAATTCTTCTTTTCGACCAATGTGATGATGATGGTGACAATATTGATAGTAATAATCTTCAAATATACAATTTAAAATCAAAACGAAGTGGAAGTTTGATTGATTTTGAATTAGAGGTATATTATCATAAAAATTAAAAATGTTTAATTTAAATCCATATCCTTTTAAAATGAATTGTTTATTTAGTAAAGTCATCTCATATCGTATCATTCTTATTATTATTATTATTATTAATATTTAATAACATGTATATTTTTTAATGAATTACTTTTAAATGAAAATTTTATAATGCAATGCAATAAAATTAAATTTCACTGCGATTTTATTGAATTTGGTTTGAATATATACACAGTTTGATATTTATACATTTATTTTTTTCTCTATATTTATATTTATAGTCACAAGCCATGCGAATAGTTCGAACTGTTGGCCAAGCATTCGAAGTATGTCATAAATTTAATCTTCAAAAGAATTCCTTAGATCAACATGATGATCGTTCTGAAACACCATGTGATGAATTATCAGACAGATGTTCGGATCATATTAGTGATGATGACGATGATGATGATCATGATGAACTTCGTAAAGGTATATATATATATATATAATAATGTTTTATTTATATTTAAAAAAAATATTAATAAATAACTAATGCAGATATCAATTGATGTAGTGTTAATAATCATAAACTAAAACAGTAAAATATTCAAGAACATAATATTTTACATTTATATAAAAATTTTAAACGAAATAGAATCCTATATACTGAAATTTTGAAACTACCTTTCTTTTATTTTGGATCTAAATTTCACCCAGACTTAGATTAATATTTTTCCCATATGGCTGGTCATACCGCTGCCATTACCTGCACCGTCAAAACCACAAATTATGAAACCATCAACAACAACATGCTAATGTCGAACTCTAAAAACATCTGGCTGTTGTAGCGCGAATATTTTTATTTTTGTATATATAAAACAAACAATTTAATTGCAGGCAACAATAGTTTTTTTGTTTTCTTTTAATTTCTGGTTGATAGAATTTTTTTAATACATATATCTTTTAACCAAATGTATATAAACGCATCACAACAGAATATAAAATTATATTATATATATAAATATCTGCGGTATATATTTTTACACAATATATATAAAATTGTTATACAATTATATATATATAGAATTATAGATATATGTGGGAAAATATATATGTTCTACTATATTTGACGTCAAACGGCACCTTGGATTCAAAAGAAAAATAAAGAAAATCAAAATTAAAAACAAAATGAAAATAAAGAGATAAAAAATTGAAATTGAAAAGAAAATATCTTAACTGTACAGAATTCTATATATATATTTATATAGCACACATGTAGAATATAATATACCTTGTTTTCACGTAAATACACCTTGTTCGCGATTATAAACCTATATATACAAAACGATATTTATTGTGTTTTGCAAAGAAATGATTACATTTCAAAAGATGTATCTTTATTATTAGGGTTTTTTTTTGTAAATAGATTTTTTAAATACATTTTAAAAGGACAGTATTGACGAAATAAATTTCTTTATATATAAAGCAAGTATAAATAATCAATTTGTTTATATAATATAAGGCTATATGTCTCGGTTATCGGTTATCATCTTCCGGGATATCTTTAAGTAATTTTAATTAATACAAATTGATTCTAAATTCTTTCGATAAAAAAGATTAAGAGTCTTTTAGAAAAATAAAACGAAATTCTGAAAAATATCATCTGAAATTATAAATTATCCCTAAAATAAAATCATATACGTAAAAAATAGCACAGATCTATACGATCATCTATATTTCATAATTTTTGCGTGGATTATATATATTTTTAAATACATTCATCAGATTATATAACGATGCAATATGCGTTGATTTAAAATTTCTATATATACATATAATAATTATTTTATTTTAATATTCACGTTTTATGTATTTGCGTATCATTATTATAAATCATATTTTTTGATCACCTCTAAGACAAGCATCTGTCAACTAAATCGTTAATTGCTTAGAGATGTAGAACAAATTACATAATTTATATTATGTATTACGTTTTTAATGTTATTTTAATTTTTATATTCTTTTTGGTTTGTTTGTACAAACAAGTTGTATTTGTAAAAATAATATATACATAGGATAATATCATTCGTTTTTCCGCGGTCATCATTGATGATGTAAACTATAGTATATAATATATAAAAGAAAATTAATCTAAAACTATACACATATTATATTGACGTAATTCATATACTAACCAATTATTTACGCAGGTTAATTTTATTGCTTTGAATAAGGAGAAAAGTCAATAGTACAAGTATAATCTATATTAAATGTCCCTTGACAAGAGAATTTAACGTTATTAACGAGATATTTGGTATAAAATAAAAACGGAGTGATCAAGGGAAGTAAATTGAAGAATACAATTTAATAGAACGTACATTGTGTGGATATTTTCCATCGATACTATTATTGGGGAAAAATGTTATAACGTTATAGCAAGAATGAGTGTAAAAATAATTTAAATCATCGTAAATATAAATTCATAATGCGCCTATATATAAATGAATTCTATAATTTAAATAAAGTGTCAATCAATTATTGTGAATTGAACAAATGCAATTGCATTTCAATATTATTTGGAACATAAATTATATAAATAAAATATATTTAATTAACATTTTGAATGTTTGCATTATTTTATATACAACCAATATATTGACTAGTATATAATTATTTGATTATGCAATATATTATATGAATTCATATTTAATACATATTACATACGATCAGTCAGTTTTTTAACTATAATGCACTTTAAAAATATTTTTTAATTTGAAATTGACCAGCAATTTCAATTTTTTTCGTTACTGTTCTAATATTATTGATTCTATATACGCATAACTTATAATAAGAAAATTAAAATTACCAAATGGTATCATTTCGGGAAAACCATGACATAATCTTTATATAAAAAGATACATTTATTTTCTATGATTGTGATTTAATCTCTATAATTTTCCAAATTTCCATATTTCCAATGATTTAAAACCAATACATGACTCATAGTTAATATTTATCTTGCTAAAAGTATTAATTTATCTATATGCGAGGATATAACTATAATAATTCAATTTTCATAAAAATTAACATTAAATCATATTGTCTTATCTGTTTTCAGTAAAAAAAATGTTTATACCGATAAAATCTATAAAAATATACGCAACAATATGCAAATAATATTCAATCACCTACATATATCATATATATATATATTATAAGTAAATAAATAAACATTTTACGTCAAAGTCTATTAATAAATTTAGTTTAATATTCAAATAAAATAAACATTTTTTTTATTAATTTTTAAAGAATGTTTCAACTCATATTATTTATTTTATTTACCTAATATTAATTTTTTTCTTCTTCTTCAAAGTATATTAAAAATTTTTATCGTCTTAAGTAATGCCTATGTGGAAATTTCAAGATTCACAATTTAAAGAATTTCATTCACTTTCAGTTTCTTTAAATTGGAAACATTTCTTTCAAATCAAAAGAAACTATATATATTTATCAATAGGAAACCGTAACGGTTATTTCCCCCGGCAATTTTGAATGGCAAAATGTAGGAAATTTCTAGGAATTTTTTAGCTAAAAATATTTCATAATCCATGATAAGTGTCTAATTACTATTTTACCCAGGATTATTTAATAAGCTGGATCCTCAATTTGGATGAAAAATATTCATAATACAAATTTTTCAATAGATTTCCATTACAATTACACCATTTTTAATTTTAATTTCGTCATTTCCCATTCCAAGATTCTTTTTTAATTCAAATTTCGATTCTAAACTATGATATAATTTTAATTTTTACAGATCGATTAGCAGTATCACAAGATGTTCCACCAAAAAGACCAAATCATTTAGATATTGTGCCAATGTCCAATTATAATAATAATAATAATAATAGAAAATCACCTATGGTAAGTTATCATAAAATAAAATATATACAATAATATACATAATAAAAAATTAACCTTTCATTATATATTTTACACTTCCAACGATTAGTATTTTTAGATTCTATATTATATTCACATTCATATAACTTTTTGAAAACCATATTTACGTCTATAAGATCATTTATCTATATAAATATATATCTATATTCTATAATATATGGCAATGGTGATATAGAAAATAAATAAAATTAATATAAAAACATGAAATTTTCGCATAAAAATTTAAATACTTTAATTTTATCATATATTTTGTGATATATCACTTAATTACTTACACGTGTGGATCTATACTAGTTTTTATTTGGCATTTTATATAAATTGAATTTTTAATTTCATATACACTTTATCCCTTTTTATACCACACACCCACACACACACACACACACACAAACAATATACATAAATATATGTTATAATAAAAAAAATTTCAGAAAGAAAATGATGATAATTTATTACCACTACCAAAAATGCAGAATATTTCACCGTCACCATCATCAATCAATAATAATATACCAACACCTAATAATACACCAATTGTTGCAACTAATGGAACTGCATCGGTTAATGAAATCCAACAATTACGGGAACAATTAGAACAACAAGCATTACAGACAAGACAAGCATTATCTCAATTGATGTTGGTTAGAGAACAATTGATAACCGAAACAAATGCACGTATTGAAGCTCAGGTATACATACGGAATTTAATGATACAAAAATCTTAAATATATTAGGTAGAAAAATAAAAATTAAAAATAAAATGTAAATATATTTTATATTTATTTATAAATTAGGCAAGAACACAACAATTATTACAACAAAATCGTGAACTACTAGAACATTTAGCATCAATCGGTGGATACAATGAAAATGATAGACCTGGATTAACGTCGGCAACATTAGGATTGGCACCTCAGGTAATTATTTCAATGCTTTATGGTTATAATATAAAAATAATTTTTTTTGTTATGGTTTTTTTTATTAATAAAAAAACAAATTGCAACCTATTTTTTAGTTGTTTGATGTTTTATCTATATATGAATTTTATTTATATGCTGTCGTTGTTATTACCCAAATAATATATGTATTACAGATAAGAATTTTAATATATATTTGGAAAAAAAAAATATAAAAAAATACTCGCAGATTTATTCGACATATATTCGATAGTATTTTCCTTTTTTTTTTGTTTTGTTTTCGCAGACTCTTATTATAACAAATATTTTTGTTGTGTTGTTTTATTTTATTTATAATTACAAATTTCTCAAAATTAAGATAAAATACAAAAAAAATTTGAGACAGCATGAATTTATTATATTTTTTAATGATTTTTTTTCCTCGAAAAAAAAAACAAAAATTTCCAATGTGTTATGCGTGTTTTGTTGAGGCATGTATATTTATTTATTTTATTTAAATTTTTTTTTTTACTTTTTTTGATGCTGTTGGCTGTCATTCAAAGTTGTGTATATGTTTAATAAAATATATATACCGTTAACTATATTTTATTTATTTATTTTATTTATAATTGTTTTTATGTTGTATATTTATACCATAACGATTTGTGTAATTCAGTGATTTACGTTTTTATTTTTAAAATAAGGAATTAGAGGTAATTGCAGGTAGGTATATATATTAAATAATTTGTTTATATTTGTAAATGACTGAATTGTTGTATATAGAATATGTTAAATAAAAATCACATATTCACCGTGGAAAATAATAATCATATAAGGTAAGGTAATTTTTTAACTGCTTTAGTTTTTATACAATTAATTTTTCATTTATATTAAAACATAAATTAATTTAAAAATTATTTTTTTTTTGATATTATAAGGCTTTTTGTAGAACAAAAATATTTTTTTGCACGTTAAAAATAACAAAAAGTAACAATCTCAAGTCAGAGATATATATAGAGGTATTAATTTGTATGTTAAATATAAATCTTATGGGTATGTATTTAAATTTTTTTAACTATATATAGTATAAATATAAATCGTGTTACTTTACAGTATGTGATTTGAGGGCAATAATTTTCCTTTTAAACATTATTATTTCTGATCGCTGACTGAAAACAATAATTTATAGGATATAGATAGGTAAATTTATCGCCAATCAACTCCTCATAAAATTTTAATCTAATATGATGTGTTACAGTAATATCCCAAAAAACACCTTTATAGGCAAACGATGGAATCAGAAAAAAGTTTTTCTATTTTCATCAAATCCTTGTATTGAAAATTTGATTAGAAACAAAACGAATTCAAATAATAATCCCTTGTATTTTTATATATCATCTCTTTTATTTTTGCAATTTTCTCGATAAAGAAACTCATATGCAAACTATAGTCAATTTTGTACCTCAGATCGTATATACTAAAGTAGCAACAATTAAATTGTGAGTTAATATTATTTTGATATTTTTGAGCTTTATATAACAAAAATTTAAAATATATTTCATTAAATTTTAATAATTATTATGTAATATAATAAATAAAATAAAATTATCAATAATATTTTCAGCCAATAATGATATCAACAGCCGATTTAATTGATCCCGGTTCACCGGTTAGAAAATCATTTTTACAATCACAGAACAACACCAATAATAATAATAATAATAATAATAATAGCAATAATTTAGCAACAATCAATCAACAATTAAATACATTAAGCCAACAATTGAATGGATTGAATCAACAAAGTCAAAATTTACAAAATTTTCAAAATTTAAATTATGGATTTAATAGCGTATTAACAAATATCAACAACAACAATAATAATAATAATAATACGGCTTTGAATAATAGTAATATTTTAAATAACAATACAATACCAAATCATGATTATATACAACATGATTTATTTCAATCAAATCAAGATCTATTAAATAGACTACAAAATTTAACATTAGGATTAAATAATAGTAATAATAACACAAATAATATTAGTAATAATAATCTTAATAGTATTAATAATAATAATAATAATAATAATCATAGTAATAGTAATCTTAGCAATATAAATAACAATTATTCCCCACAAAATTCATTTATTTATACAAATCCGAGCCAACAATTTTCACAAAATAATTTAAATTTATTAAATACTCCGTCGAGTATAGGTAATTTAACGCCATCGCCGATATTATCGCGAAATTCATATTCCGGTAGCCCATTAGATGATAATTTAGGTATAAGTATGGACAGACATTTAGATAGAGTAGTAACAGGAGTAACAAGTGGTAGTTTAAGTGGTAGTGGAAGCAGTAGCGGTTTAAATGAAACTCAATTTATACGTCCATTATCACAAGTGGGTACACTCACCACATTAGATACGGATGGTAAAGTAAAAGTAATTGTACCAATGGCGGGCGGTGGAGATTTACATACAACATCATCATCAGCATCGTCCACATATCGACGACAAAATGATAAACGTGTAACATTACCTGAATTCGTAACGTTAAAGGTAACCGATGAAAGTGGTAACATTACAAATACACGAAAATTATCGGCAACACCCAGTTTTATCCAAAGAAGTACCAGTGAAAAAGTACCGAATCGTAGTCAAATTATGAGTGAAGTACAGCGTACAACTTGGGCAAGACATACAACCAAATAGTTATATAGATTTACGCTCCTTTTTTTTTTAGATATTCCAAAAATAATTATACATATAAATATTTGATAATGACAAAAATATAT
Organism: Dilophus febrilis; assembly: GCA_958336335.1. Classification (NCBI taxonomy): domain Eukaryota; kingdom Metazoa; phylum Arthropoda; class Insecta; order Diptera; family Bibionidae; genus Dilophus; species Dilophus febrilis. The sequence continues at coordinate 25,074,468 of OY284469.1, read as the reverse complement.
ATATCCATATAAAATGTATAGCATTGAACTTGAATATATATATTATAATAATAACATATCACTCGAAAAATATTTAATCCAAAAATTTATATACAAACTTTATTGAAAGTTCAGATATCATTTTTTTTATAAAATTGGATAAAATTTGAAGCCAATCATTTATTATTTGCTAACCTTTTAATATTTTTTAACATTTCATTTCATCTTTTATTCAATATAATAATTTTCTATCTATATTAATTTTTTATCCAATCAATTTAATGTAAATTATAAAATGAAATCACAAAATAATACACATCAATTTTCCACCACATATAATTTCTGACTGCAAGAAAACGATTGTTTAACAAACCAAAAAAAAAAAATCGGGCCTTAAGATAAACATTTGTAAATTTTTGGATATATAACTTTCTAAATCCTTCAACATATCAATATATATACATACAAAATAAAATAATACAAAAACGCATATAAGATTATTATTTACAATCTAAGGGTAAAGAAAATTTGTATTATTATATCCGTATATATATTCGGTATTTGAATTATGGTCCATATCACTTTTTCACCATCTAACTATATAACTATGTTTATATATATATTATGAAAATGGGATAATACCTTTTTTTTATATCTTCTATATATAATACGAGTATTTACTGTAATACATATATTTATATATTTGGTTTGTATATATCCTTAATTCTATATGTGCCAAAATATAACATGCATAGATGAAATAAGCCAAAGTAAATCTCAATTTGTATACATATTTTAAGAGAAAAATAAAATCCGAATGTATATACTTGGATATATTGTCAAAACGTACAGCAAAAATGTATATAAAGTAATAAGTTCTTATATGCTGCTGTGTTTTAAGAAGAATTTACCCTTATCACAATAAAAGTTTATGTATTGCATGTACTAGATTGTTCAATGAGTTCGCGTTCAGAAATCAGTTAGAAGAAGATGATAGCATCAATTTTTGTTAAATGCAAAGAGAATTTTTAATAAATTCGTCGATTACACCAAACTGGTAAAACAATTAATTCAGATTATTATTGTAACCTCGTGGGCTAATTGGATGCAAAAGTTTATGAAAAATGATCAGGATTATACGGAAGGAAAAAAACATCTCAAATGAAGATATTTATCTCCCAGTTCGGACTTCTTACGCGTTTCACAATTCAAAAAATTTTTACGTGGAAAGCGATTTTTATCAATCGATTTTGCAGATCTTCCGAAAAACCACTACAGAGATAGGTTTAATAAATCCTAGAGGAAGAAGTGTATTGAAGTTTCTGACATTTATTATCGGTCTGCAAACTCATTAAAACACCTAGTGCTAATATACTTCTGTTTCACATAAACTCAAACACGTAAGAGCAAACAAATAAAACCAAAATAATGCTTTCAACATACATTACTGTTAAAAGAAAAGTTTTACCTTATATACCTATATTATATATATATATATATATATATATATATTATATATATATATATATATATATATATATATATATATATTGAAAAATGACGAAGAAACGTTAAGAAACTTTATTTAATAAATTCTTCTTTTCAGAAAATTATAAAAATGAACACCACATTTTGCTTTGACAAATAATATATATTGTATTTTATATGGTATATAACGAAAGTTATATATAATACATTTCAATATTAACCTACTAAAATGATTTATTGACTTAATAACATTTGTGTGTGTGTGGGTTTATTGACCGTCATTGAAATTTTCATTAGGATTAAATAAGAAAGGTTTGTTGTTTTTTTAACAATCTTATAACCCTAATAAAAATATTCTTTATATATATAGATATTAGAAGAGACATTTGTGTGATGTTTTTCTTATAAACTCTTTGATAATACAAATATTTTAACCTTTTAAATTGAATTTTTTTTTGTTTCTATTTATATGAAAATGTCTATTGAAATGATCCTTATGTATAAACAAAAAATTTATTTGAACCGATTTTCTATATGAATTGCGACATTCAAAATTAAAGCTAATTTTAAAGCGAATTTTATTTACGTAATAACGAAATAAAATGATTTACTATTTTCTCATACAAGCTTAATTCAAATTTTCAAATTCAATGGTTGATTATAATCAAATAATTGCATTTTTCTCGATACGACCTCATAATTCGTTGTGAAATGTGAAAAAATTAACTTAAAAATTGATGAGAATTTTCCACAATCACTTTTCAGTGATAAAGTTTGTATATAAATACATTTTTACTTCCCTCTTCTATATGCCTTTACCTTTAAAATAATTAAAACAAATTCTAGATTAAATTAATTATTAAGGAAGAAAAAATTATTGCAGTGATATTGAAAATTATTAAAATTTAAAATAGAAAAAAAATGGAAAATAAAATACAAATAAATTTTATTTATCCATTTTCAAAGTTTATATTTTATAAAATTAACTAATTTTAAATATCTTTATATCTTATAAATAAATAAAAAAGAAAAATATTTAAAAATTAAAAAGAAAAAAATTTTATTATTATTATTTATTACATTTAAAAATGATTGTTGAACAATTGAATAAAATACGATGTATTTGTGGTTAATTATTTAGAGATATATGTTTAGATATAAATTAACAAATATAAATATATATATATAATATTTACTGTATAGTTATTTAGTATTAAATATTAAAAAACAAAACACACAGTTGTAATCATAAATTTTTAAGATTTGTTAAACAAATTGATATGAAAGTATAATTAAAATTGATTTTTTTCTTATATAAATATTCAATTTTCTATTTTATAAACTTTTTTTTAATATAATCCCATTTGTATAGAAAAGGTTTAAAATTTATTCAAATGCAATGCAAATAATAGAAAAATCCACAACAAAGTTTAGGATTTTAGCAATTTAATTGCAATTATTACAATTTATAAAAATCAATATAATTTAAATTATGAAAGATCTTTGAGTCGACTTTTTTACTCTCATCCGACTGATATGGTGTCCGCTGGTACATTTGATTTTGATAAAATATCTTACGCAGATTGATTAAGTTTTAACTTATACTGATGATTTTTAAGTTAACTCAATTCAAGTCATCTCAATTTGTATTCCCATAAAATACGATAATATATATAACATATATACATATAGATAAAACTTCAAATTCTTCAAATGTACATAATGTTGAATATAAATTGAAATATTTAATTTATTTAATTTAATATATAATTATTATTTTTAATCCCATTTTAATTTATTGTATAGCTATCGTCATCGGCAAAAATTGCACGTTGGTTTCAATTAAATTCAAATCCAACATCATTGTCACGTCCCGAAAGCGGTTTTGTGTCGGGTGATTCTCGATCGGAAAAATATCACGAAGATCAACATTATATTTGTCGTCTGAATGCATTAAATAAAGATCATCATCCGGACGTTGATTTATGTGATGAATATCTTTTAGTTGAAGGTGCCAATAATTTATGGAGTAAATTAACAGTGAAAAAACGTAAAAAATTATTAGGTTTACGTTTAGGTAAAGTTACAACATTTTAATAATGGATTTAAAACCCTAAATAATTATTCTCCTTAATTTGTAGTTTAGAATATATTTAATAAATCAATTGAATTATTCATAAAATTAAATTTAATAATAATTAGTATTAAATTTTTAAATATAGATAATTAAATATAATATTATTTTGCCTAAATAGTAAAAAGTAAATATTCTGATCTATATATATTAATACATATATAATTTGATGTGACAAATATATAAAAATTATCTTTCATAATCCATTTCTTATTTTTTATTTACAGTAAAATTAAATAAGAAATTAATAATTAAATTAATTTTTTTATTTTATATATAAATTATATGTATACATTTATATATGACTGCGGTATATTTAACTTATAAATGATTGATGAATTAAATTATATCGAAAAATAACTTGAAAAAAAGATATAGGTATTTTTATACATATATGGAAAACAGCCATATTAATTTTATAATTATTTTAAATAGATAATTATATAAAATTAATTTTTGTCAATTAAATAATTAAAAATATATATCGAAATTAGATTTTTTTTTAAATTAAGTTTAAAAAGATAAAATTTAACGTTTTTAATTTAATTTTTTTATTTTTTGCTTTTATAATAATTCAATTTCTTTTTTTAATTAAATTTATAATCTTCGATATTGACTCAATTTTAATTTTGTATTAAAAAACTAATACTTACGGGATAAAAATTAATTTATTATAACCATGATTAATTTTTTTTTTTTTAAATAAAACACATTTTTAAGACTGATATAATTTAAATTGAAATATTTTTGTTTTTTTTAATAAAGTAATATAATAATATTTTTAAATATAAATTGTTTTGTTATTATTTCTAAATTTTCTTTTTTTTTGTATAATTTAAAAGTTATAGTATATTTAATATATAAAGCGAAAGGTAAAATACATTTTTCATTATCAAATTTTTAAAATGACTTCGTCGATTCTTCAAATAATGTATTTATTGTGTTACAGATTACAGTATACTATATATTAACCTGAAAAAATTAAAAATAAATTTATTAATTGAATACTCTCATGTGGACATATGTTTTATTGCCATTGATCACTTTTGAGTTATGAACATTGGAAAGATAAAAATCTGAATTTTGTTATGAATTCTACAGCTAATACTAATTTTTAAGAAGAAGAAAAAAATTATAGCTCTTATAATAACATTCCTAATTTTGAATAATATAATGATATTATCGTGGCCAAAAGAAAAATAAAGGTATAATCTGAGCGATACTGTATATCTAAAGAGATATTAATAAAAATTAAACAAAAAACTTTTAATAGGAGTATACACACAAACTCGATTATATGATATTTCTATAATTTTGTAAATGATTCTATTTATATATAGATATATCAGAAGGAATATTTTAGTTGAAAAGCTCTATACTGGTTTTTCGTATATTTTCACCATTACAGAATAAAAGAATTTGCCTGTAGACAAAATAAAAAAAAAGCTTTATAAAGATAGTAAAAAACAGTTCTATGCATATATAATAGAGTACCACAAAAGTAAATGATGATGTGTATAAAGTAAAAACTATATGTATATATATATACTAAAAACATAATAGAAATTGAAATATAAATTCAACAATATAAAATATGTATAGTATATGATTGTATCTATGTATATGGTTTATGGTATATGAAAATTAACTGTTGATTCAATTTGAAAAGGAATAATAAAACACAAAAAAATACACATCGCATTTTCATATATTAAATTTTTTTAGTATATCATATACATAACCATACCCCGTATTGAACTATTATACATCTAAATATATATATTTATAAAGACGCATATCTTTCAATATGTAAATATGTAAATATATGGTAATATTTGTAGACCCGTAGGAAGCACTGGGTTTTATATTGAATTTGTAATAATTGGAATCGGCAGGTCGAAATTTAAGCTTTGTACGCAATTAATGAATCAGTTGTTTCCCGATATGAATTCAGACGGTCCCAATTTCATAAAAAATATACCTCACATTTTTAACTCGAGGTAAATAGAAGTTTTGTATTCGTATTGTTACTTTGAAACATTCGTAAGGGCCACATTTCGCGTCAGCATTTATATATATTTTATCTAAAATTATTTACATCGCTGTGGATTGGCCCACAATCAATATAATGCATACACATACCGTACATTTATACATTTTTCTGGTTGTATTTACATTTTTTTTTTTTTAACAATCATTGAAATTGAAAATATATTCTTTTATTTTTATTTCCCGGATATAGGAAATGAAAATATATCAATTTATATATATCGCATAGCTATACAATTTTTACACATCAGAAAATGTATTTAAATTTACATATGGAAATCATAAAAAAAATATATATATATCAATGATATCGTATATAATTTATACTTTATTTCTTGTGTAAATAAATACATAACATTAACATCTATATATTTGGATAGAGATATATATTAAATTTAATAATATCAGATAAAATGAATGCTTTGGAATTGGAATCTCTTGAGAAAAATAATTCAATATTGATATGAGAAATTGTGTTGAAATAATAAGGGATGTTTTGCGATTTTGTTTTTTAGAATTGTTTCATTCAATTTTTAAATAATTTATGTATGTATGTACATGATTTTCTTAAAAATACTACATTATTATTTATAATAAAATTGGTGGAATTTGATTTGTAAAAAGTTTAATTTAATTTGTAAAGACGTTGAATTATAAATGTAAAAAGTTGAATTTGAAATGTAAAACGTATATATGATGGATGTGGGTGGGTTGGGTATGTCTGGGACAAATATATATATAAATACATTTTTTTTGTGCAAAATTGCGTTTTTAATTGACATTAAATATATTTTAGTAAAAATAATAAATATAATTAAATTTTTTTACAGTATGTGTAAGTGCAAAAAGAGATTACTCATTTCTTTTTTTTTTAACAATATTTTATTCCCAACACTCCCTTTATTGTTAATATATATATATGCTCGCATAAATTATGTGATGTAAAAATTATTACAATGTGCCATATATTTATAATATTTATGTTTGTAAAATATAATTGTTGTAATGAAATAGAAAAAATATATATCATGCTAATAATTATAAATATCCATATACATACATATACGTATATAATTGCTATAGTTCTTCATATAAGAATATTATGTAATTGTAATATATAATGATAAAGTTCAAACAAAGTTTTCATAAACTCATCAACGGAAATATATATACAGTAAAAAATACTTATAGAATATGATATGTGAAATGTGATGTAGTTGTTTGTATACGCATATATAGTATAATAATGTTTTACGTGTTCTATAATTGCATGCGAATTTATGTAGAAATGTTTTTTCACTATTATGTACTAGGAAATCTGTTGAATCACTTATATATACACGATGTTTTTGTTTTGAATAAGTTTCATTTTCATTGAAGTGATGAACTCGTTTATATGAACAATAGATATTCATTTCATTACACGTTTTAACCAATCCCAAAAGAGATCGATTTCCCACTGCGGTCACAAATACTGATTGTTGTTTCAAGTGTGGGTCTGTTAGCGTTATGAATTAGAAATATAATCAAAAATATATACTATACAAAAATTTAAAAATCTATCAAGTAAAACTATATTCAATTAGGTGCCACTTTTACCACTTTTAATACCCGTGCAATTACATAAAATCAAAATATACCACACACAAAAATACAAATATGGTTTTTAGATACAACTTTGTTTTTGTTAATATCATATATGTCATATATATATATATATATACATGCAAAATGTAAATAATATAATTAAATCCACAACAATATTCTATTGTATTTTGTCAACTTCTCTATATATTTATACATAAAATAAATTGTCAAACATATTCGAAAACAAATATGTGTATATGTACTTGATATATGTGGTTGGTTTTGTGGTTGATAAAGTTTATCCTTTTATATATATATATATATATATATAGTATTTATTTGTATATACAAGATGTTATGAAATGTTTTGTATCAAATGCATTGTCTCCATCAATTTAAAATACAATTAACCTTATCATATTTGTTGATCATAAAAAAAGATTTCTTTCAAGAAAACTATTTGCGAAACTATTATTTAAGTCAAAATAAGTTAAATGTTCTATATATAGTAGTTTAAAACACTTTTTGCAAAGTATCCCTTTAAAGAGATGATTTCAAACAATTCTTTCTGTTACACCAAGTAAATAGGATATAGTGAGTAGGTAGTAAATAGACATTATTTAAATGTATGTAATTTAATAATTCTAGCATGGTCACGTGTATGATAAACATTTTATATATATATATATATATCTATTTGGAAAAACTAATTTTCCGTTAAAAACTTACATATGTATATGTATGTACAATATCACATTTATGATGTTATAAAATAAAAAGGAAAATATGTACATATGAATATATCATAAAACTAAAAGTATATATCTATTAAATAAATATATTTATATATACGCATATTAAAATGATAATGTACATGCAAAAACATCCCCACTTAGTTTATTTTATTTTATTATTCTATTTTTTATTTTTTTGGCACTATGAATATACATCACATACACCTGTAAATATTCAGATGATATAATTACAAATAAAAAATATACTATACAGGTGATGTGGGTGGCGTAATTTTCCATGTGCTATAAAACTCTCTGTTTTCCATATATGTGTATAATATATATATAAAGATAAAATATATCGTTAAAAAAAATATGATATTATATATTTTATTTTTTAAGTAAAAATAAAACACATTTAAAATAGAAGTAATATATAAATTTCCCATTCATATCGCGTTAATATTTTTGAATTCTTTGGTGTTCACGATGTATTAAAGTATTTTTTATTTTGTTTGTACCCGTGAAAATTATACATTTTTTTGATATAAATAATATTTATTTTATAAAATAATATAATTTTATTGTGTGAACAATGTAATTAATAAATAAAATAAAAAATTGTTTGTCAATAAATAAATATTGTTTTATAATTGGTAAAAAAAAATCAAACAAATTTGTGTGTATTTTAAAATTATAGATAAAATTGATTATTATATATAGAATAAAATCAGTGAAAAAATGACTGATCAATATTCGGATAAAAAACAATATCAAAAACCTGGTATTTTACGTTTGGATATTAGTAAACCAAGACGTTCATCAGGTGGTTCCGTTGAATTTCGAAGTCAACCGGAATTATTGGGAGAGGTAAGTAATTTTATTTATCTTTTTATCATTTTTTATTTTCTGTTAAAATATTTTTGTTTTAGAATTTACCATTCACTTAAAATAAAACTTTATGAATACTAATTTAACAAATTTATTCAAACATCTAATTTATATAACATATAAATATTCTAATTTTAATATTTAATATCATATAAACGTTAAGGGATTTATTATACATTTTTTTTTTTTTTGGTTTATATATTTATTTAAATACCTAATTTATTTTAATATCTAAATGTAAATTTTACCTTTGGGAAATAATCCTCAATTTGATGTTAGCGCAAGGTATAAATAAAGTGAATACATTTGATATGATCTCAAAGGTATAATATTTGTTTATTCATTACCGCATTATAATGTTGTTATTGTTCAGTTTATTATCTGATTGTTATATTGGAGTTTTGTTTTTTATTTGATGGAATTAAAATAATTTATTTAACATACACCTGAAAAAAATAAATACATTTTAATTGTTTTTGTTATATGAAAATTTTAAATATATATTTTATTTAATATTAATTAATAAGCGGGTTTTTAAAACAATGATTTTTTTTGGTTTTTGTTAAAAAACAATCTTAATTTTTCAGAGTTCTGAATGAATAAAAGAAAAAAATTATTGAATGAATTTTTTCGAAAAGATATTAAGAAATTTAGTATCACTTACCACTTTTTCTTTTATAGTATCCCATCAAATCTCCTGTCATATATTTCCATTGACTTAAAACGGATGCAACTACATTTAATTTATCAAAAAAGTAGTTCACAAACTGTTTTCTTCAATATTTTAATCTCCTCCAGATCTAACTTGACTACTCTATATTCTCCAACCGTTTTCATCAAAAAATATTCGCATTTTTTTATAATACTTAATAATAAACTCTATAGTTACGAATTGTTTTTTTTTTTGTAAGGGAACGATTTAAAAAAATCAAAATTATATGTTGTCAATTAGAAGTAATCTTATAATTCATCATTATTTGTCATATGTCGCATGTATTATATTATAAATGTATAATCATAATGGAAAAACAATCGTTTCGTATTATGTTCATGAAAGGTATAACAAGAAAGATATATTGTCGTTTGCAAAAAATAAAGGCATTTCGAAAACTATTTATTTTATATGTTTAACATCCCAAAGAATATATTTATTTAAATTATTTGATTCAAATGTCCGAAGCTACGATTATTTACAGTTTAGTATACCATCGATATTCTATATGACACAAAAAGGACATTCTATATATATAACCATAAACATTTATATATATATTTGTTTATTTGATATTATATCATACGTGTATTTAATTTCATTGATTATGTATTACAAGCATTCTTTTATTATAGGTCTTTATATACAGGGTGCTCTTAAATGTAACACAGTATGTACGAACCGGTGGTAATTCTATAATTGAATTAAAATCGAACTGATTCTATAAAAATTTTTGATTCAAAAAAAAAAAATCGTCTGTATTGGATTTATTCTTATATCTTGGAATTAGAAACCTAAATCAGAAAAACGTCGCAGAGATTAATTTCAAATCCATTATAGAAACAGTCATCGGATCTATTCTATTTCTGGTACCTTTTAGATCACCTAGTTACCTCGATCACCTAGATATGCAAATATGTTTATATATATATGTTTATATATATGTTTATATATATTGCTTTATCAAAATATATAAAATAAAAAATAAAAAATAAATATATAATATAGGTATATAGTCAAATATTTAGTAAATTTTTATTATCGTATATTTTATATATACAATTACTATAGGCCCTCGTATAACAGGGGTACTTATACATAGCAGTTTCGACATTACGCGCGTTTCCATTGTTCAAAAATAACCTGAAATTGTTAATGAAAATTTTGTACGTCTTGGTGAATGGGGAATTAAAAGATCTATCATAAAGTTTAAAAAAAACGTCTCATATCGGAAAACAAAGTCCTATTACCCATGTTTATTCAATATGCCATTGTTGGCGTATATAATTTATACACGACTTTTCTATACCCACTTACGACCGTGTTGTACGAGGGTCTACTATAAATAACTTATAAAATTTTGATATCCTTGTACAGTACAGTTTTTTATTTTCTGTAAAGGGAAAGGAAGAATTTGTGAAATTTATTTAACGCGATTTGTTTTTTATTTTTGTTAGATATAGGCGCTCCCACTCATCCATCCATTGTCCTTTTTCATAGTGTGTATATATACCTATATTGTATATATGTCGTAATATGTAATTTTAAACATATATATTTATAAATATAAATATTCCATATATACATATATAGAAGTTACAATATGTTTTTTTTTACAATATGTTTATATATGACAACATAAAATGAACGATGAATAACACAAACTACCAATTTTTTTATTATTAAAATTAATATTTCTACTGAATGTATGGTATAGTATATGTATGTTACATATATAAATATAAATTTTATCATACTGTATATATACTTATAGAGAAAAATATGATCACAACATGATATCAAGTTAATATTTTTGTTTTTTGCTGATTATCCCCATTATTATTATTATTATTATTATTACATATAATAATTTCCAAGTATTTAGTTTAATACAACATTATATATATATATATATTATATATATATATATATACATAATTGTTGTAGACCATATTATTATTGTATGTAAGATTATCAACCTATATAAAATGATATACAGATTCATAAACATTAATAAATTACAAACAATCCATTATATTATATTATAGTCTATGCTTAAGTATAAATTAAAACGCAACAAGGATACCTTTTTGCATAATTATATACAACTCATACAATACTACTCATCATATATGTTTATAAAATATATGATAAATGTTTGTATTTCTCATTCGTTTTTTTCTTTTTATATATCCTATATATCCCTATATAATTGTAATAAGCGCAGGATGGACTGAACATTCGCTTTTTTTAATGAAATATATTGTTTCAATGAAGTCGTTTAACATTTACTATACTATATATAACATATATCAGATATAATATTCTTATATTATAAGCACATAAAGAAGACACGTTCGCAAATATCATAAGTGAATGGAAAACTATCAATTTATAAGTTTAGTTTTCATTTTAAAAATATATTAAAAATATATCCTGTTCTATATAATATATATAATTTCTCATTTTTCTCACAAGGAAATAGTTTTTCCCATTCCATTTTATCATTTATTATTGTGTTCCATTGTATTGAATATGTTAATGAACTATTTTGATATGGATATGTATAACTATGGTGAACTATATAAAACCATTATATATAGACAATATATGTATGAAAATAAAGAAAAAAATATTCCTACATATGTGCTTAAAGCTGAAAATGAAATTTTATTGAATATGTCGAATAATTTTTCATATATTGTTTTATATAATCGTTTTTTTTTTGGATATACAATTCTTTTATATACATACAATCGAAAACTTTGAATGATGCGATTCACCATAGGTGATAAATAAAAATGATTTCGTGACTGTTCAAATGCCCCGCATGTTTATCTACACATATACACTTAACCCCATATATATTTATATATAGATAGATAGATTTACATAATATATATCATATGGCAAAATTTAATCATTCGATAGTTCAAACACATAGGGTAGTAAAGTATATATATTAAATGGTAAACTATATATATTAAATGGTAAATGAACTTAAATGTGCGGGTATCTATTAAATAAATTATCAAAATTTAAACAAAAATTCGTTTGATAGTTTGTAAATTTCAACCAAAATTAATTAATATCAAAAAATCTTTCATCAAAAAATTAATTTTCTTGACATTTTTATCTGAACGGCTTGACATATTCATATATATCATACCTCGCTCGCTATAATCAAGGTATTAAAAAAATCCAAAGTTTATGAATCAAAAAGACTCATATTTATAATAAATGTTGGTCAGTTCTTTGCATATTTTAACGGAATCAATTTCATAAATTCTGATGTATAATATTCTTGAACATACACATCGAATTTTATATTTGGTATTCACCCTATACACTTTGATATTCATAATTTTTTAATCAAACCACAAAAACAACACAAAATTATCTACTTATAATGTGTATATATATATAATATATATATAAATATAGCATTATATATTTATGAATTCGACATATATATTGAAGTTAAAAAATATCCTTAGATATTTTTTTCACCTCAATTCAGTTCTCGATATATTTTTCTTGTGTAAATAACACAAATTAAGCATTCGAAATAATTAGTGATTAAAAAAAATAATTTTTCAAATCAAACTTTTAAGATATTTTTCGAATTGATTTTTTTTTTATTTATTACAATTACAAATTTTACTTTGATTGAAACTTTTATTAAAAATTGTAATTGAATATTCAAATTATTACAATTAAATGTGATAATTATATACATATATAGTGATGCAATAAATAAAAACAATAATAAAATATAAATATTAATTAATTATGATTATATGAAAAAAAAATGATCAAAAAAATTAATTATAATATGGAATAGAAAAAAACGGTATTCATGATATCATATACATATATATAAATTATAAATTTACGACTTGTGTTGAAATTTATTGCTGTGCTGATGTTCAGTGATAGATAAAAAAAAAAAAAGTGAAAAGAAAATTACATATAAAATGGATCAATATGATTATTTTTTGCCATTTATTAATTCATTTTCTAAATATATTACTTTTATACAATATATTATAGTTTTTGTGCACACTCCTTGTAAATATTACGAATAAAAAAAAGTGGAATAATGGAAATAAATTGTGAGTTTAGAAAAATATGGCGAATATCTATATAATATTCAAGTTAAAATCACACTCGGTGAATGATAAATACTCGCACTGAAGAAATAATAATGTAAAGATTAAAATAAATAAAGTTATTCGAGTTTTTTTAAAATTTATTTTTTTTTGTGATAATATATAGTTTCTGTAAATAACTGATGTGATTAAATTAAATATTTAAAATAAATGAAAATATTGAATAACCAAAAAAAAAATCTAGTGATAAAATTTTTAAAAGTGTAATATTAAAAATAAAACTATGGTGAATGTATGGATATAAGTTTTCAAAACATGTAACTTTAAAAACAATTAAGGAAAAAAAATATATACATATATATATATATATAAATAAAATAAACTAAAACATTGATTTGAATAATTTGAACGAAACACGCCTTAAGTAAGATTATATTGTATTTAAAAGTTTTTTTTATAAATGTCCTTTATAACATTAAATCATCGAGATCAAATGTAATTTAAAAATTTATTATAAATAAAAGTTTTATATATAGGCTTCTTATCAGGACTTAACTAACATAAGTCTCCAATAATAAGACTTATATTGCATAAATGTCATTAATCAATTTCCATCAGATAGAATTTTCTTTATTTACTTTATACATTATATACATATATATTACCATATACTTAACTTAACTTAAAGAATCAGACATAATTTATAATATTCACATTTTGTTTTTCTTTTTTTTTATTAATACAATATGCCAATATAGATATTATAGATTTGAGAAAATGAAGAAGATGGAACAAGTCGTTTATAAGCCATTAATACATATAAAAATTAAGTGTTTTTTTTATATAAAGTTACATTTATTGCATAAATAACATATACATGAATGATAAAAAGTGTTTGATAGAAATATTTATTTTCATGTGATTTTCACCGTCAATTCATATTTTAACAACCTGTCATAATATTTCTGTATACAAATATTTATATTAAATTTTCCATTTTCTCTTTTTCTCGTATAAGCAAGGGAAACAAAAATGAATAGGCCAATGATTGAATTGAATATTAAAGTTTGTATACGCATTTAATTTTGAAAAATAAATCACAGATTTCAAAATGAAACATTCATATATTAACATTTTTAAAAAGTAAAAACAAAAGTTTCGTAAACTGGAAACCCCGAGAAATAATTATAGTCATTTACGGTACGTAACTTAATAGTTAAAGTTTTCAATTTTTAAATTCTAAATCGGTTATGGTCTGGTTTTCATATTTTCCACATTTCAACATAATTTTTTTTTCTCTTGTCAGCTTGCATAGTCCCAAAAACATCAATTTTTATGCGTTATATTCTCGTAATAATCTATAGAAACATATCATTAAAAATCGTAAACCATCGCATCCATTTTTGATTTATGCAGGCGTATAATATTAATAATATATAATTATATAATAATCAATGTCATGTATTTATATTTCATATAGATATATACATATCCGCTCTTATATAGAATTTGACTTTTAGGTGCTTTTAGTTACGAAATTTATCTTTATATATATAGTTATATTGTGATATATACAACTCTTTATATATAAATAATATAAATAAACGAAGGTGTTTCGAAAAACATTGCATGTCCAAAAAGCATTAATAACTTGTAAGTTTCTTTATTTGAAAATATCTGTATGGATTGTATATATATTTATACGTATATCATAAAAAAAAAACAAAAGGAACAACAGATAGCGATAGATAGCGATACCAATATATAGTATAGGAAAACAAAATAACTTATATATATTTACTCCCAATTATAAGTAGTGAAATCCTTAAACACTCTACACATCATTCTATATACATTATTTAATATTTATATATATATATATATCGCCGAAATGTGAAAAAAAGAATCCAAAATACTCTTGAATGTAATATAAATGCTTTATCATCAAATACATGGATGTTTTTTTTTGTTTTTAAATAAAAAAAAATTGGTATATAACCAAAAACATAAAAAAAAAATTTTACAATATATAAAAACTAATATTTATAACTATATATATAAACAAACAACAAATAATAGGTGATTTAATTGTATATAATAAGACATTGATTTTAGATTTAGATAAATGTGTTAAACATGAGATTATTTTCTTTTTTTTTCTATATTATGTTATCTGTTATTTATAATCATATACAAAATGTTTATTATATAATAATAACTACTAAAATTATATAATAATATCTAAGAAAGTATTATATAAAATGTTTTTCATATTGTTGTTTAAGAATCATTTTATGAAAAATAAATTGGAGTTTTTCGCAGTTATTTCTACTATAAACATTCTTGTTATACGTTCTAATGTATTTATTGTTAAATTCTCATTATTAAAATATCATAAACTATTTTCATGATCGGTTCCATTCCAATAATTTACAGTTATCAACAGCAACAACTTCGCCACCAACAACATCACCTCAATTATCCGTAACATGGGCATTTAGTCCGCAAGAATCAACAGAAAAAAATGATAATTTATCAGATGATCGTTTAATACCATCAAATGCCACTTCATCATCTCATGAAATTATTCAATATCGTAAATCACCATTTTTATCTGATTATCGTCGGGGCAGAAAGTAAATATATAACTAAACATTACAATATAATAATTTTTATTTATATATAAATAAGATTTTTTTTCATCAATAGATGATTTAATTATATATTACATATATATATATATATAGAAACGTATTGCATAAAATGTTTCATTTTCGGTTATTCATTAGAAAATATAAAAAAGAAAAATGCCTTATATATTTTCTTTATTATATATATATATGTATGATATCTAATATATTTATAGAAATTCTACACTTGAAGAACTCAATCAGCATTCAAGAGATAAATTGATTGAATCCTTTTTTATGGAACCTTCGAGTCCAATAGATTTACCAGGTAAGAAATATATTGTGATTAAATTATGTTATACAAGAATGAATTAAAGTTTGGTTGAGGGGTTTATTACATTGTGTTTGATATTTATGTTGAAAATATTTTGTTATTTGTATACAGTATAGTATTTATTCATATATACAATATATATTCAAATTTAGCATGAAAATTTATATCTGACATATGAACTAATCACAAAAATCCTAAATTAGAACTAGCTTTTTTTTTTATAATTGTGAAAGGTCAAATCTTCGATATGATATTAATATTAATATTTGTCCCACCATAAAATCTATTTAATAATTTTGTTCGAAACATCACCTGCCGTTGATGACAATGATGACGATGTGACTTTATTATTATCATTATCAGACGTATCTGAATTATGCGTAAATAAATATTTATCGGCCATTGTATAGGCTAAACCCATCGTTAGAGCGCCAACAAACGTACCCTGAGCAGCAACACGTAATTGCATTAAAAATACACTAGTACTCATTTCACCACGAGTACGATATTTATAGATACCAAAACAGCAAACACCAATTAATCCAACCAATCCGATTGTCATAAATGGATCATCATGTACTTTCCGGCTCAATTTTGAGGAATGTGATTCACCATCGTGACCAAAGAATGATTTTGATAACATTTTTTTTAACTTAATTTGTGAACCGTTTAATGGAAAGTTTTTTTTTTGTTATAGAACATTATAGAAATAGAACATTATTCTAATAAACATTTATTTAACAAAATTTAAACATTATGAAATTTTTGTTAATTGAAATAATATTGAAATAATAATTTTCACTTACATACGACGATTGATTTTACCGTCCAACAACAGCCTTCTTAACTTTTAATAATATTCTAAATAGAGTTTAATTAAACCATATATTCAAATAATTTTCATATATTTTTTTTATATAATAAGTCATAATAAGTGTTTATCATACAGCATATACGATAATATATATATGTATATAAATGAATGTGTAAAGAAACAATAAATAAAAACCACTTACATTTTTGGTTTGCGTGTGTGTCCATTTCTTGTTTTCTTTTATTTTGCAAACAAAACACGTACAAAACATAACATACCCATGAATAATAAAATATTGATCAAAAACTAAAATGAATTATCCTTTTAAAACGAAAATAGATAGAAAAAATTTTCCATTTTATTATGTTATTTATACACAATATATAAATGAATAAAAAAACCTACCTAATATATACCAATGTTAGGGCCGAATATTATAAGTTACCAGAAACCGTGTGCATATATATATATATATGAATGAATCACATAAAGACATTTTATTTTTTTTATATATTTATTATAAAAAATGTTTTTAAACTTAAAGAACAGATAAATTCAGAGGATGAAGATTATTCATTATCTGTATCGGCTGTAATGCACAGACGTGCCAGTACAAAAGGTTATCGTAAAAAAGGATATATTAGTTCCAGACGTACATCAAGTCCAATGGATCACGTTACGGGTTTAATGGTTGGTGGTAGTGGTGGAGGGGGAGGTGGAGGTGGTAATAGTGCGACTGCTAGTGGTGGTGCTGGTGTTACAACAACATCAAACATTGCTGGTATTTCTATAGAAAGAAGACGTTCCAGTGTGTATACAACAAGTTCTGGAGAGTAAGTTAAAAATATATCTTTTTTATTTTATACATATTTATATGTATACATATCTTTTCGATTTTCATAAATTCCGTATCAAAATATATGCTATGTCTATCAGCATAAATATTTTATAAATGTATATAGCATAATATAAACATATAAATAATGGATTTTTGTGTTTATTTATATTTATTGTCTGTATTTTCTTTCTTATATTTACATTGGAAAATGATTTTGTGTTTTGCTTTATGCTTTTGTTTTTTTATTAGGTTTGTCTCCTTATTTTTTATATTATAATGTGGTTCTACAAACAACAAATCTAAAAAAGAATAGGATAAGGTTGAAAAAAAAACAGATTTTTTTTAATTTAAATACATTTATTTATATATTATCAAATGTATTTCATATATGCGATTATTTTCTTCTATTTAAATATTTTAATATAAGCCACAGGTTTACAATAATGGAAGGTTGTATATTTTTCACGCTTGCCAAACAAAAATAATATGCTGAAAAGGCAAAAAAAAACACAATTAACTAATTATACAGATTCTATTTATTCGTGTGCATCAAATTATTTTCTTTTTATTTTCATAATTGTAAACTATTTGTATTCTAATCGATCTGTATGTATAAATAAAAATAATCTATACAGTACGGCAATATCAATTGGTGATGGTACCAATCAAGGATCAACAAAAGAGCAAATATTTGAAAATATTAGACTACATAAAGAAGTTTTACAATCGGTAAAATTACAACCATGGAGTATGAGAAGAAAATTACGTTTGGTGAGACAGGTAATACATAAATATATTCATTGTTGTACATATTTCAAAAAGGATAATTATTATTTTCTTTTATTTTGGTTATTTAATATATTTTTAAAAAAACCCCCAACAAAACAAAGGCAAAAGAATATGTTGCCAGACATGAAGGTGCATTACAGGAACGTTTTGCAATGTCTAGAAGTACAAAAGATTTATGGGCCAGATTTAAAATTTTATTAGCTGCCGTAAGAAAACGCAAATTTTAACATTATATGGTATTAATTTGTTCAAAATATATTTTAAATTTCATAATTTTAGAAATGGCAACATTATCGTCGTGAAATCGCAAATATATCAACGGTATTAATACCCTGGGAATTACGTATCAAAGAAATTGAATCACATTTTGGTTCGGTTGTTGCATCATATTTTACATTTTTACGTTGGTTATTTTGGGTGAATATTGTGATAGCCGTAGTATTAACCGTGTTCGTGGTAGCGCCAGAGGTAAAATATATACTCATTAGTAATTTTATGTTATATATTTATTAGTGACTTATAACTATTATAGATCTTTTTACAAATTCTTTATATCACTAAAAAAATTAATAATTTTTTCTAAACCCACTATTACCCATACCATTTCGCTACGAGTTGAATACTTTATTATTTAAGTGTGACAAATTCTTTTGTATTCACAGTTTATGAGAATTGATGATAAATTTAACCCCTTTTCATAATAGCTGTACTTACTTTCTGTTTTAGTTATTCGTCTAGCAGTGCTTTTTATTTATAGCCACATTATTCTTTTATATCTTTATCTAGTTAATCGCATCCGAATGGCCGCCAAAACCTAAGGATCATCGAAAAGAAATGTTACCCGATGAAAAGAAAAATGCTACACGCTTAATGACAATATGGGATTTTGAAGGAAGATTAAAATATTCACCATTATTTTATGGGTATATTAGTATTTTATTGAAAATATTAATGCAAATTGTTATAATAAAAAAAGATATATTTATTTTTAGATATTATTCAGATTTTTCCGGTGCTATACAATGGCATTATCAATTACCATTAGCCTATTTTCTAACAGGAATCGTTGTTTACATTTATAGTTTTTGGGCAACATTAAGGAAGTATTTAAAATTATACCTTTTTTTCTTTTTTATTTTCCGCAATTTATATTTAAATTCATTTCTATAGAATGGCAGAGAATTCAAGAATGTCTAAATTATCATCAAAAGATGATGAATGTGTATTTTCATGGAAATTATTTACTGGATGGGATTTTATGATTGGTATATATTTTAAATATTATTATTTCAAAATTAATTGTTTCAATCAGTATGCTATTTATATTTTATTTAGGACATGCTGAAACGGCACATAATCGTATAGCTTCGGTTGTGTTGGGATTTAAAGAAGCTCTATTGGAAGAGGCCGAAAAAAAGAAAGCAAAACGAAAGTAAAAGCAAAAATTAATTTTCATTTATATTTCATTTTCATTTCTAATTACTTAAATAAACGTGTAAATTTCAGCTGGAAAGTTATAGTACTTCGAATATTTGTAAATCTTTTGGTTTTAGGATTGTTAATTGTGTCTGCTGGTGCTGTTGTCCAAGTTGTTCAAAGGTAGGTAATTTAAAGATTTGATTATAATCCATACATTTTTAAATTTATTAAACTTTCATTTATTATATTCGAGTTTAGATCAGCACAACCGGAGGCTAATAGTACATATTGGAGAAGAAATGAAATTACCGTGGTGATAACGGCCATATCTTTCTTTTTCCCAATGTTCTTTGAAATACTGGGAATTCTTGAAATCTATCATCCACGTAAACAATTACGTATGCAATTGGCAAGGTAATTTCAATTGGCATATTTATTTATAAACAATACAAAATTATCCTGTATTTTAAAAAATAAAATATTTTTCAGAATTATGGCATTGAATTTATTAAATTTATATGCATTAATTTTTGCATTATTTAATAAAATTGAAGCAATGAATAGTTTATTAAAACTTATAAAAAATGATATAAATAATCCGGTGAATGCCACCCAATTACCTATGTTTAATTCAACGACGATGTCATCATACTCAAATTATACAAATAGTACAAATATGTTTAATAACGTAGATGAGACAGCAACGGATGCATCACCTTCATCAACAATATTAACAACTCAATTTCCAGATGTGTCAACATTAATTACTTCAACAATAAGTACAACAAATGATGTAGCTTCAATTTTATACACAACATTAAAAGAAAATGCATCGTTTATATATAATTTATTTGAAACTACCGATGCTCCTACTACAGAAATGCATTTAGATGAGGATACAGATTGTTATCGGGTTCGTGTCGATTGCCCATCAATGAAATCACCAAAATATAATGTAAATTTAACAACTACATTATTTCTAATAACATTTACGACTACAATCATTCCAGAATTAATGAATAAATTGAATTATACAAATTATTTCAATATAAGTAATGAATTTGATTTGAATAGTACAGCAATTTATGACAGCAGTACTGATGAATTTGAAAGATTTAACTTAACCAATGTTTTTAATAATAATAATGATACTAATAATAATGCAGTAGAATATTCTGACTATAATGATTTTGAAGATGATTTAATAAATAATAATAGTAACAATATTGAATCGACAACCGTAGAAAGTATATACGAATATGATTATGATAATTATTTAAATGACGAAGATATTTCACATCGAAATAAATTTAAAAGAATGTTAAAAGATAATTCTAAACTGGATACTGATGATTCAAACAATAATAGTAATAGTAGCAATAGTGTATATGATTATATGTCGGCTTTCTTTAAACAATTAAACGATAATCTATTGAATAACATAAATCCAGAAACTAAAACAACAGAAAATGCATCTATAGATAATTTTACAGAGTATTTACGTTCAACTGTGGATACTTTTATTGAAAATATAACACTAACAGGATTATGGGATACAAATACAACAGATTGGGCTGAAAGTCAAATGATGGATATAATAAATTCAACCACCGAATTTTTAGTAGCATCAACAACTACTGACTCGACAACTACTGAATCTTTCGATGATTATGGCCTGATTGAAAACGACGATGATGAAAATTGTTATATAATAATTTGTAAAAATAATGAAACTACTATGACAACAGATGAAAATTCTGAATATATATACAGTACAACGGAAATGTTTACCACACCATTAACTCCCTTACATGGTAGTACAATAAATCTAAATGATTTTATTTCCACTACAACTGTAACTGAAACAACTTTAACACCAACAACCATTAAAGACATGCCAACGTCATCAATGGTGAATAATTATTTTACAACTCAACCATCTACAATTGTAACGAATACGAATGATGATTATATTGATACAACAACAAATAATGGTCCAGCAATAACGGAAAATGATTACGGCGGTGGTTGTACTACAAATCCTACCATCGCATTTACAACAACTTCAACGGATTTTATTAGTTCTACGGCACCATCAAATTGTATAATAAGCATTGATAAAGATAATAATACCGATTATGATGAGGCATGTTTAAGTAAATTAATTTATAAAATGGAAAATTACAAACAATTGGAATTGCGAAAATTATGTTGGGAAACGATGTTCGGCCAGGAAATGGTTAAATTAACGGTTATGGATTTGGTAATTTTCTGTTTTAATTATACTATAAATTTTTGATTTTATATTACATCTTTTAATTCCTATAATTTATTTATAAAATTTCTTAAATATAATACCATGAGTTTAGCGGAAAATGAGCTCAGTTTTCGTGGAAATGGAAGTCAATCCAAAGAGTATATTGCACAGCAAAAATATATCCGATTGTTCGCGCTCACCCATTCCATTCCTAACATAATCTTTCGATTGACTTAGGTATACCTGATATCATTTTTCCGCTAAACTTTAGTTTAGTCAAAAATACAAATCGTTTAAAATAAACGTATCCCATTTTATTTGCTTATAACTAAATTTTGTCTATTGTCATTTTACATCAAATGTTTCAATATAAACTTTAATACCAAAAAATCCAAAGGTTGCCACAATAACGTCTACACTTTGTATGGATTTCTTTCGAGCGTTATTTGTTCGTTTTATGAATAAATGTTGGTGTTGGGATTTGGAAAAAAAATTTCCAAAGGTAAATTGAGAATTGTTTATTATATAAAAGTTACATAAAAATAATTAATAAAAATAATGATGTTTCTATTGGAAATCCTTAGTATGGTGATTTTAAAATAGCCGAAAATATTTTACATTTAATTAATAATCAAGGACAGGTTTGGATGGGAATGTTTTTTTCACCCGGACTTGCCATTATCAATTTATTTAAATTAATTATTTTAATGTATTTACGATCTTGGACTGTGTTAACATGTAATGTACCTCACGAAGTTGTTTTCAGGTATGAGATCTATATCAATAATGTATCAAATGTATTTTTTAATTATCATTCCTTTAATAATATTAATGATATTTTAATGATATTCAATAATAGGGCTTCCAGATCGAACAACTTCTACTTGGCACTATTACTAACGATGCTATTCTTATGTGTTTTACCCGTTGGATATGCAATTGTATGGATTCCACCTTCATGGCATTGCGGACCATTTTCAAATTATGCAAGAATTTATTATATTTTCACCTTCACATTACGTAAATTATTACCCGAGTAAATTTCGTTGTAACAAAATATAATTTTATTGTATTATATTGGGTGATTTTACCTTTTTTGTGTTCACCCCCAAATTTTTATAGACATTTGCATCATCAAATGGATTATATTGCTTCACCCAGTACCGTTATTCCATTATTACTATTATTAGTGTTAATCATATATTATTTGGTATCGTTAACGGGAGCCTTACGTGAAGCAAATCAAGATTTAAAAACACAATTGAGACGTGAACGAGCCGAAGAACGACGTAAAATGTTGAAAATTCCACATGCACCATCAGACGATACAAATACAAATGCTGCAAATGTGATTGGACGTTGGCGTAAAGTTTTAGAGGCATCATCACCTTTAACACCGTCAGCCGTTGGCGGTACAATGCCCGATCAAGATGAATATAATAAAATTCAAGCTCGTAAAGGTATAAATATAAATGGTTTTTTATTCTTCATTGTATATAGTTTTGGATAACAATTCAAAAGTATAAATAGTCGTTTGCGGGCAACAAATTAATTCAAATAATACAAAATAATTATATAATAATAAAGATAATAATAATAATAATAATTTTTAACAATAGAATTATTGGCGAGAATTATGAAAAAAGCATTACGAAAAAGTTCAAATACATCCGATGACGATAGTCAACCGATAGCACAAAAACAACACCAACAACAACAACCACACCATCATTACCATCATCATCGTCAGCCGCCACAAACACAACAGCAAATTATTGCAATTGCTGGTGATGACGAAACAGACACAGAACAACATGAATCACTTCCACATGATCATGATGTTCCACAACCGACAATTTCAATGGCCCCTTTGAGTGTGAAATCAGATATGGATAAAGAAAAATCAAAACAATTTTCAAAGCATGCAAAACGAGCTAATGTTGAAAAACCCAAGGCAATCCAAATTGATTCAACTGTTGTTCAACCAAAACCTTCATTTTCCCGGATGATGGACATTGTACAATCGGCTGCCAAAAAAGATGTTAATGAAAAAACATTACGTGACAACCGTAATAAAAGAGATGGTGTTAATAAAAATAAAAATAAAATTTCAATCATAGCCGTTGAGGATGATAATAAAAAGTATAACAACAAAGACAGTGATGATCCAAGTTGTCAAGAGCGGGTGGTTTCGGAAAGACGTAAAAGTTTATTAAAACGACAAAATAAATTGAATGACAACGATTTAAAAACCAATGATACTAACAAAGATGATATTAATTATGAGGTTATAAACGAAAGAAATAAAATCACAGCAGAAAAAATTGCTGCTAAACACTCAAGAAACAATCACAGAAAGAAATTAAATGAACCGACATATTTTAAATTTGATACCGATGAAAATGTGTCGGACTCCAATAATGTAAAAACCAGTATTGTTACAGCTATTGATGATCACAAACAGGAACAAAACGATAACGATTTAAGTGATGATGATAATACAAGCTATCGCGAAATGGAATTAAAAACAACGAATAATAAAACAATTAAGGATAATAATAATACAAAATTACCATTCGATTCGAGTCCATCGTCCAAATCAAATGAAGTTCCTCCACCGCAATATTCATCGATTAAACAACAAAATGCTCCATCATCAAATGTCATTGGTGGTACCAAACAAATTCAATCAACGGAATCTAAATCTTCATCGGGACCATTAAAAGAAATTCAACCAAATGAAAAGATGCCATTCAAAAAACCAATCACCATTTCTTTATCATCACCAACCGTTTCCTCAAGCGGCATTCAACATAAAACATTACCATTATCATCACCATCAACATCATCATCATCATCATCCACAATGACTAATAAAAAACCTAAAAATTCTTTTAATTCATTTTTGGCATTAGTTAAAGAAGCCGTTCAAGTGAAAAAACAATTAGAAAATGAAAATCAAAATAAATTGTTTGAATCAATACCAATTGATCCGTGTTTGAAATCATCAGATGATGAAATAAATGTGCAACGAAAATTATCAAATGAATCGATACCGAATGAAATGAAAATTGAAATTATTAGAAAGGGATCAAATCATGGTAACCGAAGTAAGCCAAAACGTGAAGATTCCGAAAATTCAGTTTGGTCCAATGAAAATATACCGGTAATAACCATAAGTAAAACGGAAAGTAGTGAATGCATTTTAGAAAATCAAACCCAACATCAACATCAACAACAATCGCCACAACCACAAAACGAATCAATTGATGATGAAAATATTATTAATAATTATAATAATAATAATCAGCAAATACAAAATCAGATGTCATTTGAAGAAATTAATTCATTCGATGATGATTGAATAAAATGAAAAATTCCAATATTATTACAAGTATTAGGTTTTAATTAACCTTATATACTTTTAAAATTAAGTAAAATTTAATCCCTTACCATCGCATTCACATTTTTTTAACTGCCATTAATATTAAATAATTTTATAATATAATATTGTAATAAGTTATATAAGTATATAGTAAATAAATTTATATTAAGAAATATTTAATTGTCTATAAAAAAATGTATGTGTTTTTAAATTGAAAAAATTAATATTAAATAATATAAAAATTTGTGAATTTTGCATTTAAATTGCATATAATTTGTGAACTTATAGTTTTTCTCCAATTTTTCCAGTTCTTTGCATTATTTGAAAATTCAAACAATTTCTGATATTTCATAAAAAAGAATTTTTAAATGGTCCCCCTTTTTCAAAAGATATAGCCGATTTTCCAAAATCTAAAACGAGCGATTATAATTGAGTAAAACCATTCTGTATATACAAGGAGGTAACAGAGATTTTTCTTAACAGTCTAATAAGCTTCATTGGAAATTTAAAAATTAAATTCGAAATATAAATACGTTTTATCTTAATCCAAAAGAAAATTAAATAAGATTTAGAACAAATATTAAAATGATTTAATGATATTTGAATGAATTAGCAATTTTGAACCGAAAATAAAATGTTCAACCATACAAATAGCATTTAAAATGTATATTTTTCATTATAATTAATTTTAATTAAATCATATAAACAATAATGTAATTGTATGCCTACAGTAATAATAATTTTGAATGCTATATTATAATAATATTAAAAAAACAAAAAAAAAACGGAAGACTATACATACATTTTTTGATAACAATATATAATATAAATGATGACGAAAATATAACAATAAAAATGAATTGTTTTTAAATTTATTAAAAAGTAACAACTAAAAAATGACGAATAAAAATGCGGTAGGAGAAAAATAAAATTATATTTAAATTACAATGTGTGTGTAGAATATTGTTTATTTAAAAAAAACCACAAAAATAGGTTATATAATATATATTGAATTAATTAAATAAATAAATTTAAAAAAATATAGCAGAATCTCTAAAAATTATTGTACGAAATAAATATTTTTAATATATTTTTAATAAAATAATATAATCAAGATTGAAATGAATGTAATATTTTAAAAATAGTATTTTTGATTTTTTGTTCTGTATAAAAAGAATATTGAAATTTTACGTTCAAACAATCCTCAAATAATTTAATCTTTTTTTTTTTTTGTTCTTCAATGTTAAAGTTCACACGCTATTTTATGATAACCAAAATGTATACTATATATGATGGGATATGTATGGTATATATAATCGAACTGATAAGTAAGTATATATTTATTTATATAATATTAATTGTATTTTTCAGTTTCAAAGAATATAAATTTTAAGAACTCAAAATGTATATAGATTATATATTTTCTGGACCTTCGCATCTTATATGTATATGCATAAATATATAAATTATTTCATTTCGGTGTATAGTAAATGATAGTTTTTTTATATTATTTTTTTTTTTATATAATTGCGTATATTTTTATATACAGAACATGGTTATTACATATTTAAATCGTTGGCTATATAATCCGTAACTAATTTAGAAACATAAGTCCATCAACCCATTATTAATAAATTTGCCAGTTTTAATAAACACTTTATTTTAATTTTATTGAATTATGGTAATTATAACAAAGAAATTTCTCTCACGACAATTTTTAATTTGAAAATGTACCTATAGATGTTTGATTAATATTTCCTCAAATTAAATGATTTAAAAATGAAATTATTATTAATTTACATTCTTATTATATTTATGTATGAACGGTATGAGAACATTTGTTAAATTTATTAAATATTAATTATATTTTCTGTTATGGTATAGTATAGTATAGATTTATTGGTAATAAATGATTATGTAAAATGATTTCATTTTTAGAAAAGTTAACTTTACATATCTTTATACACATATATCCATATAATAATAGTGAAATTATATCTATATACATTTAAACAAAAATAAATTAAATGCCATTTGAAACCAATCGTTGAATATTATAGATTTTTTCTTCATGTTGTCGTAACAGAAAAATAAGTAAAAACAATCACATCTGGAAGACAACTGCTATTTTATTATATATATAGCTATATAATCTATAGTATAGCAATCATAAAATATGTAGATTTTTTTATTCGAATTTTCAAGGGTCATTAAAAAGTTTCTTGTATATTTAAAAAAATTTTATTATCAACAGTCGATTTGGTTTTTAAAATTTGAAGAAGCTTGTTCCTAATATATACCTAAACCATCATCGTGCCTGATCGATTAAAATTTGAAACTTGAGCCTTTGAGTGGGTTATAACATATATATTCTGCGTTTATTCTATTTGCTTGATTCTGTATAGTTTAACATTCTATTTTAACGGAAAGCATATATTTCTTAAAAAAAATTAAAAAAAAACTTTTCAAACACCATTTCAAAATAATTCTGTTATTTTTAAAATAATTTATGTATGAATGAAATATTTATTTCTTAACAATTTTTGTCTTAATTCAAATATGTAGAGTTTGATTATTGTTAGTTTGTTTTTTTTAACAAAATTTATCTGACATCATTCATATAAATATAAAAATTATATTTTTATTTTAAATCAAAAGGCGAATTAGAAAATAATAACCCATCTGTACGATAATTTGAACTTATAATATTTCAATGATTTTTAAGTTCAAAAATTATTTTATAATGTAGATATAATTGATGAAACAAATAACTTTTTAAAACATTCTTAAATTGTATATAGTATTTAATATACCGAGTTATATGGATATGGACTACACTCATCTTCAGAAAATATGAAATAATTTGTATATACATTGAGTAATAAATATACAACTACCTGGGGTTATTGATGTATTGCAAATAAATACCTGATATATGACTCCATTCAATGCGAGAATGTTAATATATTATCAATTATGTATTTGATTATATAGAAACTCATATACAGAATACAAAATGTGGATCGTTGGTGGATGGATGAATAAACTCTTATATATCGATTGCATATATGAAATCATATATTATGTTCTTTTTAAAACGAATGCGATTCTAAGAAATTTAAATATAATATTATATATAGTTTTTTAATTCATCTCCGCAATATATAGAAGAAAGTTTATTTACATATAGAACCATAGAACATATATAGAACTGATTTTTTTATTAAGCAAAATATTGCGATATTTTACTATTCAAATATGTATATTATATATAGTTTGTGTAAATACGAATGCTAATCTATATTATATTGCATCTCATATAATATATATTTACACATAATCACATATCGAGATTTTATCTTAAAATAATTCCCATTAAACATTTACATTTGAAGCAATTCATATATATTACGGACATATTGTATATATTATATTGGTTCTCTTACAATTAAATTCGGTTCATGTTTTCAGTTATAATCTTACATAAATATTAAAAAGCGTATAATAAAATAACCGGCCTGCATTAAAATTGTATAAATACAAGTGATTTGTTATTTTATAATCGTATATATAATAAATAAAAAGATGTAGCCATAACGATGTATATATCAGGTAACCAATTCAAATGGGAAAATCCCTTAAAGGACACCAAAGATGATTTCTATAACAATTATAAGTAATATTGCAAGGCATACATATATTATATCCGAATGAATTGTTGAAAAATAGTTTTGTAAAATGGTATTCTATATTGTATATTCTATATTGTATGTTATATTACACATATAGATTATTATATATAGTAATTTTTTGAGTTTCAATTCAATACCATAATTTCTATTTGTATATTCATGTTTTAAATATAGCACATTATATAAAAAAATAATACATTTCTTCCACATATATATAATACAAGTTATATTACATATATATGTTACATTTAATAATAATACTATATTATTTTTTTGTTTCACAAATTGCGCTCATGAATAATAATAATAATAACACCCGCATACACACAGTTCATACTATATTGAATATATAATATATATTTATATATATTTTTATTATATACACATACAGTTTGGATATATGATATGTATTTTATTAAATCATGAAATAAAAATATTCACAGTAAAACCTGTTTAAAGTTGACCGTTCAACTCAAGGGAACAAACGAAATATGTTAACTTATTAAGAAGGGAGATTAAAAAAATTGGAATACCGTTTGATGATTGCTTTAATTTAAAGTAATAAGATCAAGTTCGGTGAGATTCGGTAATAAAAGTATTACATATTTTGTTCCGTTTTTTTTTTATTTTGGATTAATTGTTGCTTATCTAATCTCAGCCCAGTTTCTCATCCCTTGTGGAAGAAGAAATAATGTTAAATTTGAAATTTAGTTTTTCGAGTTCAACATTATATATATTTCTTAAACATGTCAACATACATAGAATCAATTTGTAAAAAATGTAGAGTGGTCATGGCAATAGTATATGCAAGTAATCAACATTCAGTGACATTTTATACAATGGTCAATTTAGAATGTTGGTCAACTTAACCGATTTTGCTGTATAATATGTGTATATTCAAAACAAAAACTCAATTTAATTTTCTTATCTCTAGGTTGCCGCGATATATATGTTTGCTTTTGCTGGTTTATCCAAATATATATATACTATAGTATGTTTATATGTCCTATATATTTGTTTTTTTTCGGAATATTATATACACATCTATACAAAATTTCATATATGAATTATCAATATAATATGCCATATGAAAACGGAATACTATATATATATATATATATGTTGGGAAATTTAATTGTATATATTGCATATTAATTAAATTTAATGATTTAATGTTATTATTATTGTAAATACTATTACAATAATGAAAATGTTTAAGAAATTATACTACTATACAATATAATATATATATATGATATGAAAAATTCGTTTAAGATGTGCGATCGATGATATAGTATTTTTATTTGAGAGCTTTTTCAAAAGCAAAACCAACGAAAATTGTTTTAATATTTCATATTAATCTTATTTGGAGATATTGTATATAAAAGTTTAAATTTTAGAATGAATGGTATACGCACGGGGAAGTGATGAATTAGAGATATAATCGCAGAAGTGAATTGCCCGACATTTCCGATATATCCGCGTTATTTATCAAACATAACTTTCTAAATAATTCTATAATCAGTTGCGATTTGAGGAATCTTAGAACGATTCCAATATAAGATTCCAATCCAATATAAGATAAACACACGATTTAAGAATTTCCTAATCATATTGAACGAATATATTAAATGAAATGATTTTTTGAAATTTTCCGTAGATTATTTCTGTTAAATTATCCTGAAATATAAAGATAAAGTATTATTAATTAAGAATGATCAATACCAAATTTCTTTATAGCTCAAAAACGCTTTAAATCGCTTCAATTTTTATAATTTTCAACAAATTTTTTATCTTATTTAATTTTATAAAGCAAGATCTTAAAATGAAAAATAATATAACTAACTACACACATATATAAATATAATAATCATATATTTATATTAAAAAAAAAATTAAAAATAATCTTTTTAATTCTTTTTCTTTTTCAAACTCTTCTCGCAGTACAAATAAAATAAGCCATATATTTTGGTTAGTATTTGTGTTGAAAACATTAAAAATATATCTTCATATGTAGTTGTTAAGAAACCTTTTTTTTTTTGGAATAAAGATCTTTAAAACATCTTGTTTCTTAGTTGCATTTAGTATTTTGGATGGTTGTGATGAAGTACTAAAAAAATCTATATATAGATAGATATAGTTGAAAATAAACGCGAACGAACGTCGTCTTCGTTGTTGTTGTTAATATTGTTGTGCTGTTGTAGTGTCGGTTTGTGATTTTGCTGTTTTATTTTTCAATCTTCCCAAGAAATCAACAATTTTATAAAAATTTATTTAGGAAATTACATATAACAAAACAAAATAAATAATAAATACACAACATCTCACATATTAAATCAATTTGTGTAAGCTTAAAAATAAATTTTAATAAATGAAATTTTTTTTTAAATACTGTTTAAATAAAATATAAAAGTGTTGTAAAACAAAACATAATCTATTGAAATTGAAACAAACAAAAGTTGAAATTAAAAACTGTGATTATAAAAAAAAAATATTTGTTTATCTATTAAAATAGATTTTATTTTATGTATTTATTTAATAAATGATATTTTAATATTAATTACATGTGAATGATCCGATTGAATAATATATTATTGGATTTCGTTTTAAATTGGAAAAATATATTACTTAACATAAATCTTTAACCAAAAAAAAAAAAAATAAAAATACATTTGTTGTGTTATTTTTAATATTATTGTATTAAAATTTATATGCGGATGGTTTTCTTCAGTTTCATTAGCATTCAATGGAATTTTTCATTTATATATATATATATATTAGTTTGCATCTCTACAAAGCCATACAACAACAAAAATATTTATATATTCATCATATTATATATATATATATATATATA
The DNA here is from genome assembly GCA_958336335.1 of Dilophus febrilis. Taxonomy (NCBI): domain Eukaryota; kingdom Metazoa; phylum Arthropoda; class Insecta; order Diptera; family Bibionidae; genus Dilophus; species Dilophus febrilis. Next base: position 25,041,767 of record OY284469.1, on the reverse strand, counting down.
TATGTTTTTTTTATTTCTTATATGTATATATATTATTAGAAAGTGCATTGATCTTTTCGAAACTTTGTACATATTTTTGTATATATTATAATAATGAATCGTTTTCAAATATATATACATACATACATACACTCATTCAGTATAAATAAAAATAATTCTTATGTGCATGCGGTTTAATATTTTAAAATTAAATGTGCCTTTTATTTTATATGAAACTTTAAACTATATACATATTAGCCGAAAATAATAATAATAATAAAAAAATAATAATTATTATTATTATAAGAATCATAAAAAGAAAACATCTGTATATATAACGTTTTATCTTCCATATTTATTTGGTTTGAATTACAAAAACTATTTAAAATATAATATATTTTTTTCAAACAAACCATAGAAAATTTTACTGTAAGAAAAATTATCATAAAGGAAGTTTTAAATTTCACATAAATGCGATATAATATTAATAATAATAATATGGAAGTCGCGTAGTCGTATTTTATAGCATTTAATATTTTTCATATTCATATGTACTATATGTAGACATAAAAATATATGGCATATATATGAGATTTTACAGAATCATTACATTTTTCAGATTTTTATAATGTATTCTGAAATTTGTTGTAAAATAAAAAAGAAGATAGCACTTTTTTGCATTTGATAATTGTTAGTATATGCGATAAGAAATTTCTTCACCTTTTTTTTTAAAATATCTCTTTGTTTTTTGTTGTGTATATAGTTAGTTGAGTTATACTGCGTTTATACGGATCAATGATGAATTTTTCTACAAATCAATTACAGTGAAATATAACTATGTGAAATATTTTGTTGTGTATATAGTTAGTTGAGTTATACTGCGTTTATACGGATCAATGATGAATTTTTCTACAAATCAATTACAGTGAAATATAACGAAAAATATCGTTAGAAAACAGATAATCAATTTCTCAATAAAATTGGTGTAAATTAAAAGGAATGTAGATTTTGTGTTTTAAACTGCATAACCGCCCGGAAAAAAAATTAAAATATACAGACACTTGATGACTCCCCGAAAGGAATTCATTAATAACCCAATCCTAGATATATCTTTCTTCTTTTAGAGACCACCGGCAATTTACCAATTCCTCTGCCTGTTTAGGAGCCATCTGAAAACCACTTTTAGGCATCCTCATAAACACTAAACTTTCCCGCATAGCTTTATGGAAATATTTAATACATTTTCAAATGAAAACTTTCCATTTGATTTCTCTTTACCCCGATTCGTTTTCGGAATCATCATGATTATTAATAAAAAGTAAGGGAATATTCAGATAACTGCACCGTTAACTTCTTTATGAAATGTATGATCCTGATCATTTTCTGTTTCTTCAGAATATTATAATATTATTCAATAAAAAATATACATACATCCTCATTTTATAACATTCATCATTTTTTGATTTTATATAATTGTTCAATGTATATACTTTCTATCTAAATATCAATGTATAATATCTCTTATATATTTGAGATCATGTGTGATTTTAATGATTCTAATTTTAAAAATAGAACGATTTATCTAAACAATACGAATTTTGAGAAATGTTTTATGTATTCTCGTAGGAAAATAAACAAAAAATAACCCAACCAAAATCATATACAAAAAAATTTTCTATTTACCACCATTACTGAAATCGGATAATTTTATGTTTGCAAGATGTTATTTTTTTTTTTCATCTTTTGCATTGACTCGTGATTTACCATAGATATGTTTATGTATATTTATTTATTATATAGATATTCAATTTTTTTTTATATAGAGCAGCACACAATTATATGGTTAATTTAAAATTAAAAAAAATCACAATTTGTTTTTTTTTCTTATATTGAATAATATAAACTATCTACTATATATATTTATAGTATATAGATAATTTTAAATATGAAATCCATTGCGATCGTATATATAAAAATATGATGTCTTGTCCCATAATATAATATAAAAAATAATGTTTAATATACAAATAATATATAATACTTTTGTCCGTTTAAAAAATATTGTGTTTTGTTCGACCATTCAATATATAATATGATGAATTTCAATAAATTTTGTAAAAATAAAAAATGATCTCAAAAATATAATTTTTATTACTATTTTTAATGGTAAAAAAAGAAATACTACGGCATTAAACAAACTAAACAATTTCAAATATAAAAATAATAATTACAAAATCGTCATAATTAATATACAGTGATGTGATTACAGAAATTATATTTTTCATAAAATCAATTAAAAATATTTTAAAACAAAGTTTAAGTTATTAATTTTTATTATAATATAATAAAATAATATAGTAAATTAATTTGTTTTGTTTTTAATTTTTTAGCAAAGTTTTTATGAAAATTCATTTATAAAAATCATGAATTCGTAATGACAGAAAAAATATGTGCATTAGTGTTTTGTGTATGAACACATATTGCAATCATATACATAAAATTTATATAATAAAAATAATAATATAATTATTAATATATATATATAAATATAAAGTTTTTTTTTTAAATTTAAAAATGAATATTAATAAAATAATGTGCCATCAAAAGTGGACTTCAATCGGCTTAATTTATAGTTTAATATTATTAATAAAATTACAATATATATATGCAAATGAAAATACACATATGTTACCTCCATTAGAATGTTATGATCCCTATGGACGACCACAAGTAAGTGAATATTTTATAATATATATATATATTGTCTTTTATTTATAACTAATTCTATATGTAATCTCATATATATCTTATAGATAGAATATATCGAATTCACCTCATATTAAATTTATAGTGTACTTAAAAACGGCGTTTTGTCCAAATCACTTTGTCTTTGATTGCAGTTAAAATTGTTTTTGGTCGGATTTATTCTTTAATGTTTTTACCAACGCGACCAATCAATTTGCTTTAAAAAAATTTGAATAAAAAAATGATTATTTGTGACCCATTCCTTATGAATATTCATGAATTTTCGTTTGGTTTCTACTATATTCATATATTGATTTAATGGAATCTAAAAGTAATAAATTTAGTATTTCTATAAATATATCAATTCAAAATTCACTGCAAAAATTTTGCTTATTTAGCCATAAAAATATTGATATATAAAATGAAAATACTTATTTTTGTAGAATTAAATTATGTATATACAAATTATTTATTTACTAAATTATAACAATTTCAATATTATTATCTGCAAAATGATAAATTGAAAAAAAAAATATTATGTCATTTTTTTTTATTAAAATGTATTCCCGCATATACGAGTATGAATTTGGGTTTTATAAACACAAATGTATATTTTTTTTGTGATATATTGTATATGAAGCGTCGAGATAATTACATCTTTGAATGCTAATTAATTATATTTTAATTTGTGTGGATATAAAATTTATTTTTATGTCCATATATTATAGTTATATAAATTAAGGTGACCCGAAATTCAAAAAGAGATTTAAAATGATCGTTCGTTTTATAAAGTTTCATTTTGTGTAATAATTGCTTGAAATTTGATATTTTTCCTTTCCCAGTTACTTTCCAGTTTTTTAATATTTTTTCTTTTTTCACATGTTGAGTTTTATTTTCCAAAACTTAATTAATTAATACCCATATTAGATTAACCATCCAAAATCACTTAAATGAGTATCCAACGCTTCATATATATAGGCATCACCTTATTGCTAAGTGATTTCCAAACCCATTTCGTCTGTCGCATAGTTATGAAAAAGAAAATAAAAAAATACATTTTTATAGTTAAAAGTGCAGGCCATATTTTTACTAATACACATTCCAATGCTGCAAAGGATTTAACAATTTAAGAAAGCAACATCAACAGGATGACTGCTCAATAGATTTTGTCTCATTTAAATATTTTGATAATTAAAAAATATTATTAAAATTAATGAAAACATCGACATTAACCGCAAGACATTTGGTCAGCTTATTTAACTATACAAAGAATTTATTTAATTATGAGTTTGTTTAAGCCGAAGCAATAATAATAATAATAATAATAATAATTTTTTATTTATCTTAAAATTACATACTATATAAACTCTATAGAATTGAATTTGCTTGTAGAACTACAAACATATATGCGATTTTTGATGTGTTGATGTGATTAAATGATGTGTGAAATTACTAAATATATAACATTATATACAATTTATAACATATATGCTTATGATGATACAATATTATATCTTTATAATTAAAATTTTTAATATAAATTGTTATTATTATCTTCGAAAAATGTTTTTTTAAACAAATTCGCATAAATTTTTCCATATTCGCATTTTTTCATGTATATACACATTATATTATAAAGGATATATAGTGATATAAGTGAATTCAATTCAAGAAGTTATTCTTATTTATATCTTTTATCGTATATCTATATGGTTACTTATTGACCACGACGTTGGAAAAAGTTATGGCAGTCTTGGCCATTCCAATGTATAAAATAAATTATTCGATGGAAAAATAGTTGAAATGGTTAGAAAATATTCCTATTGAACAATTTTAAAATATTCGGAATATTCCTATTGTTTTGCCAATGAATTGGATCCAATTGGAAATCCTATGGTTTACGGATCGAAAAAGTAGACAATACTTACCTTTTTCCATTGGAATTTACTAACAAAACAAATATATTGGTAACAAATTTTGTCTGCGAATAAATAGTCTTATATAAACGGCTTAAGAATAATATGAGAACACCCAGAATCTCGTAAAAACCCAATTTTGAATTTGTTTGGTCTGACCTATACGGTGCCTATGGAAAGCGATTACAAAACACTTAGATTAATAGATTTCAAATAATCATACCTATTTTTATTTTTGATGAATTGGTATAAAATGAAATCAAATATTATTTATTTATGTTATACATTTACTGGAGGAGTATTATATACACATTTACAATATGTATATAAGAAGTACAGAAACTAATTTATATATATAAATGTGTCGTCTATATACAATTTTTTTTTCCAAAGTTCTTGTTCTTAATCGCACATTTTTAACCGGAAATATAATATCAGAAAGCGACAGAAAAACTTTATATTTGATAATAAATATAATTATTTTTATGTATATTTACACACAATCTATATATATAGTATAATAAAAAGTGTATTTAAAATGTATTCTTTGAATATATATACATTCATAGCCACTACACACATAAATGTGTTATTATTAAAACCATTATCGCATAATCATTAATAATGAATATATATTCTGTCTATATATCGCGCGTCTTGTTTTTGATTAATTTAAAAATGAAAATCATAGAATACAAATGGTTTTTTGTTTGGTATACAATTCCCCCAAACCTTTTATCGATGAACCATTTCTTTTAATACACTATACATATATGTTAACATCAAATGTGTATAATTTTTTTAATATTTTTGTCATGATCATAAAAAAAACACATTTTAATTATCAATAACAGTACATTTTTTTTCTCTAATAACATATACAGAATATGTCTGCTGCCAAATAAATTTAATTACATATACACTATATGTATACAATTTTTAACTATAAAGATTAAAAAAATCTGTAGCAATTGTTTATAGTTAGTTGTAATGTTAAACTTATTTTTGTTTATAACATAAAATCGATGAAATTAAAACTGTATAATGTTTTCTATATGTAATGTGATAAAATTTAATATAATCGTTTTAAATTGTATATAAAAAACTAAAAAACTAAAACGATGTTTCATAATCTAAATATCAAAATGATGTGAAGAAACATTATAATTTGTTAATGTTTTCATTATGCCCATAGGAATTGATTTGAAAATTTAAATTAGAGCTACATTCGTGATTTCTATTCTTTCACTGAAAATAATAATAATAATAATTTTGGTATTTATTCATTTGAATATATCTAGAGATGTATACCAGAATTCGAAAACGCCGCTTTTGCAGTTCAAATGGTATCAACAAATACATGCGGAGAGGAATTAGATCAAGATTTTTGTGTACAAACGGGATATTCCAATAAAAAAAGTTGTGATGTTTGCAGGTAATTTATAAACGATTATATATAAGGATTCTGTTTTTTTTTCTTTTGTAAATCAATAATTAACATTATATTATCTCTACGTTAACTCGAGTAATTCTTAACGGAACATCAAAAAACTAGGTTTCTTGAGAAATATTTAAAAAATATTTGATTTTTATATTTATTTTATTTACAATCATCCATTTTGTCGCATCGCACTTTTGATTAATCTAAACTTACAACAATTTTATTTTATATTTTTCTAGAGCAGGCGATCACAGTCCCTTATATTTAACAGATCTTCATGATCCATATAATCAAACATGGTGGCAATCGGAGACAATGTTCGAAGGTGTCCAATATCCGAATCAAGTAAATTTAACATTAAATTTGGGTGAGTAAAGCAATTAAAATTATAATTGTTTTTAAAACGTAAATATATTGTACATATGTAAATATATATGGATTAATTTAGTTTTGATTTGATACAAGTTTTATTATTAGTAGAGTAATCTTAACATTCGCATTCTCTGAACAGAAAAAATTGATCATGAAATAAAATTGAAAGTAATAAACCACTTTTTTTAAATAACGCATAGCTTTTTTCTTTTATGGATAAAAATACTTAAATGGTAAAGAGATGTTCTAGTTATATTATTACTATTTAAAAGAAATTGTTTTATGTAATAAAAATATAGTATTATATTTAGATAATTTGTATTTAATGAAATGAAAATTTAATTTTCATATAATAAACTTATTTTAAATAATTTTTAATTTTTATTACAAATTCATAGATATGTTATGATTTTATAGATGTTAGAAAATCCTAAAATGGATATTAAAGAAATATATGTTCAAGTTTTAAAATAACAAAATATAATAACAAGTTGTGTTATTTGATGTTCAAGAACAGAAACGAATTGAATATTAACATTCAAAACTTAAACCAGTTTCGCTCTTTTTAAAATAAACCTTTTTCTATTCAATTTACAATATATAAAATATGATCTTGATTTAACAATATGTAATTATAGAAATTTTCCATTTTCCATTTATATATAAAATAAAAACAAAAATATATATAAAAAAATACAGGTAAATCATTTGATATAACTTACATACGTGTTGTATTTTATTCACCACGTCCTGAATCATTTGCAATTTACAAAAGAAATACACAAACTGGTGCTTGGATACCATATCAGTATTACAGGTAAATTAAAATTGAATATATCTATACTTATAAATACACACAATATAATTATCGACACTTTTATTGGAATGAAATTTTGCTTATATATTTATAGTGCAACTTGTCGTGACACCTACGGATTACCCGATTTTCTTTCGGTGAAAAAAGGTGAAGATGAATCACGGGCACTTTGTACAAGTGAATACAGTGATATATCACCATTACGTGACGGTAATGTGGCATTTTCATCACTTGAAGGACGGCCAAGTGCTATTAATTTTGAAAATAGTATAGAATTACAGGTATATTATATTCATTAGATTATTTTATAAACAGTTAATAAAATACAATTATTGTATAAACTTAACTAACTATATTTAAATAATTTATATTTATATATATATATATAGAATTGGGTAACGGCAACAGATATACGAATAACATTAGATCGTTTAAATACATTCGGTGACGAAGTTTTTGGAGATGCCCAAGTACTTAAATCATACTTTTATGGTATTGCTGATGTTGCTGTTGGTGCACGTTGTAAATGTAATGGACATGCCAGTAAATGTGTTGAAAGTACAGGTATATATAAATATTGCAAATGCAAAATAATATTTATATAATATATAAATTTTTTTGTTTTTTGATCTTTTTAGGACTTAATGGTGAAAGAACACGAGTTTGTGAATGTAAACATTTTACTGATGGACCAGATTGTGAAAAATGTTTACCATTTTATAATGATGCTCCGTGGGGACGTGCAACATCGAAAAATGTACATGAATGTAAAGGTATGTATAAAATTATACATATACTTATTATTATGCGATTACGTTACATTACAACGATGTCTCATTCAGGTTTAATAAATAAAATACTAAAAAAAATCTATACTAAAAACATTTGTTGTTCTATATAGTTCAGTTATTTTCGAATTTGTAACAATCAGAATGTGGCATTTTATTGAAGTGTAAATTAAATTTTTGGTTCTATGTTAGCGTTTGTTTAAGATATTCTTCAGCAATTACATATATACATATATAAAGGCAAGTTCAAAATAAAATTAACTATAATATATAGTATATAGATAAATAGTAGAGATAGGAGGAAAAACTTGATATTCATAAACTTTCCTTTTAAAGAAAATATAAATCTGCAATAATATTGAAAATGTATAAAATGTTTTGTTAAATAATAATATAAAAATCTCATAACCGTGATTTTTCATCTTTTAACATCTTATATACATTCAATTATTGATTACGATATAAACGACCGCAGACGATTTTTTACATTTGAACACAAATGACGAAGAATTTTACAATTGTGTGTGAACTATTATAATATTTTGTTATTTTATTTAAAGAAAGATAATTAAAAATTGAATTAAATTAATTTCATAAATAAATTAATTGTTAAACAAAATTTTTGTTAGTATCAAATACAGTTTAGTGTTTTGGTATAAATACGCATATATGTATTAATGCAAATTTAAATATCGTTTAACTTATTGAATATGTTAGTAGTGTATTTATACATTTTAATAATTCTGATTACCGAAACGGAACCCTATTGGAATTATAAAAGTAATGAAATATTAAAATATAGTCCGTGGTTTTTGGTTAATTGTAAGTTAATATAAATATATTTTAAATTCTATTTATTACATTACAGTTGAATAATAGTGAATTCTTTTTAAATTTACCATTAAGTGAAGCAAACGAAAAAATTGTAATTACAAATATAAGATATAAATATATATAGAAAAATCATATAAATTTTCAATCTTCAGTGCGAGTTCAAAGAACCCTTTTTTATTTTTAAGAATCTTATAATGTTCTTAAAACTATCTGTATGTGTGCGGTTTACGTTTACTATCGTATATAAAAAGCGCTGTCCGATCAACACCTGAAACAGTAAGCAGGTAGTTTAGGGTGACAATGGGGGTGCATGACGTGAAAGCGGATTAAATTGATAACCAATAAACTTCTCATAAAATTATACTAGATGTGCCTCATAATATAATACATTCAAATTAATTCCCTAAAATACCTCGTGGTTGGAAATGGGTGGTAGCAGTGGGATCTCAAAAATATCTCCGAAAAAAAAGTAATTCCATTTTTTTTCAAACCTACATATCAAAAATTTCAAATGAATCGATTCGAAATAGAACGAGATATCTCTAATAATCCCTTGGTACTTTATTTGTATTTGTAGCCTGCATTTTTGTCAATGTAAACTTGGAACAAATCGGGTAAAAAAATGTTTTTTTCAACACTACGCTAATAAGTTACATACTGAAACTACTTGCTTTATTATAAACATTCTTTTTGTATGCTTTCAGTACTTGATATATAGCAATGTTAAATTTATTACAGGTATTATTACTATATATATATAACAACAATTCGTATTGATTGTATGATAGTTATTTATATATTATTATTATTATTAAAACATATTAAAATTCGTATGTATTATTGACGGTGCCATTCCTTTTAGGGAAAACTGGTAACATTTTTTCCAATCAACTTAATATTATATATATAGATACAGTATATATAATAAATTAATAAGTTGTTATATTCGATTTTGTGCATAAATACACTTTTTATGTTTATATTTCAGAAAAAAATATACTGCAACATTTATCGTAAATACACATAGAAAAGTAATTTAATTGCAATTAATTACAGAGATGATATAGTAATAATTTCACATGCGTTTTGTTGATAATGTATTAAGATAAGTTTTGTATACATCATTGTATACTAATTGTGTTCAGAGAGTCGCATTTGTATTTTTTTATACAATTAATAACTGTTGGTGGTTTTTGGGATCTGATAATTTGAACATATTGTTTTCGATATAACTTTTTCGGCATTACTTTCAATATATCCTAATTAATCAATTATCTATATCTTATTTCATTCAAAATTAATTAACCAATAATTTTTGTAACAATATTGTTCAATGTTTTTCAAAGCTTGTGAATGCCATGGCTACTCAAATAAATGTTACTTTGATCGTCATTTATATAACATCACCGGGCATGGTGGACATTGTTTGGATTGTGCCGCTAATCGTGATGGACCAACATGCGAACGCTGTAAAGAGAATTTCTATTTCCGATCCGATGGTTATTGTATAAATTGTGCTTGTGATCCAGTTGGTAAGAGACTATTAGAGAAAATATATCATACAGAATCAATCGATTAATTATTAACAACCAAAAAATAAATAGGTTCAAGAGCATTACAATGTAATGCGGATGGTAAATGTCAATGTAAACCGGGTGTAACTGGTGCAAAATGTGATAGATGTGAAGCAAATCATTTCAGTTTTGGTCCACATGGTTGTCAGCAATGTGATTGTGATCCACGTGGTTCATACGATAATACACCCTCTTGTGATCCAGATACCGGTGTTTGTGCATGCAAAGAGAATGTTGAAGGAAAGCGATGTAAAGAATGTAAACCGGGCTTCTTTAATTTGGACATTGAAAATAAATTTGGATGTACACCGTGCTTCTGTTATGGACACACATCGGAATGTCAAAGTGCTTCCGGTTATTCCATTGTATCGATAACGTCAAATTTCAATAAACACAAAGAACGTTGGACAACCGTTGATATTTATGATAGTCCCATCGATTCAAAATACAATCAATTTAGTCAAAGCATTGGTACAAGTGCAAAGGGTAATCAATATATATATTTTTTGGCACCTGATCGTTTTTTGGGTGATCAACGTGCATCATACAATCGTCTGTTGAAATTCAAATTGCAATTGGTTGGTCAATCGGGTCCTGATCCATCTCCGAACGATGTGATATTGGAAGGTGCTGGTACTAAAATTTCCTTACCCATATTTGGTCAGGGACATAATTTACCCGATCAGGAAATCCGTGAATATGCGTTTCGTTTACATGAAAATAATGAATATCACTGGCAACCGAGTCAATCGTCACGTGGGTTCATGTCGATATTAAGTAATTTAACGGCGATTAAAGTACGTGGTACATATTCACAAGTGGGCGAATCATTTTTGGATGATTTTGAATTGCAAACGGCACAACGGGGGGCTGCTGGCCGTTCCGCTACATGGATTGAACAGTGTTCGTGTCCCGAAGGATATTTAGGACAATTTTGCGAATCATGTGCTCCTGGTTTTCGACATAGTCCGGCAAGGGGTGGCCCATTTATGCGTTGTATTCCTTGTGATTGTAATAAGCATGCAGAAATTTGTGATTCAGAAACGGGACGATGTATATGTCAACATAATACGGCCGGTGATACTTGTGATCAATGTTCACGTGGTTATTATGGTAATGCGTTAAGTGGCACCGCATACGATTGTACACGTTGTCCATGTCCGGATAATGGTGCTTGTATGCAAATTGCCGATAAATCTGTTATTTGTTTGGAATGTCCAGTTGGATATTTTGGTGAGTATTCAATTCGCTATCAATTATTTGTGTACATATATCAGAATTCCATTAATTATTTATGCTTTATGAAACAAATTAAGGATCACGATGTGAATTATGTTCGGATGGTTATTATGGAGATCCAACGGGAATGCAAGGTCCAGTTCAAACATGTAAATCATGTGATTGCAATGGTAATGTTGATCCGAATGCAGTTGGAAATTGTAATCGTACAACTGGTGAATGTTTAAAATGTATTCATAATACTGCCGGACGTCATTGTGATGAATGTTTGCAAGGTAAATAAAAATTTATTATTTCCATTTCAGTTAAGTTCATTATACTTTTACGATTTTTTTTTTTTGAATTAAATTATAAATAAACTAAAATGTTTTATTTATATTATTTGATATAAAAAATAAATAGTAAATTGATGACGAAATGAATAACATTTTATCAATGTTATCAAATATATAGAGATAAGAATTTTTTATATCTATGTGTTTTTTTTTTTGGGTTAGGAAATTATTAAAATATTTACCTCTATATATTTAGAATATAGTATATAGCGTAAATATATTTTGATATAATGTTACTGACAATAATAAAATATAATTTATTATTAATATTATTTATCATTTGTAATAGTGAATCGAAAAAAATATTATGTCCAGAAGGTAGAAAAAGATCTATTTGTATACATAAAACAAAACAATTAAAAAAAACTATTACTCTATTTTGTAAATTTTTAACATTCGAAAATAACTTTATTTTTAGGCCATTTTGGTGATCCATTAGCATTACCACACGGTAATTGCGATCAATGTTCGTGTTATCCACCGGGTACTGAACAAACTAAAGATGGTGTTTCAATTTGTGATCAATTATCAGGTATTTTTGTGATCAAATAACACAGGCAATAATAAATCCATAAACCAAATTTTTTTTTCAAAATAGGAAATTGTCGTTGTAAACCAAATGTAATTGGACGTAATTGTAATGAATGTCAGAACGGTTACTTTAATATTGTGTCCGGAAATGGGTGTGAGAATTGTAATTGTGATTCAATTGGAAGCTATAATACAACATGTGATCGTTTTACGGGACAATGTTTCTGTAAGCCAGGTGTCACAGGGTAAATGAATATTATGTTTTTTTTTTTAGTTTTGTATAAGAATATAACGTTTTTTATTCGCTATAAAATATCATTGTAAGTACTAATCAATATGTATCAAACATTATAGATTACGTTGTACAGAATGTGCTCAATATGAATATGGATTTTCGGCTGAGGGTTGTAAATTATGTAATTGTGATGAAAGTGGTTCGAAGAGTTTTCAATGTGATCAATATGGACAATGTTTATGTAATGATAACGTTGAAGGTAGACGTTGTGATCGCTGTAAAGAGAATAAATATGATCGTCATCAGGGATGTTTAAATTGTCCCGATTGTTATAATTTGGTACAAGATGCGGTGAATGAACATCGTGATAAATTGCAAAATTTAAATAAAATCTTACAAGAAATTGCATCGAAACCCACGGTTATCGATGACATCGAATTTGAATTTAAATTGAAAACTGTACAAGAAAAAATTGATATTCTATTGGATGATGCAAAGTCGGGTGCCGGCGGTGGTGATCGTACACTGGTTGAACGTTTAAATGATTTACGCGAACGTTTAGAGATGGCCAACGATGTACTGGATGATTCGGACGATTTACAGATTCAAGCCGATTATGAAATTGAACGAGCCACCGGAAATGTTACACAAACTGAAAATACAATTGCCGAATTAGTTAATGAACTAGATGTAAATATTAATTCATATTTTTATATATATATATATATATAGTAATCAAACGTAATTGATTGCCAAAATAAATAAAAAATGTTTTTTTTTAATTTTAGCTGGCATTAGAGCATTTACAAACTGAAGGCGCATCGGCATTGGCCAGAGCTAAAGATCGTTCTGATCAATTTGGACATCAATCGGAAAAAATTAGTGAAATATCGCGTGAGGCTCGGGCACACGCAGAAAAACTAGAAAAAGAAGCGGAATCTAATAAAAATACGGCTAGAGAAGCTAATGAATTGGCATCGAAAGCATATGATTCGGCAAAAAATACAATTAATTTACAAACAAATATAAGGTTATTTGGATATTTTTTTTTAATTTATTTATTAAATTATATTAAATTTGTTATTATTATTTTTAATTCTTTAGTGAAGAACTACGAACAATTGTAAAACCTGAAGTAATGCATTCAAAAGATAAATTGATGACGACAAAACAATTGACAGCGGACACATTAAAACGTGCAAATGCCGTGTATGATGAAGCATTAACATTATTTGCCAATGTAAATTCTTTAGATACGCCCGATATCAATTTAGAAGAATTGAAAAAAGATGCCGCACTTGCCAATCGTGAAGCACATCGTTTACAAGTTACTATAAATGAATTGTCAGCAAGTAATGATAAATTACTATCAGAATATGATGAAAATTCAGAACTCGCTAAATTCTTAATTGCAAGGTATGATATTTTGCACTATCTATACAGATTTAAATTTCTGTTTAACCAAAGAATTAATATTTTGTTATTATACATACATATATACAAATAGATATACTGTACAGCAATCAGAAGCGATACATTTGCTTGAACATCTTAATTATATACATACTGCTGCAAAAGAGGCGGTTGCATTGGGTGATGGTACGTTAAAAGAGGCAAACAATACCTATCATACATTGGCTGGTTTTCAATCACAAGTTGAAAAATCATCAGAAAGTGCAAAATTAGCTTTAGAAACTGTAGCGGCCATTGAAGAAGCCATTAAAAATGCCGAAACAACTGTTGATGAAGCTGAACGTGTATGTATAGTTTTTAATTTTGATTTGAAAAAAAAAATATTTCATTGAAATAATTGTATAATTTAAATTGAATGAAACCTAAGGCATTGGCCGGTGCTCAATCGAATGCCGATGAGGCTAAACGTAATGCCGAAGAGGCACAAGTTAAATACGCTGAACAAGCATCAAAAGATGCAGAAATAATACGACAACAGGCTAATGATACAAAAACTGCAGCAAGAAAATTACGCGATGAATCGGATAATTTAAATAATCGTGTTGTTGTTACCGAAAATCGCATGGAAAAACTTGAAGATATGGCCAAAAAAGATGATACATTAACGGATGAGGCGAAAGAAAAAGTAGAATAAACATTTATAGTTTTTTTGTTTTATATGTTTATTAAATTCATGTGCGTACATTTATAAAATAATATAATTTTATTGAAAAAGGTTTGGCAAGCAAAAGCCGATTCACAGGAAGCCCAAAATCAAGTAGAAAAAGCGATGAAAGAAGTTGATGCAATTGTAACGGAATTAAGCAGTTTACGCGATATTAATCTAAATGATTTAGATGTTTTAGGTAATATTTTAATGATTCATTTAACACACTATAATATATAAATATATATCCTTTTTTTTTATAGTCTACCTTATAATAAAATTACCTTCTGAAACAATTAAAAAACAAATTATTTTTTTTATTTACAATATAGAAAAACGTTTATCGGCGGCTGAAGATGAAGTACGACGAGCAAATTTAAGTGAACGTTTAGATAATTTAGTTGAAATGAAAAATTTACAAAATCAATTAATAAAAAATTATCAAAACGATGTAATACATTTAGAGGCGGAAGTGGCCAATGTAAGAGCAATCGCTGAATCCTTACCTGAGGGATGCTTTAAAAGAACTCGATTAGAACCATAAAATATAGGCATTTAAATATATTAATTATAAAATGAAACTTAAGCAATGTAAAATTTACTAGTAGAGTATACGGAAAGCATATAATATAAATATAGAGAGAAAAGGAAAAAAAACATCATATTAATAATTCAAAAATAATAAATTAAAGAAATTCAGTTTTTGTATATCGATTTGTGTGCGTGTCTGTTGTGTGCGAGGACGTTTTTCTTCTATCTATCCATGTGTACAAAAAAAATTAATCTAATTTTAATAAGGAACAAAAATTTAAATTTATCATTCTGAAGGTATTTTTATCATTGATTTTGCGAGTAAAACATGTAAAATCTAATATCAAGTATCGCAACAAAAATATACCTAAAAACCAGACATATAAATTTAAAAATTAAAAAAATAAATGCGTTACAAAATTAAAAAGCCATTTTTTCCAAATACTCCTTATCTAAATGCCATTTAAAAAACAACAAATAATCCTATATTAAATAATGTATTTGTATCATTTTAAATAATTAATTTTTATTTTAATAAATTTGATTTTAATTGTTTGTATAAAATAACTGTATTGAAATTTAAATATACAAAAACGTCAAATAAACAAAATAAAAAATGGGGTTTATATTGTTTTTTAATTTTATATTTAATGCATATAGGCTTATTTTATTTCTTCTATATACCAAAATCTTTAATTATAACTATAATAAAATAATAAAAATATTTTTAAGGTCGCCGCGAATAGTTTTACCAATTTATATAAGAACGAAGAATATTAATGATAATAATTATGATTTAAAATTTAATATTTATACGAAAATATTCGATACATACCTTTTATTTTTTTTTCTTTTGTTCTAAACATATTATTATTATTGATAAATATTACAAAATAAAAATATATCAAAACCATTTTTTGTATTTTTAAAATTTTTTAATTTGTTTTTCAAATTTTGTTTGTAACTATTTTTTGTTTTGTATGTTCATTTATTTGCAACATAAAATAATTAAGTTATACGAAAAGTATTGTTTTTGGATTTATTACTTACTTATTGATTGCAGGACATTGTAAAAAACCCTCGTTCTGTTTTACCTTTCGACTAAAAACAATAGGAATATATCCTTATATACAATTATGACAACGGCTCAAAAATACCACAAAGTATAATCCTTATAAGATCCTGCATTTATTCGGAATAAATTCTGTATTGTAAATTTCAAATTTTTTCAAAACAAAACGTCCCAAATGTGCATACTCTCCGTTTTTTTTATATAGGGATTGAAACTTTCCTTTTCACTATTCATTTTCATATATAGAAAATTTGAAATATCAAAAAATTATTTTCATGGGATCAACAAATATTAAACGTTGTTAATATTTCTAATATTTGAAACGCATTATCAATTTATCCAATTTATGCATAAAAAATAAATATTATAAATCAATGCGCATATATACGTTTAACATATAAATAGCCAAACATTATTAATTATATATTGTTATCCCACATTCAGAATATTTACACATTTTCATTTAAAAGAATTTCAAGTTCTTATACGAGTTTCTGCAAACAGAATTCAATTAAACACAATATTATAAAATATATTAATTTTATCTAAATAGATCTCAAAATATCTAAAGAAAAGTTTATGTATATATACTTATATCAAAACACACGCACAGGAAATGTAAATTATTATTATATATTAATTGACGTCATTTTGTTAAAAAAAAATTAAAAGGAAAATTCAAAAATACAATTAAAAAAAATATTAATTTCAAAAATCTATTTTTAATCGATAAATTTATTTTATTTTATTATTATTTTTATTTTTTTTTGAAGTTATTTCATAATGTAATAAAAAATAAAAGAACGTTATGTTTTTTTTTATATTTTTAATTGAATTTAAAACGATAGATTTTGCAATTAACATTTTTCAATTTTAATTTTTTCCATATTTATAATTTGTATGTAAAAACAAACACAAGGCGAGCAAACGTTTTGTATGTTTGGTATTCTATTCTGTTTATTATATATTAATCATAAATAGAATTTGTTTATGTAGAAAAATTTTAAATCAAAAAAATTTAAATAGAATTTGCTCTCGTTTTGATAATGTTTTTCGATTTTTCATAATTTTTCTCAATGCGATGCAATTTTATATTTTGTTTTTTGTTATTTGAAAATAATTTTTATCACTTATTAATTCTATTTTTATTTTTTATTTTTAAACATGATTTTATTATATTGGTTTAAATTGCGATTTAAAAAAAAATTCAATGTCAAGTTCAACAAATCGCAATATGACACATACACGAATATGTTTATAATAACATATATATTTTGATAACGTTCAATATAACTTTATATCATTAAATATATATATGGCGTTAAGTAAAATCTATATATTTTCTAAAATATTGATCGCAGATTTTTATTTCATCTCGAACGGATCTCAAGAATTAAATCGGTTACATAAATTAAAATATATAATAATCGTTTATATTTGAGAAATATTATTTTTTTTTATTATTTACAAAAAAAAAAATCCACCATGAGAATTTATTTTATTATATATATATACAATACAATATATTTAATATAGATAACAGAAATCTGTACTAAGAAAATTAAAATAAAATAAAAAAATTGTTATTGAATATGATCTCACATGACATAATTTATTTTAAATATAGAATTTTTTTTTTCATCAACTATATCGCATACATTAATATTTTAATGTTAAAAAAAAAATATATAGAATATTTCTAGAACAGTGATGAATTTTCAATTATTTTATAAAATTAAAAAATTCCCGATTTGTTTTTTTTTTTCAGTTTATTCCATATAATATAGCTCTCATTTATAGATATATTCAAATCGCAATCATCTGCACAAAAAAAAACAAGAAACGCAAAAGTTATAGAGTTGAGTAATATAACTCTATATTAATTTTTATAATAAAAATTTAAAACTGATATTTTTTTATGCTTAAAATTATATATCGTATATTTATTTTTCGTTTTTTTTTTTTTGTTTTGTTTTTTTTTTTTTCAATAAATTATTTACATAATAGAAATAATATAATTAATATAAAATTAATTTTTTTTTTAATTTTTATGCGTATGTATTTTAATGGACATATAAATAATAATAATAATTAATATGGATACGTTTCCATATAATTCGCTGAAAAAACAAAAATTCATCGTCGATCATACAAGTACACAACATACTTGATCTGCATCACAATCTAATGCCTGCGGTCTTATTAATGTTGCCGGACATTTTTTTGTACAATGTCCCAATAATTGTTTACATGGTGCTGGACGTAAATCAACTATTTCAAAAATAAAATTCTTTTAGAATCAAAAATATTACAGAAAAATATGGTATATTTTAATACTTACTTTCATAACAACATTCAACGCCAATATTTGCATCAGGACACGTTGACGGTCCACCAGCTAAATATTTGCAATCATTTCGTTGAACACAAAGTCCACCGTTCATCGCACAGGCTCGTCCAATGCGATATACTTTAATACCGAAATAATCCTCATCTATATATAAATATATAGATATATAGAAAAATTGTTTATTAGAAAATAAAATGAAAACATTTTATTGTATATGTACAAATTATTTTGTATAAACATTTTATTATTTTATGTATTTGGTAAATATGCAAAATAATTTTAATAAATATTAATAATAAAAATTTTTTTTTTTTTCAAACACCATCCAATACATACAAATTGTTATCGAATCAGAAGAAATGTATTATAATAAGCGAAAATATTCCATTTAGATTATTTTTTAGAAACATTTTTAAAGTGGTCAAAATATCAAAATCAGCGGTAATCAATCGGAAAACAATTTAATTTACTAAATACCTATAATTTTATAATCATTTTTTGTCTAACAATTTTCGAAATATTTTTCATTATTTTAATTAACAAATTTATGCGATATCGTTATTCTTGTTCTGATAAGAGTTCTGCGATACAGATATATGATAAAGACATTTTATCATTTTGCTTTTAATATAACGTTAAATTAATTCTCAATTCCAATCTTTAAGATATAAACCATATATATTTCAAATTTTTTATTGTTTAAAGGGTTCTGGGACAGATTTTAACATTTTATATAATACAGGAAAAGGATTATTTTACTATATATACTAAAGTATAATCAATCATCATCGGTGTTTGTCACTTGGAACAGTAGAATTAAATAAATATAGTTTATCATATCTATTCCGATTTTCAGATAATAAGTCTTTATAAACGAGAGAATAAAATCAATCGTCGTCGGTTGTAAAGTTTAATTTTTTTTTTATCAGCTTTGATATATTTGGGATAATTTTATAATCCCAACAGAAAAAATTACTAATACCTTTATGTGAAATAAAATTTCAAGGGAACGGGAATTCAATAATATATGCCCGTATATATTACATTTAATATTTATATTTTTACGCATAGTAAAATTCAAATAAAAAATATTTTCGCATTAATTTTTACATTTTACGCATATTAATTTTGTATGCATTTTAAATGAATTTCTGTTCAACAAAGCACGGAATAACCCAACGTTATAAAAAAATAATTACAATTTAATACAATATTTATATTAAAAATTAAAATATATACAATTTTGACGCAAAAAAAAAAAAGCATCAAATTATAAAGGTCAACGTAATAAATAAAATTAATTTGTTGTAAATTATATGATGTTGTATGAAGGTCTTTTTCTTTATTTTTTAAAATTTTTGTATTATTTTCGGAAGTAATCTAATCAATTATTTAATATATATATTATATGAACTATCTATAACTATATATTTATTGTATTCAGAATTAATATAATAACTATATTAAATATACTTACATCCGAAATCATTTGATTCGTTATTTTCTATAACAGCCGTTGAAATATGATCAAAATATGTAAGTGTTAATGATAGAATAACACCAAAAATAACAACTTTAACATTCATTTTGTAAATTGAGATATATTAAATTATTGAATAAAGTTTTTTAATTTTAAACTTTTCACAATTTTTCTCTTTTATTATATTGATTTTCGTTATCACTTTAATTTTATTAATTGTTATTTATTAAATTATAAAAATAACCCCAAAAATAGTATTATGCACTAAAAATAATTAAAATTCGATAAAATTGAAAACAAAATAAATGATTATCGAAATTTATATTATATATTGTATTTATTTATTATGATTTTTTATAACATGTAATTTTTATCACTTTATTTGATATTTGTTCGCGGTAGATTGTGGTGTGATGTTTAAATGTTTAACAATTTGAAATGAATGAGCTCACAAATTGAAAAAGCAATTGCTTTTATACAATTTTTTAATTCATTCATAAATACGCGATGCTGTATATGCCGCCGACACTATAATATACATCATTCAGTATATATACATTTATTAATATTATATATACAATATATTATTTTTTGTTATGTTGATCTTTTGATTCTTTTTATTATAAATAATTTTAAATATACTCTCATCATATGTACATTAGGCGAATCGGAAAGTAATGTCGGTTTTGCACACTGAATTCTATAAAAGATACATTTTTAATAAGTCAATGATATAATCATCCTAACTTGTTATCAACAAGCTTTTGCCATCTAATGTCCCAATTTTCCATTTTCAATTCTTAGATTGATGTTAAAATCTAAGTGGATGGATAAAAATCAATTGGCAATGTTTTAATATTGACCATTTTGATTTTGAATAATGAACGCAATCGGAGGACAGTAAAGTTTGAAGACGATGAGAAAGAGGCGTTATTGATTCATGATTCATGCTAAAATCTAAAAGAGCTCTGTTAAACTTTGCGGGAGTGACTTAACAAGTAATTTGAAAACTTTTTAAGACCTTATATATGGGTATAGTACAAAAACAAATAACTTGGATTTCGTATGGGATCAAGCCACACTGAGTGATGAATACTATGAGCTACTATTCCAATCTAACGAAAGCATCCTTGAAGAACGTTATCAATTCACTCAAATTCAGTTGACCATTGAAGGTTTTAATAATATATTTCGTCCGATTCCTAATCAGAAATTGATTTTCTACACCATAAAAAAATACGTTATGAATGGATCTAAAAACTACATATGCGGTTTATTATAGAAACGAATTTGACAAATGTTTCGTATAACTTTTGATATATACAATTCACATATATGAACTCTGACAAAATATCGAAATGAGCAGGTGATTACTTTCAGGTGATTCCCCTAATATTTAAAATATTATATTTGTTTGAAAAAATAAAGAAAAAAATGAAAAATCATAATAATAAAAACCCCTTTCAATATTTTACAAATATTTCTAGATTTTCTTTTTGTGTATTGAAAAAAAAAATAAAATATTTATTATTATTCTAAAATCGAAATAGATGAGCGCGTTTATAATTCATCAATATCATCAAACACATTTTGTATTCATATATATATATTATGAAACTTAAATGTGCTGTAAATTTTTGTACGAACAATTGCAGATTGCAATCTTCCTGAAAAATTCCAATCACATATCACATCATTATACGTTTGAATTCCGTTACGGATATTTGCAGTAAATTATGCGTGAAATGCCTTCATGTAAATTATATTATAAATTCAAGTCTGTAAAATTTTTTGAAAATGCTATGATCAGCAACACTACACTTCAGCGTTAATAGTCTCCTAAAACTTCGAGTGACGGACTCATTTGTATATAAATCTCAAAATAGTTATATTACATTTATAACAAATATAAATTATGATACAAAAAACATTTAAAATTGTTGAATATGTTGTAAACAAAATTATTCAAAAAATGAACAAATTCTTCTGATAATATAAATTTACATGAAGAGCGAGCATGTGATACTGAAATTCTGAATCTATATATATATATATATATATATATATATATATATGATTCTGTACTATGTATTGTAGATCTATCTATATTTTGTAGATATATCTATATATAGGAGGGTTATAGTAAGTGTCGATTGTAAGAATTTTCAATGAATAACAAAATATTAATATATACATATGAGTATTATTGTTTTCATCATAATCTTCACATATAAATATATATTATACATATTCATTTTTCTTAATATTGTCAACATTTATTATAAGGATACGCGATTATATATATGTATTTAACATTTTTTTAAAAATAAATTGATGAATTTCGGAAATATAACTGCGAACTCTTATTGTTTATATTAAAGTACAGAGTGTGGGGGATTTTTTGTTTATTGATTAAAATTGAAAATTTTAAAAATATGTTTATCTTTTTTTTTTTATTTGTGATTTAATATTTAAAAAGAAAATGATATTATTATTATTGTTATTGTATGAACGCATAAATATATAAAATAATTTTTTGGCATATTATATATGAAATGCGTATATAATTTCTACTGATTAATAAACGATATAATTTGTTTTGAATCGACTTTTTTTTTATTAACTATTTAATTGTTTGTTTTCACTTTATATTTGTATTACTAGAGTATATGAATGTTTTTCATATGAAATATGATGAGAAAATTAATTTAATTGCGTTGATTTGATCTGATACATATATAAATTTTATATTGTGTATGTAATATACATTTTGGTTTTGATCAATTAAAAAATAATAATAAAAATGGGGAAAAAAAATAAATATTAATAATATATTATTTAATAAATTATTTTGTTTACTCATTTTTAAATAAACAAAAATTGTGTTTGTGTATATAATTGAAAAGACAGAAAAGATAAGAACCGCAGGAAATTTGGTTTGAAAGACAGATACAACAGAATAACAGAAAAAGAAAAAAACAAATTCTGCCAGGTCAAAACTTAAAACCGCATAAAGCATATGCAAGTGTGGCCAAGGAAAATAATGGATCTATCTTAATAATATAAAATGATTTGTTTAACACTATTCTATAATATATATATTCAACTTAATTCCCATAAGTATACCATTTTTTTAGCGAGTATATCCCTCAATGTATAAAAGATTTCCCATTTTTGCTATAATTTCTATATCCAAAATTTAAATTGAATCTGTTATAGAAACAGAACTCATAGTAGAACACTCGAAACTGATCCCAACCGATGTATAGTATGAAAACTAACTGTAAGATTTTTCCTATTTTTTTTATAAAATTCCAGTAAGACATTAGATAAAAAGGAAACAAATGAATGTAAAATAATGCAGTAAATTAATGTTATTCGTAAATGTTCTTCGTTTTGCAACCCCTTGCTTGATCACATACCATACGAGAGTATAAACATCAAAATTAAATAATATAAATATAAACTATAAATTACATCCAAATATATTGAAAATGTTTGAATTTATACGCAGTAAAATCTGTATACATAAAATTACACATTCAAAATATAACATTATGCACAAAAAAAGATATAAGAAAAACGATATAAAAAAAAGTTCTATTAATTAAATAAATTATTGCATATTCTTTAAAATTTTTCATTTCATTATTATATCATTTGTTATATAATCATGCAACCGCATATCTTGCCTATATATTTTATACATATATATCTTTATTTATGCATTTTAAATTAGTATACAAAATTTTTGGTTGAATCATCACACCATATACATCGTAAATAAATATATATATAGCATCTATGCATAAATACAGTATAATAAACATGTACCAGCATTTTTTCATCAATAATGATAAAATTCATTTAAAAACAACTATGGCAAAAAAAAAACAATAAATAAAAAGAATTATAACAATATATAGAAAGATGTAAAATTAATCAATTAAAATAAATTCACACCATAACAAATCACATGAGATACGTATATAATAACCATATTAAATATATAAACTATACAGAAAATACGCGTACCACATACACAATGATACAACTCAAATGACATATGTGGGGTCGTAATCATTTTAAATTATATAAATTACTTTAAAAAAAAAATGGCACATACATTCAATAAAAATAATTAAAATTCACATATTTGATAATAATATATTATTATTTTGATGTTATACAAAAAATTAAATAAATAAATATGTTTATATTTATACTAAATTTAATCGTATTTATTTTTTTTTTATTTTCCACCCAAAATTCAAATATAAACAACAACATTTGATTTTGATTCTACATATCATTTGGAATATATTGATTTTGAAAGGTGAAAAAAATATTAAAAAGGATTTTGTATAATGTTTATAAATGCAACTCTTCCCCAGATTGATGCTCTGTAAAGAGAGCTGAGGTCTTCAACCACCAAGACAGAGCCGTTACGTATCATCCATGAGAAAATCATCTGGAGGTTTGATGGCACCGGAATCCTCGATCCAGTTGTGAAACCACCAATTTCCTAAGAGCGCCCGGCTGAGAAACTCCCTATTGATATTGCCAACTCTCAATCCAACTGTACCCTCATTTTACTTCATTTCGTTATTTCTGAATTTATTTTTATCCCACTGCTTACAGTCACTCAGATAAAGATCCGATTATTAAAGATATATCGTTCTGTTTCTAATCGATTCATTTGAAACTTTCGATCTGGAGATTTGATGAAAAACGAGGAAACTTTACCATTTCCATACAAATCTAAGGGATAATTAGAGTGATCTCGGTTTTGTAACAAATTTGTTTAACATTTATCGCTGTTTATATTAAGACTGAATAAAAATATATCTCAAAACGATTCGATAGGATATAGATTTTATTCCAATGACAATATCTCAAGAAAACCATATTCACTTTTATATTTATTCATTAAAATTTAGATAGAAAATAACATTATTTGATGTTTTTATTAAATAATAATTATTTATTTTTCAAATTTTAGCCAAATATAAATGTGCACATTCTATTTCTATTTACAGTTCATTTTAAATATGTTTAACGTCTATCAGTTTTACCAGAACCACGTTTACCAGAGAATAAATGTTTTGGCATTTTATTACCAATAAACCGATCAGCTTCACCTTTCAAGCACATTTTCTTAACTTTCTTGGCAATGTCACGCCGAGCGATCATTGTCAACTTACGTTTCATCTAGAATTAAGAAAGAAAAAAAAACAGTTGTATATTATTATTTTTTCCATTTTAGATAATTGTCCGAAAAAATGAATACTTACAATTTTATCTTTAACACCTTGTTCGTCACGTGGTAACGCACGTTTTAATGGTAAACCAGTACTACGTACAATAGCTGATTGTTCTTTATCCAATTTACCTTTTTTGGCACCCGGTGGAACAATGGCAACAGTACGACGTGTGTCAACAACTTTTTTAGTGAAATTGGCTTCCTCTGTTCCGGACATATCGACACCCAAATTTTCCATTGTTTCTTTTAATTTTGAAACACTACGATCACGTACACGCGGCAATTTATGACGTGGTATAACCGATCTATGTTTTTTGCTTTGTAAACGTCTATCGTCACGTAATAAATGTCGTTTTTCACGTATTTGTTTTGCCATTGCACGTATTTCACGCATTGTTTGATCTAATGTTAAATCGGGCACCACGTACATACCGGACTCTTCACGTAAACCTTCTTCACGTTCCAATTCCTCCAATTTCGCAAATATATCCTCATCGATATAATCCATAATGTTATGACCTTCCCAAAATTCAGGTATCGGATCATATCGTTCTTCTTCTGCAATTTCTGTGTAATTCTTTTTCAAATCTAATGTGTAATCATCGCCCTGTTCTAATTCAATTTCTTTTTCCAATTTACGTTTGCGCCTAAATTCGTTATCGGCCTTTTGCAATTTACGCTCTAAAATAACGTCCGGAATGCACGGTGGACGTTGTAGTTCGTCTCTAGCTATTGGCATTGCCACATGTAATCGATTTAAAATACTATCAACTTTTTTAGTTCGCATTTTCAAATCAACACGATAACTTAATAGACGTTCACATGCTTCCGTTTTAACTTCAATTACACCTTGTTCGGCAGCGGTTGACATTTGCATTAAAACAATATCTTTATCTTCTTCTAAGGATGTCAATACTTTACGACGATCCGGATTTAATTCATCCAAATTAATAATATCAATTTTATTCAATACCACAATCAATGGTTTATTAGCAAATAATGGTTTTATGCTGTCAAATAATTTCACTTGTTCTTCCAATGAATGACCACATTGTTCGGATATATCCATAACATATAAAACGCAGGCACGTAAATGTGCCAAAGCTGTAATGGCTTGCATTTCAATTACATTACGTTCTTCCAACGGATGATCTAATATGCCAGGGGTATCAATCACTTGCCAACGTAAATACTTATAATCGGTATGGCCAACATAAAGACTTTTCGTTGTGAATGCATACGGTTGAACTTCAACTTCGGCCCGTGTAATTTTATTGATAAAACTTGATTTACCAACATTTGGAAAACCACAAATGATAATTGTACGGGTATACGGATCAATTGATGGTAAACGTGAAAGATGTTGACGTACATGCTCTAAATATGTTAAATTGGCACCTTGTCGTTTCATAATTGTAGCCATTCGACCCAACGCGGCCTTTTTCAATTGTTTACAACGATACAATGAATCACCGTACTTCAATAGACGTACATAATCTTTAGCCACACTATTTCGAAAAAGTACCAAAGAACATATTATATTTAATTTTTGGTTTGGTTTTGTGTTCATCATTGATATGGGAAACATTTTGTTTAGACTTGGTTAAAAATGAATGAATCTAATCGATTTTGATGATTTTGTATTTGTATACGCTTCAAAGGTATCCGTTAAACAAAAGGAATGGTATAACATTATTAGTTACACCATTGCTACAATTATTACTGATAAATTCTGTATAAATTTGACGATTTGATTCTCGGAGGTGTTTTTAAACAATTAAAATAATGGAAATTTCACCACATTATTCAAAATTAGTAAAACAAGTTATATAAAATTAAAGTACTTACTTGTCAATTAAATGACGGGCCGTATTCAATTGACCCAATGCCAATTTGTAATGATCTTTGTCATACAATACATTAATTAAATCGGCATAAAATGGATGGACATCATCCAATTTTGGAAAATCTTGTATGATTTGCGTTAGACGATCATGAAAATTTTGTTGGGTATATTTAACTTTCCTGGTATAAAATGCACGAATACGTGAAATTTTATATCCTTTATGAACAACGGTTGGTGTTTTACGTTGTGTTTTTGATAACATGATATCAATAAAGTCCTAAAATGATTATAATAAATATAAATAAGTATAAAATCCATGACTTCAAAAAATAAAAAGACACATTAAAGAGCGTGAACACTGGATGAAAGGCTATGGAATAACTTATAAAAGTTCCTTTTAATATAAATGCACTAATATCTTTTTAACAAATATTATGAAATATTATTAGGTTATGCCATGTCTGCAATCCAATGTTTACTAATTACATACCTTGGCTGGTGGAACCACCATAATTTTCTTGAAATTATACAAACTCATGATTGTACTTGATTTACACCTTTACGTAATATTAATATTATTATTATTATTAATTAATTAAAATAAATAATTAGAAAATTTTGTACCGCTTATGTATTTTGATACGTAACAAATAACATATCAACACGAGGTTCGATATTGTAAAAGAAAGAAACACAATTTAAATTTTGTGAAAAAATAAAATAAAAATATAAACAGGTTTGACATTAATATCCACATTTTTGGTGTTTGTTTAATGTTTCTTTATTTACTTATGCATAAGACATCTATGAATGTATTTTATAATTACAATTAGTTACATTTTAGGGAAATTAAAAATATGTGTCAACACTATTTTTATAATTTTTATTTAAATTTTCAAATAATAATTAATTTTATTCGATCAATTTAATTGAATTGTCATGAAAATCGTTTATTAGATTATTATTAGATTAAAGATTAGATCCATCACTCCCCATAAACATTTATAAGGTTTATGAGAAATATCTTGTTCTGTTCTGGCGATCGACTATGTATTTAGGTTTTTTTCTGTTTGCGGACTGCGTTTCCTGACCCACTAAAATAGAGATCAAAGAGATTATTAGACTTCATTTTATTTCTAATCAACTGTTTTGAAAATGAAATTGATCAGGTTTTATAAAAAAAAAGAACAACCTTTATATCGGAGAATTTTTTCTGATCTTTCCACTTCCACACTCACTATCATACAAACTCAAGAGGATTCTTTCTGAATGAATGTTAATATATAACATTGAACATATAAATTTAAGCTCTGTAATCAATCGGAAAAAATGGAATAAAAAACAAATAAATTATTATAATTTTTGTTTTAATTATTTATTATTATTTTTATTGTTTTTATATTATTATTATTATTATATATTTTTAAAAGCACCTGTTTATTACAAGTTTAGTATAAATATTCGAATACGCAAACACTCAGAATATAAACAAAATACATATACACATTTTTAAATAATATAATATTATTACAAAATATTTTTAAAATAAATTTATAACAACATATATATTTATATATATTTAAAAAGTGTGTTCTCTACAAAGCTCCAGAAGTTCGTTTTTTTTAATAATATTGTAAGACAAAAAATTATAATTTTTCTTTAAATATTCTTATATAAGAATATCTTTCGCTAATCTAACACATTTCATATGGAAATTGACACAAATTAATAATTTAACTATTACATTATATTATATTGTATATATAAAAAAAATGATTAATAAATAAAAATATATAAAACGAACTTGTGATGCAATGTATAGAAATTAGTATTTTTTTATAATTATACATAATTTTATTTTCAATGTGTATTATATATTAACTTATTAAATATCAATTAAATTACAGCTTATTTAATTATTTATTTCTTTATTTTTTTTTATTTTTATATATATTTATTCTATAATTAAAATCAGCAAAATATTTTTTTTTTAATATCCCATTAAATTGTAAATTCAATAATGTTTTATATATTATTATTGAAGCGTTGCTTAAATATCAAACGAATAATGTTAGCATTATATATATTTATTTACTTATTATTATTTAGGATAAATATATATATATATGTTTTTGTAACATATCGGATAGATAAACAACACTTAAATCATCATATAACATTATTGTTAAGAAAACGCAGTTTATAGATAGATTCCCCGTCACCTGGACATTTTTGTAATTCAATCGCAGTTATATTGTTGATATTATAATTAAAAGAAAGATAAATCATATATAGAGGAGAGGTGATTGATAGAAGAAAATCATTTGAAAATAACAATTAATAGTCTTACATTTTGTTGTTATACATTATTTTCAAATGTATTTATGCTATTTATATTGTATATTTTATTTAATTATAGAATAAAAATATAAAAATAAAAATGAAAGGTGTTAAATTAAAAACATCGCAAATTGATTATATAAATAAAATATATAAAGGAATTAACCGCATATAAAAAAAAAGACTTAATTTGCGATATCTGTCAATTTGTTTATATTATATATTATATTATATATATATAGTATTAAAAAGATAACTAGAATGTGTTTTTGGTGGTTTTTGAATGTTTTTATAGTTTATTTTTTTACTATTTTTCAACCACCCTTTTGAAATCTAAAAAGTTTTCAATTTTACGATATTATATTTAAATATAGCTTAATTTTTATTTATTTTTTTTTAAAATATCTGGCAAATATGAATTTATGAAATGACAAAATTATAAAATAATAATCATTATATGATTATATAAATGATTATTTCTATTATTTTTTCATCATTATAAATATTCAAAATATTATGTATAAACTCCCATTTTTTGTTTAAAAAGTAAGAATCACAATTTTGTATTTTCTTTAACTATCTATCTAATTTACACATTTAACTACTATGTGAAAATGCTGTATTTGTATATGGGCCACTATAAATTGAACTGCCAGAATTTGATATGGTTTTTCCTCGTCGTCTAGCCATTATACATAGAACAGCTGCCACAACGGCTAACATTAATATTAAACCAGCTATAGCAATACCAATTGCAAAACTTCTCTGAGATATGCATAAAGCATCATCAGGCGTCTGTTGGATTAAAAAAAATGATATAATATAAAAAAATTATGTATTATTAAAATATAAAAAAAAAATTATATTTCTAACATTTCCATTGGAGAATTTTTATTCAGAATTCGTTTATTTTCGGTAATTTTCGTTAAAGGGTATACATAAATTAATTTCGGTCAATCGGTTAAAAGACAGGTAATGAAAGGATCACCTAAACCAATGTGGTTTTTTACGAAACGATTTATTCGCGGAATAAATAAGCAACATATACTAAAAGTACGTGCTTATAATTATGCGTTTAGCGATTTTTGACATCCGTATATTGATGCGTTAAAACGCTATTTAAATTAAACTGGAAACACATCCAAAAGCCGTTTTTTCATTAATTATTCCAGAAATATATAAGTATAGTAATCGCATGGTAATAATAAATAATATTATAGTACCTTTTCTGCAAAAACGGAATCATCACCATCAATAATTTCTGCATTTTCGTTAACATACAATCCAGAATATACTTCAATGGTAGCCGGTTGACTTCCATCATCATTATCGATTTCTGTTTCACGTCTTGTTCTTTTCGATACACAATTCGGTGCCTATTATATAATTTTTGTACAAAGTTAATTATTATTTAAATATTTTATGGTTTTTATAAAACCGATATGATAAATATATAGATATATATTTTTATTACCTTTTGGCATTCTGGATCTTGTAATGCACATAATTTTACATTACATTGATAATAAACAGATGCCGTATAGGGAAATTTATGCGCAGGAAATGATACTGAAGCTTTTGAACGATCCTCTGAATAATCAAATTGTCCCATAATTTCACCATCAAGAGGACATCTATATACACCGGAATATTGTGTGAAATATGTTAAATCTTCGAATTTTGTGTGATCGAATTAAATTATAACTACTTATGTATAATATAAATACAAAAAAACATACCCATCGCTATTCACTAATTTTTGTTCACCCCATCCAAGACCATCTTTAACAATACAATCGGTTACATGTAATCCATAGATATTTTGTTTATCAATGTTAATTTTTAACGTTAATGGATCACCAATTTTAACATTTTCCGCAATATTATCACCAGAAAAGATTTTCATATGACAACCGGGCATTGGTTTTTCATCGGATGTAAATGCATCCAATTTAGTATTGGTTGACTCGTTATCGTCTTTCATTGAACGACCATAATCTTTTCGATTGTTAGCTGTATTAGCACCTTCTTCACTTGTCAAAGCTTCAGCAGTTTGTTGCCATTTTGAACTTTTAATTGGTGTAGCTGCATCACGACTCTTATAACGACATCGGATGTGATAACCACGTCCTAAATCGGTTACAAGTTTTAAATGTGGTTGAAGTACAATTGTATTGAAAAATTCAATACCACCATCATCCTATGTATATATTAAACGAAAAAATAAATAATTTATTATTTGTATGAATTTTATTATCTTTTAAAAATTATAATTGTAATCATTTCTATATTTATGTAAATCTATAATACGATTAAAGTTAATTATATGTATATATTATTGTATACAAATGATTATTTTATTTTTTGCAAATCTTATTATTATATATTGCACCTATCGTCATCGAATTGTTATATTTGTTATAAACCGGAGTGGGTGCAGAGATAATATAATGATGAGCAAATGATGATAAAATTGTATATCTTTTTTTCTTAAGTTCAATGTCAGCGATCCTCGTCGTTAGTTAATAATATGATGTAGAGTCAGATAATTACTATAATATTTTTTAATGTCAGTCAACCGACAAAACAATATATTATTTATTTTATACCCTATTTGGCTTTTATATATTGTATTATCATAAAACTATAAATATATGTATATATTAGAATTATTATGTTATTGATTCATATACAATTAAATTGAATGTATTTTTTTTTTTAATTTATATGAAGGCTTAAAATATATACAAATAATTTAAATATATTCGAGATATTCTATATACTAAACTCATATAAATATCATTAAATCTTGCAATTTACTTATAATATGTGTATATATGTATATTAGTTTAAATTTTATACCATAATTTTATAATTATAACATCATATTATTGGTATAGTGAATAGATTTTAAATTGAATTGATTTATTCTATAAAGATGGGTTGATTTGTTTATAGATCCATTTTTAGAAGAAAAAAAACATGTTAACAAGATTCATTTAGTATAAATAATAAATAAAAAAATAAAAATTCATAATATACATTGTTCCATTTTGGATAAAAAAATAACCGCGTGGGTATTAATTTAAGAAATATCCCAACAAACTTATACGTGCTAACGGTGGTGAACGTTCGCAAATATGAATCAAAAGAAAACATTTTACACAGCACAAAATTACGGAACGATCACTGAATGGCGAAGAGGAATAATAAAATAATTAAATCTTATAAAGCAAAAATGTTACCAATCTTTTTAGAATCTAATTGAGTTTCCTGGGATATGGTCACTTACTTAGAAGTTATATTAGCAACATATACACCATTAATAAAATCTATATTACTCACATTTAAAATAGATAATTTAAATTCATAGATTATCGTGTACATGATTCATAATAAATGTAGAATGTTGAGGTATATAAATTTATATAATTTTGTATTTAAATGAATGACAGCATTAAAAATATTTTATATTCAATATTCTTACATTATATTATTATACCGTCAAGTTTTTGTTTATATCGTATTATACGCAAGCAAATAATTTCAATGGGATTATATTAAATAATTATATATATTATTAATTTATGCATAAACAGTATAATCTCTATATAAAAAATATCTATTATCTATATCTTTATATCTATAAATATCTAATATATATATATATATACACATATATATATATATATATATATATATATATATATATAATACATATCCTTTCCGGACTTTATATACGAACTTCCTTTTTTCTTTTTAGTTTTATTATACGGTTTTGTAATTTCCATCACAAAACAACTAAAATGTAATTTTAATATTTTTTTAATAATCGCAGTGAATTAATATATACTTGTCCATAGTGAAAATTACAATCTGTATAGTTTTAAAATACGGCGATACAAAAAAAATATTTCTGGATGTTTTAAGACATTTTATTTAAATTTTTTCTTTTTTTCCGAATAACATATGGATAACCACAGCAATCATATCGGATAAAATTCAGAGGTTTTCAGCGATCAAATACATTCTGTGTTGTAGTAAAACACGAGAAAAATAAATTAATATGTTATTCTTTCTATATATATATACATATATGTAGAAATAAAATTCTCCAATCAAGATTTTGTATATTATTTTAGTTTAATTTATACTGTAAATATGCATATACATATATTGTTATTACATTCCCGACGACGTAACCAAAACAATTTATGAATACAAAACGAACTAACTGATTGTAATAAACCACATATAAATAATGCATATATAGGTATTAGGTATATATACAATACTATAAAATCTATAACTTCCATATGCATATATGCAAAAAGTAATAAATTAACGTTTTGTTTTACATAATATCATCATATATCTATATTATTATATTGTATAATAACACAAATACAAATAAATGTTTTAGTCCAACCATATCTTTTTCGATTACAGTATGTAAGATGTACGATTATTATACTTATATATTATAAAAAATTAACTTTATATATATATATCTAATAAAATACGAACATATTATATATCTATATTAAGATATATATTATTCAATTAATATGCACAGAAGTAATTCATTTTATATAATTATTTTATATATATATATATATATACTGTTTAAAAAAAAACTTAACGGAAATGCGCTAAAAATTTACATAAAAATAGCATATTTATTCTATATATAATATATATATATATATATGTTGATGGTGAATCGAATAAATGAAATAAAGATATAATAATTTTAATTTTTCGATTAAAAAAAATTAATTTTTAATTTAATAATTTATCCTCAAAATTAAATATTTTCTAAATAATTTTATGCTGCTGACGTAAATTAATGCAAATTCAATATTCAATCCAAAAGAGTTTGAAATGACCTTTTTTAAACGCATAAAATATTACAAACACTGCTCTAGTGAGACTGAGGTTAGTACATAACCAAATGTGTTATTCATTATATCGCATTTTTATGTCGAATGTTTTCAATTTAAATATATACTATCTTTTATTTAAATTACTATAAAATCAAACATTCCGTCATCCAGAATTAAAAACAAATTTGAACACAATCAAAAGTTTAAACGACGACGAAACCGTCTGCGAAACCTAAGGATCTTTGTTTTTATATATTTTATAATAACAAAAAAAAATAACACGATTTTTTTTATATATAAAATGTGCATATAAAAAAAAACAAAAGACATAAGCGAGTAACCTTGTGTTGTTATACAAATATTTATATAGTCTACCATTTTTGTTGTCATCGAAATTATCAAGATATTATATTATATTTAAATTCAAAAGAAATAACATTTTATAATATGTATTTTTATAATATGTATTTTAAAAAAATGACGTCATAAAAAATTAATACTTTTGTATATTCGCAGTGGGAAGTTATCAGATCTAATAATAAATAATATTTACTATAAATATATACATAAGAACTTTATTTTAAATCGTTATTAAAATATATGATATGGGCCGATAGGTATATATTTACAAACAATGTAATTCTAGAATATAAACAATATACAATATCGCAAACAGTAAACATCTATGCATTAAGTAAATATTAAAATAATTTACACAATAGATTTTAATTAAAAAATTCTCAAAATTTATAATAAAAAAATTTATATTTAAAATTTTTTGCATTGACCATAAAATACTATATATTAATTTATTATTTTTAGTAAGAATTCAATAAAAATTACTTCTTAAATTTTTGATATATATATATAGAAATAATAAAATAATAATACCACCTACTTATTCCTAATAAAAAAGTTTTAGGTTTTATATTATATAATAAAAAAGATGGTTTTATATTACAAAAGATGGTTTTATATTATGTAAATTAATTTTATATAATACTCATATCAAACAAACCGCCTTTGATGGGTATAAAAAACAATGAAAATTAATTATATATTTGTCAAAATATATAAACATTAAATTTAGAATTGAATTTTTTTTTTAAGAAGAATAAAGTCAAGGTCCTGCAATGAATCTTCGATTTTTTTCTTTTTTAATAATTTCACAATATTGCAATATATAAAAAATTACACCTGCTTATGTGTATATAATAAATACAAAAGCATATATTTCGAAAGCTAATCATAAAACAATCATTCAATCAAATTTGCCCTTGTATTAAATTATATACACATATCGAATAAAATAATCTTAATAATAAGATTTATATATAATTACTAAAATGTCTGTAATGTAATCCTCCGCATATATATATAATTTTATTGCTTTTTTATTTTAATTTCCATTTCTCATTACTAATATCTTTCCGTTAAATCACAAGTATTTTACATCATCATAGAAAAAATAGAAAAAAAATCGGTACTGTTGGATAAAATTTTAATTATCATATAATTGATGTAAGAATCTAGAAGAATCTTGACGATATTGAATTCAAAACCTGCAGACAACACAAAAAAAAAACTTATATTTCTTAATAATAAACCAAAATTGCATATATTTAAAAATACCGCATTTACTATATACCAGTATATGTACAAAGGTAAACACATTATAATTATGTATGCATACATTTAATGTTTACCCATCTATAAATATATAATATAATGATGAATTTTTGAGATGTATATATATATAAATAATAAATATATATGGTCATCATCCGTCGCATATTTATTTATTTACACACCGCAAATGTAATTTGACATTCATATAGAAAGTGAAACTATACGTATAAAAGAATACGTATAAAGTCACAAAAACCAAAATAAAAATTATTAATATAATAGATAAATAATTAATTTTTATTACAATTTTTTTTTTATTTCATAAATTGAATCATATATTTATTTCATCTTGCTGTTTTACGCAAAAACTGCATTGAATTAATCGTGGATTTATATGATATTTGAACAATAAACCGTATTTCACTCTTTGCTTTATTGTTATAATTAATTATGAACATCTATATACATTTTTCAATATTATCCATGTAGTATAGATTAAATTTTATATATGTATAAAATGTCGATTAAAATGTGATAATTAAATATAAAAAGATAAAAATATTTTAATGAAAGAGTGAAAGTATTATGTAAAAATATACACATAAATTATAATTACACTTTTTTTCGGTTTTATCGTCATGTGGTTTATTTATTTTTTTTTATAATATCATTTTTTAATAATATTACCATATAACAACAACAAACAAACGTGTTGATCTGCATTTCATTTCAAAAACTTAAATTTTTGTTTTGTATGGTTTATTTGTACCATTATTATATTTATTTCAATGCTATAAACTTAATTCAAAAAAATTAAATAGA
Source organism: Dilophus febrilis (assembly GCA_958336335.1). Lineage (NCBI taxonomy): Eukaryota > Metazoa > Arthropoda > Insecta > Diptera > Bibionidae > Dilophus > Dilophus febrilis. The sequence continues at coordinate 25,004,623 of OY284469.1, read as the reverse complement.
TTTATTGTATTAATACCAAAAATAAAGGCATGTGAATCTCAGGATCAAACAAAATTTTATATTATGTACACTCAGAAAATTTGTTTTATATTTTTAACGAAAAAATTTCGTAAACCATATTTTTTACATTTTTTATTAAATTAAAGTAAATTTTAGTATGACTAACAATAATTTCGTTGTATTTAAAGAATTTATCGTATTAAATTAATGTGATCTTTCTAGTTTTAACAAAACAATTTTCGTTAATATTTATATTTATGATTAAGAAAACATTTTGTTAAACGTACAACGAATTTCTTAAATATTACACTGCCCTTCGTATAACTAACGAATACTTTTCATGATTTTACAAATTATTCATGTAAATTATTCGCTCTGTAACATCTTTAATTTAACAAAAAAATTCGTAAAAGTATTTTGTAAATAGTACGATATTACGTATTAAATTAACAAAAATTTCGTTAAACTGTATATGTGGTACATAATAAATTGAATTGGCTGATGCAAAATTTTTTTTATTGAATTTAGTAGGTAAAGAACGTTCAACGTGTACATTACTAAAAATAAAATATGACTGAATATATATATGAATCCAATTTTTTGGAATCTGATTTATTGAATTTCAATGTTATTGAATGTGAAGAAGTGAACTCATTAACAGAAAATGTTAATGAAAATAATAATGAAGTGATATTTGCAGTTATACCAGAAGAAGATAAATTATTAAATTTGTTAAATGAATGGGGATGTGGGGAGTTGCATCAAAAATTTATCGGTAAGTTGATTTTATTTTTATTTAATTAATGTTATCAAACATTTACCAGTGAGTTAAATCTCTTATTATTTGTGTAACATACATTTTTCTATATATGATTTTATGCAATAACGTAACACAATTTGATTGATAACTCGAATCGAATGTATGTATATAATCGTACGTCTAATGTGTATATGTTAATGCATAATTAGTACCTAAATAATGAGAAAAAAAATCATTATATTATAAAATCTAAAACGAAATACGTTTCATTGAATTCGTGGAATATGCTGTAAAGAATGCTGTGGAAACATGTATATACGATAGAAGTCATAATTTTAGTAATTTAAACAAATTATTTTATTATTTCAATAAAATATTTTTATTTTTCTAACCTTTTGTTGTGCTTAACGAAGAATGTTATCACTATTACGAAATTTTTTTAAATTAATCAATAATATTAATAATATTTTTTTATAATTTTTGAAAATTTTCAGGGCCTCCGAAATATTTATGGACATTTAGATTCGAGGCGAAACATAATGAAGTGAAAACCTATTCCAGAAATATCAACTCCAGAATCAATATATCAAAAACATTATGACAGATTCGCTTATAAGAATTATAAGGAATTCGCTTATAAAATATTATGTAAAGAAACGTTCCACTGTACTAAACTAGACAACAATTTCGATGCATTAATAAACTGTGAGCAATATCAAGAAATCAAAACTTTACTAAATATAGATGACGATATATCTATAACATTGTCATTATTAAATTATTAAAAGATAATTATTAAAATGCGACAAAATTTTTAGATATAATCATAGTAATGTAATTTTTTATAATCATTTATATTTTATAATTTTATAATTAATAAAAATTTCAATTAATGTAAATCATAGTTTTTTTGATTTTATAAAGGAAAAAAAATTGTTTTTATAAATATATTTATAAAAACAATAAAGAAACTTTCTTGATTTTACAAAAACCCATCATTAATTTTACAAAATAGTATGTGTTATTTTAACAAATATATTCGTTAATTTTATAAATGTATATCTTAAACGAGTTAAATTCTTTCATGATTTAACAAAAACTCATTATTAATTTTACAAAACTGTATGTTATTTTGACAAATATATTTGTTAAATTTACAATTGAATATATTACAATCAATAAAAAATATTCCTTGATGTTACGAAAACCATCGATAAATTTACAACATTTAGTTGTAATTTTAACAAAGATAAACTTTAATTTTATAAATATCTTAACAAAAATGATGAGAAATTAATAACAACATTTTAGTAAATTTAACAAAAAATATTTTGTTAAAATAACGAAGTGTTTCCTTGGAGCCAAAATAACGAAATTTTTCATTAAATTATAGTGTTTTTTTCATTAATTTTATTGAAATTTTTGCTGAGTGTATTAATTTATATATGGATGGAAAATGTTTGCAAATAGAAATATTCTTTACAGGGTGTATATTATATTAATTTTTTGTTTAAATTAAATATTTTTCGTCTTAGAATTTAAATTTAAAATCATTTATTTTTTTTTGTTGCGGCAATAAATTAAAAATGTACAAAATAATAAATATAATTGTTCAATGACAATAGGAAATAAATACAGTGGTATTTTCTACGAGATGCTTGAGTTATTTTGTTTAATAAAAATGTATACTTGAGTTAGTTGACCATAATAATTTGAAAAATATATAACATTATTACTCGTATATCTTATTTATATGTGAACACATTATATTTATATAGTTATACATATAAATATGAATGGCTGTTAAAATATCTCAATATACATTATTATAATTACAATAATTTGTAAATCATCATTTTGGGTAGTGGCAAACATAATTGAAATAATTGGAATTTTTTTACGAGTTCTATCATCATCACGTATTATATATACTCGTTCTTTAAATATGACTATATATATACAGAATAAAGAACATTACATTTGAATTCGACCTTGCTAATCGAAAAATTTCAAAATAATCAAACACCCACAAAAATTATACAATAAACAAATTTTATTAAAGCCATTTTTATTGTTGTTTGAAATGAATCAATATTTCAAGTTTGTATATACACTTATACACTTTAAAACAAAATCCTATTACAATATATATAAAAAAATTACAACTTTATATAATACCCGAGCATATATCTCTCTAAATATTAAACGTGGGAATATCATTGCTACTCGCTGTATTTATATAAAATACTTGCATATTAGCAATTTAGCAATACATTTTTTTTATTTGTTTCTTTGAAATTTGCAAAATACACAAAACCTACACACACACTTTATAAATAAATGAATGTTTATAAATATATATGTATAGATTAATTTATTTGGATACCGCCTCCACATACAAGATCAGTATAATAATAATAATAGTTATTAAAAAAAAAAAAAAAAAACATAAAATAATATAATACATTTGATTGTTTTTCATCTTAAATATATATTACGCATATTATAAAATAATCAAAAAAAAAACCAATAATAATTTTGCAATATAAAAGTTAACTCTAAAAAATTATTAAAATTTTTTACATTCTATATGGTGGTGTGTTATTTCATATATTATTCATAATTTTGTATATACATTCAAACGAAACAATAAAATAATCGAACATTAAATAATTAAACATACCGTTTCTTGTGGCATGGTATTACAACTTCGTAGAGGTAATTTATATTTGAGTGGTCCATCGTGATGTCTATTACGAAATAGAAAAAAAAAATTTGGTAAATAAAATTTTAATATTATTTAATGTGAATATAGATAATCATTTTAAGCACGTATTTTTAGTATGTGACTTAATAGTTTGGTTCGGGATATCAAACTTCTAAATTTTTTTTCAATTTTTCGATGCGCCAGGTTAAGACCTATTAAAATCACCTACAACTTTTATTTCGCATTATAAATACAGTAACTGTTGAAAGCAATGTAAGAAATGATACAAGATTGATCAATGGGTTTTATTATGACCGTAGTCCGCAAAGCTAACATAACAACCAGCAGCAGAAATAAGATTTGAAAAGAAAAACATTTTTATGATATACTAAAATTAATCTAAAATTATATATATGTATAAGAATATATGAATTATGAATCTATACCTATATTCTGATAAACAACTAGAATTTTTCGATAAACCTTTTGGATAAATCATTCCACTGAATAGCCCATCATCGGTACTTGGTGGGGCATCCTTTATTGTGATTATCATTGAACCTGATAAACATTGTATTCGTACAGTGGGTTCTTTTTCTCGTACGGTTGATTGTTCTGAAAAATAAAGAGATTTATTTTTATCAATAACAAATTCATAGGTTTTTTATATCTCTAGTACAATAAAAAAAAAGAACAATTGTTATTCTCTGGCTTAACAAAAAACGTACATTAATATCAATAACATTAAAGATTAAAGTACTAAATTATTATTAATTTTATTATTGAAAGTCATTAATTATATAAACATTTTTAATATATTTCACGTATATAATTTATTTGATAAAGTCACGATATTTAAATAAAAAAAAACTATAATGAAATTTTGTCTTTTTTTATTTTTATTATATACAACGTCGTTTTTGGTTTATACGAATAATCATCATCATCGTCATTATCAATAAATCCGAAACGCATCAACGTTGAGCGCGAACGAACGCATAAACATCTTAAATAAATCAACCGGAAAACGTTAAAAAAATAAAATAAATATTGTATAATAAACAATCACAAAGAGAAATTGAAAGAAAAAAGCGCTGCAGACCAGGTGGGGGGGGGGGGGGGGTTGTTAGATAAAATGATGATTATTTTTATGGGAATGGGTGGGATTTCAATCCAGTGGTATCAGAAGCAAATCCCCGATTAAAAATGAATTGAAAAGCATAAACTGAAGTGGTGAATTTTCAAAGTTGATATATTTTCTTATCAGGAATGCTTCATTGTTCACCAATAGGTATACAAACTAAACGATTGTGAGTGGTGGATTGGATACGCTTTGGATGAAGCAAAGCAGCAACAATTTTAAATTGAGTAACACTTCTAGGGATTGACGACCCTGCATTTATAATGAATATATATATGATAGCATACATATTAAATACGTTTTCAATAAAATAAATGAAATAAAGAAACGGTAAGGTACTATATATAGATATACATATGCTATATTACCTTTACCATATTACATTTACCATAATTCGTCGTGATTTTCTATATATGTATACATATTATATGCAGAAGTACAACACCAAAGAGTATTGTAATAGAGTGCATTGACCTTGGTGTCTTATATATGTGTATACTTGTTCCTTGAGTGTGATGTGATGATGCTGCGTTTAAGAATTTTTCGATTCATTCTTTATATACATTTATAAAATATACCTTATTTTGCATTATTTTTATTTCATTTCAATATATGGTTATTTTGTTTTTTTTTATCTATATTCGTGTGGATATTATATTATATGTATGGGTATTATGGTATTATCTATATTATTAGTCTATCTGAAAATGTATATAAATCTGAACATATTGTTTTTATTTTTTAAACGTCTTGAACTTTATTTTTTTAATGAGCTGTATTTTTAATGTTTTTATAAATTTGTTGAAAGATTAACATATGGATTTTTATATATTTAATTTATATTTTACCATAAAAGTTAAAATTTTGTCATGTAATTAAATTTAATTTATGAATTTTTGCAAAAAATCTAGTTCTTCGCGGTACAAAATAAGAAGAAATGTGAAAAAGGAAGTTTAATGACATTCATTCGTTCATGTTCTTTTTTATACAAGTTTCTATATACACGTAAGAAGAAGGTTAAAGAAGAAGAAAGTTCATTAGCTTTTTTGGTATGGGATATTTTCTAATCATATTAAAATATTGTAATTTATCTGGTATTGTAAATTGTTCAAGACAACATATACTATTCTTTTTTAACCACAACAAAGTACTGACGAAAGTTTTTACTAAAATTCACTTTTGCTAGGAGAAGTAAAGAACGAGAAATCACAGAATAGGTAGGAATATAACAAATTTTATTATAGTCACAAAAGTGATCATTGTTTGTTTTTTTCATTTCAAACCATAACCGAGAAATTTACGAACATTTATAAATATCGGTTTAAGAAACATGTTAAACGATAAACAGACCCCATAACACTATATCAGTCTCTCACATATAGATTCGTATAAAAATGTAAAATATAGATAAACATTTCCTAAATATTATAATCATTTCCTAAACTTAAATCTGCTTGCTAATTGATAAAGATAATTTTTAAATGAACATGAAACCTTCAGACTATACATCGAAAAATAAATTAATTTATAATATGTGCGGGGAGCGCGTTGACGTATTTCAAAACAACAATGGCCAATAATTATTCACATTCATTCACAAACAATTTTTATCAGGGATATAAAAAATATAATTTTAGATATTAATTCTATATAATACATAGTTATATAGAAAATTTAATTATTCAAATAAAAATTAGCATACAAAAAGATTTGTTTATATACCACAAATTGTTATTATTATAATTTAGTTATTTATCATATTCATTAATAATAATGTACGTTCATAATTTTCTTAATAAAAAGTTATAATTATAATAAATTGTTTAGCATTTGAATATTATTTTGTTTCTATATTACATATGCTTATACTTACTTGTAATGGGTGGAATTTGTGCAGATTGAATTATTGTAACAATTGTCTGAAATGGTAAAAAAAAAAAGTAAAAATAAAATTTTATAGTATAACAAAACTAAAAAATTATACAATAAGCAAAAATTTCTTTAAACTTTCACTCAAAAACAAAAATTAATTATTTTTATTTGACAATCAAATAAAAACAAAATATATAAACACCAAAAAAATTAAATAAATAATTTTCTTATACACTCAATGTCATTATACAGATGATAAGATTTCAGTTCAGATTTTCAAATCTTCATTCATAATTTTTTTTTGTTATATTGAAACATTTTTTTTCCATATAATTTTTTTTTTTTTTAATCAAAATGATTTTTTTATTAGAGAAATTCCATATTGCATTTTATAAAGTCACTTTTTGTATTACATTATTTATATAGTAGATATTTCACATAAATATGATTATTTTTCTGAACAATGTTAAAGGATAAATTTGTAAAGATTTTATATATTTTTTAATATAATAATGGTTTGTAAATTATTAATAAAACGACGTCTTTGAAATTTAAGTTTAATTTGTTTAAGTTCATTTGAAGGTCATATATATAAATGTTGCATATTGCATTTCAATATGAGTAATTATTATTAATTTCATTGACATTTTAATATTTTATGTTATCGTTTAATAAAGGACATTTAGACATTTACATAAACCGTGTCTGTATAAAATATTTCATTTTCCAAAGACTATCGAATTCTAAATATTAATCATTTAGGTTTAAGTATTGAACTATAATTAAAAATTTAATTTATTTTTACAAAATTCATTAATTCATTGATTTTGCTCAACATCATATGATTTCATACATCATATCATATGATTTGGTTCTCATTCGGCAATGTGCTTTAAAGTTATGTTATTGAAATTTTTGATATAGGGTCTTCGTTGATATAGGATAGCACATCCTTCATTAAGTTCAATATAAATAGTAATGAAAACGGCAATCTTTTATTCATATAAATTAGGATTAAATTAATGAATAAGTGAAATTATTTTGTGCAATATAAATTAACAAAACAAAAAAAACAAGTTATTAAAGTTTTATATTTGTTTGCATTATTGTTATCATTATAATAACAAACAAAAAAAAAATTCCCAGAGGTGTTGAAAATTAAATTAATATTGACATTTTCGATAACAAAAAAAAAACTTTAACTTTGTATACCTGTTGAAGTTTATTCATTATCCTTAATTGTATAGCGCAAAAGTGTGTAATAATTATATAAAATAAAATATTTACCTTTAATATTTTGTAATATTTTCAATTTTGTTTTGATAAAATATAAATACCATAAAAACGATTTTGTGTGGGAATTTTGTTTTGGTAATAATTTTAAATTGAATACAAAATAAATTTTTATTTCGCACAGGCATGAATTCGGTTTTTTTTTTTAATTATAACCACAAAGAAATTTTTCAACAATAGCGAATTTAAATAAATCTATTCATTCAAAGCATTTTTTTTTATATACTTAACTAAACGAAAGTCAATGATCCCTTCCGTGAATTTTTTTTCAAGGTTGTAATATACATAAAAATATATTCAGATTCTTCTTCTTCATAAAGGATATATTCTTAATTGCATTTTTACATGGTTTTTTACATTATAACCTGTTATTTTATATGTATATAAAATAATGGTGAATCGTAAAATTTCTGTATATTTTTTTTCTTCATTTTTTTTTTACATTTATTTTATATGATTAATATTTATATTTATACAAAATAAAAAAAAAACCCGATTTCATCATTTGCATATAACTTTATGAATAAATATATATTAAATATTAAACGAAGAGGCGAGGTAAAAGAAAAATTATCATTTTATTTTATTTATAAAAATTTTATATTCATTTTAATAATAATTACAATTTTATCATGAAATTAATAACAAATAAAATATAATAATCATCTATGATGAAAACCACATTTGATGTAAGTTTTTTTTTTTTAATACAAATATATATATAAATCATTACTTCAATTACCTTTATTATAGAGAGAATCTTATAATAACGATGACTTCATCATATATATTTTTATATGTATATTTACAATATATTAACATTTTATACTTCCTGAATATAATACCGAGCATCATAAATACGCGATTTAGTTAATGTATAAAAAATGAAGATTATATACTTGTATTGCTTGTGTATATAGTCATAGAGTCAACTTCGCTAAATAAACAGGAAAAGTCTCTTTTAATATTCACCATCAATGTTAATGGTTTTACTACAAATATATATCTTATATATTGATTTTTTCTTATAACAATCATACGATACGAATGTTTAAATGTATTTCTAATCTTACTAATACTATAAATATAAAGGTATATTACGATTATTTTTTAAAGAATTCAATTTTTATATATATATCTATTTTTCATTGAGCATTTTATATACATTTTTACATCTTTTATTCAATATTTCATAACTCGAATCCCGCATTTGTATATATTGATTTTTTTTTTCAATCGCATAACATTCAAAGTCAAACAGCTAAGAATTCTATTGAACGCAGTGACATTTTTTAGTGTGAGAATCTCAAATCAAATTTCGATCTGTATGCATTTGTTTAATATAAAAATCATAAAAAAATATTGTGATGTTTTGGCATTAAATCCATAACAAAATAATATGCAACGATACGATCGCTATTTAAATTAAAATTTTGAAAAAAAAAACAACAAATTATTGTTGTGTAATTAAAATGTATATTTTAAATAATTTTAATCGTAAATTAAATATGGATTTAATTATATATATTTTTTATTATTATATATGTATATACATAAATATTTATCATAATATATGTTCATAATAATACGCGAATATACACGCCCGTTTAATAAGGAAAACCAGTATATATAATTTCTTTAGTCAATTTATTATATCTTTAAAAGGCACAAAACCTTGTTGGAATATAAAGTTGAATATATAAATATATAAAGTTATAAAGATATATGACGTTTGGAAGTTTGTATTTAACATCTTTTATTGTTGGTGATAAACTTTAACCGATTTGATAAAATAAAACGCTGCCTGACATCTGAAACAGGTAACACGCGTACTTGTAACCAGCTGGTAAATGGACGTTAAATTTATCACCAAACTATTCCTCATAGAATTTTAATATAGAATGATGTGGTCACACCAATAACCCAAAAACACTGTTTAATTTTTATGGAAGTGGGGGATCGGTGGTATCACAAAAAATACTGTGATATAAAACTTACATGAATCGCATCACATCATATTTTTCAAGCGTGTTTTCTAGTTTAATGACCATAATAATATACCCAAATATTTTAGAACATCTGCGAGGAACGATTTAAAAAATTATAATATTTAAAATTTTTTTTTTTGTATTTTTTTCACATATTTTGGAAGTTTTCATTTTACAGAAATCCGTGTTGGATGTGAAAGAGCCACATCCCACAATTCGTATTTCATACAATCTGATTCACATTTTCTTACAATAAAATTAAAAAAGAATAGTTTATCACAATCGGATACAATTTTTAATCATTTTGTGGACATAAATATGAGAGTTTTTTTTTCATTTTTTGTTTTTAAATATCATTCAATTTAATTACAAAAAAAAACAGATATTATTTATTTAGCTATATCAAAAAACATAATAATATTGTATTTCAGATCTTGATCTAGTTTTTTTATATAAATATATAGTTATGATTAAAAAAAAAGTATTATTATAATACAAATATATGAAAAATATGAAGTAATATAATCTATTTTGGATGTATCAGATGTTGAAATTATGAAAATATGCTACATGTGATATAATAAATCATTTGCTTTACATTCACAAATTTTATTATTATTTAATGTTTGTAAAATAAAAAAATTAATATATATATTGAAAACGAATCTCAAGGGATTCTATATGAAATCAACGTGTAAATTAATTTAAGGAAATGATCGCTATAAATGATAGCGTATATACAATGAATTCTTGTTTTTTTACCAACACAAATTCTCAACATTGCAACTTTTAAAAATAAGATATTTAATATTGATTTATTGTATTACATTCTTCTGAATCATACGATATACGAATCACATATATGTATTGCATCAACGACAGATTTCTTAAAATGGACAATATAATATCATTTACGGATATATTTTATATATTACATGTAATATTTATTTCTATTTATGATCGAATAATTTTATTCTATATATGTGTATATGTTTATAAAATATTCGTGGATAATTTTATTTTTCTATACATTTAATGCATTATTTCTTAACACAAAATGTATTTGTAAATAATTTTGTTTTTTTCGTTTCATTAGTTTTTGTCTTCTTAAAACAAAACAAAAAATAATAATAATAATAAAAAGACATTACACGCTAATTAAAATATTTCCATATATACATGTATAAATACCCTGAACAAAAATTTCCATTACACAAAATTTTTAAAATCTGCCCTGTGTAGGCAAAAAACTCTGTGTACTGTAAAACTTGTACGATTAAATATATTGTGGAAAAAATGTACACAGGATTTTAACAGCGACCAAACTATATATATATGACTCCGTAAATTTTTCTCAAACAATGATGATTATAAAAGTTCAAATGATTTCATTATGAATTTATAAAACTTTAATAACTTTTCTATACTTTATACTCAATGACGATCATTTATACGGTTGATTATTCTGTTTAATTTCTCAATAAAAAAAAAAACGCTTATGCTTTATAAAAAAAAAACTGTGTATAGTATAATGCAACTTTTAAAAATATTTATCAATATATAAACCCGAAATATAGTAAAAAAATGATCAACAAGAATATATAAGACAAAATTTACATAACAAGAAAATTAAAAAAAAAAAACTATAAAAGAACATTTCGAATTTACTGTTATGATCGTGAATTTTTTTATTATTTTTATTATATTTTTTTTTCTTATTTTATTCTTCACAGATTTAACATTTAATATACACTTTGATTGAATTTATTAGGTATATATTTTTTATTTGTAAATTCATTTTTTTTTTCTTCTTGATTTTTGACCATTAAAAAATATAATATAAAAAGATAAATGTTATAAAAAAAATGATCATTTGATGTTCTTTATGTATTTTTTGTTTTTGGCTATAAATCGTACAAAATTCTTATGTATTCGATGATAAGATTATACTTTTTTGTATTTGTTATTTTTTTAATTTTTTAAATTTGACATGAACAGCATTTTATATTATATAATAAATTGGGTTTTTTTTTATAAACCGTACGTATATTCATTCTTGTTTTTTTGTTGGTTCTTGTTTTTTTTTCATCATTTAACTTGATACTATTCAATCAAATTATAGTGTGATATGCGATTATGATTATTATTAAAATAAAAGATGTGTCCCTCCATGCGATGCTGTATTTGCAATAAATAATGATATGTAGGTTATTCTATTATTATTATTATAATGTTTATAGGTATGATTATTAATTTTTTGGAATAGATTAATCAGATTTAACAAATCATGTATTAACGCATTGAATTGGACATGATTGAAATTTAGGTCATTATATATAATATTATATATATGTTTGAATATTTTTTTTTTTTTTTTCAAAAAAAGTGTTTAATTTAATTACCGATGAATATTTAAATGTATGCATTGGATGTATAAATACGTGTTTAGGGTTTTACAAAATTAAGTTCTGATGGACATCGATTGTTGAGCGAAGTATATGAGGAACATCCTACTTAATTAAAAACCCTGACGACATAGTACTTACCGCTGCTGACCGACCAGCACATGCACGACCGATAATAATTTAATATACAGTATCAATATTTGAGAATAAAGCATCGATATTGTAAAAATAAAATCCTCAAAACTTATTATTTCCACTTCTAACAGAACAAATGAATTATTTTTGTATATGATTAATTAATTAAAATTAAAAGAGTAATTAAAGAATAAATGAAGCTCTTTTATAATTTATAATATATTGAATAAATTTGTATATTTATAATAATATTTTATAGTAACATTTTTTTTTGTAATCAATAATCATACATACTGATAATTATTTAAAAATTAAATGGTATTAAAATGTAAGAAACCGTTTTTTTTAACCATTATTAATAAAAGAAGTTATAATAAGCAAAAAATTTATTATAATTCGAAGCATATACCATAATTTTAATATACATTTTTTTTCATATTCATATTGTAATCAAAAAAAAATTTAACATATTTTTACTGAATATTTTCATAAAACAAGTTTTTATTTTGATTCAATCATTAAAATGGTAAATTATTATTATGTATTTGGTATATAATTTTATTAATTATAAATGTATTTTTGTTTTTTGCAGCATTATATTGTTAAAGAGGTTAATGATAATTATATAATTTTTATTTCAATAAATGTTTATGTTAAGCTGATTTGGTCAGAAATAATTTCATTAAAAAAAGGCTAAAACTTTTAATCACATATGTTGGTATATAGAATTAATGCTTAAAATTTAGCATAAAAAATATGTAAGCCACATTAACCGTGTCGATCGGTAGTCAAAATAACTTAGATTTGATGGAGTCCATCGCTTTTTCAAATCGCTTAATTTCATAAGTCAATATCTATATAAACGATGTTTAGGAATGTTAAATTAGATTAACAATGTCATATTGAAGATTATCATGTATTCTTTTATCTGATTACTTCCAGATTAACATTTTCTATGTATAAACTGTTGATGTTTTAAAATTAAAAAAAAAATCGAATCGTGGTGTTTTTGTGGTGCATATCATATTTACTTATATATATGTTATCATTTTGTTAAATGATAGATTTTCTGAAATCCAAATAAAATTTGATTTAAAATATGTGTGCCTGTGTCTGAATTTGATTTATTATATTTATTTACATTTTATAATTTAAATTATTTTTATATTTGTTAGTCACGATCAATATATATGTAATTCATTCATATATATATATACTTGAGGTTCGATATGTTTACTTAAAACAATTTGTAAATATTGGCGCTTTATTAAATAAAGCGTATTCATAGATTTATTAAATATTTTGTTAGTATAAAATAAGAGAATGAACGGATTATCAAAAATAAAAATTTAATTTTTTTTTAACCAACACACCACCATCACCATATTATACACAGGATTAATCATCGTTTCAAATGACCTTTTCAAGTTTTTTTTATTTTATTTTCGAATTATATATTCATTTCAATTAAAAGTGCCGAAATTAAATTTAATTTCTTATATATATATGTTAGTTGTTTTTTTTTTATTATTATTTATATATAAATATTTTTGTTGATATTTAAGCGGTTCAAGTATAACTTGTTGATATATACGAGAATATATACGTGTATAAAAAATTAATCGAAAAATGTATGGGTTTTGTTTGTGCATTTTTTGATGAAAACTGAAAAATAAGTTTTATGTATATTAGGCAAATTAGGTAAATTTTAATGATATTTATATCTGCTATATTATTTATTAAAATGTTATATTTTTGGTAATATTTTATTATTGAATGAATATCTAATTTTATATACGATCCGAATAGGAATTTGTTTATTTTTATTATAAATGAATTATAAATAAATATTTTTATTCACGATTTAATGGTGTTTTTTTATATTGTGAATTAATAATCGAGAAAAAAATTAATGTAATGGAAAAATATAGATTTTATTAATTTTCATCTATTTCTGCTTTTATTATACATTTTTGTAATACCCGTATCCGATATTTATAAATAAATAAATAAATGTATATTTATATTATATCCGTTAATTCATCAATCAATTTCGATTAAACTATATAAAGTTTTCATTTGAAAAAATGTATATTTGTTATTTGATGACCCTTTATTAACTGTGTATATCATTTTTCATAAAATCATAAAGCATTTACTCTCTATATACTATATATAATGAATTCCAATTAATCATATATTCCAATACAGAGTTAACGTGTTGTGTCTTGTGAATAAATATAAAATCTGTTTCATTTTTGAGAATTTACCATATCCGTATAATGGCAATGATTGTCAACTTTGGCAAACCAAAATATAAAAGCAATGTATATTTATTTTAAATTGATTTTAAATTGATTTTTAAATTTATTAGAAATACAAATACATTCAAACAATATAATAAAATCATTTATGCGGATCTACTATGACTTTTAATTATATAATATACCATTTTTTAAATATATTTTTATACTTACGAAAATTTGTAGTAATGTAAAAATTATTGTGTTGAAATCCATTTTATAATAAATGACTAGAAAATAAAAAATAGAAAAAAACAAATAATTAATAAATGAATTAAATTATATATATTTTTAATTAAAAATTGTTAGAAAATATCTTAAACATCTAAAATTTATTATATATAGAATATAGAATATCCAAAAATCCCAAAATCGACGCTCTTTGATTTGCATTTAAACAGAACACAATTTCAACAACACAGTTTTTTATTGATGTCCATCAACTGCAATTTTCTTCAAATTAATATATACAAAAAATTAGCACTTCCAACAAAGTCATTTGTTGGATTATGATTCAACTATACAACTTCTATACGGTTCTTTAGTTAGATGACGATTTAAGATGAATATCTATAGTAACAAGATCGTCGGATGTCTTTCATTTCCATAACCATTTTTGGTCAATCCCTCAAACTTCACTTGGACCTCAAATACATATTTTATTAAAACAATTTAACCTAAATATTCATATTTCTTTATAATTGAAGTAATAGAAATAACATAAACGCACGCCTTATATTTATCGACATGGATTGGTTTGATGAAATCACGATTAATTTATCTTACATAGATTATGATGTATTGTAATATTTTCTAGCACAAAATTATAATAATTACTGTGACCTTTATTTCTATTATTATAATTCATATGTTTATACCTATACGACGAACCAACAAATTATCTTTACATATATACATATTATATAATTATATAGAACCATATGTTTTAAATCTGAAGAATCTGTAAATTTATTACATCATATATAGTAAAAAAACATTTATTATTACTTTACAATAAAACATGTTAAAACCAAACTGATAAATAATAGTAAAAATTTATTTAAAACTCTTTACACACGTTTAGGATGGACACATCATTTATAATAAAATTTTGTTTCCAGTCATTATCTTATTTTATTTTTATAATATCATTTATCTTATGTATATGTAAAATAGGAACAAAAATAATGTTTTTACTACCGTATACATTATAATGAATTCTATAATGATATCATAGAATTTTGATCATTATTTTATTACATATATATATCCAGTCAGTCAGAGTATATCCAGTACTGATGAAATTCAATGCATAAAAGTCAAAATATTTATAACATTTTAAATATATATATATAGAAAATACCTCAATTATACAAATAATAAATAAAAATATATTCAGACTTCATTATATAATATAGGCACATTTCGTAATGTAATGAGATTTTAATAAGATGTAAAGAATTCTTCTGTATTTTTTATGTAAAATACTGTACTATATATTCTATACCATATAAATAATTGCGCGGAATTCGTATTATATATATCTTTATTCTAATTGCCTGACAATATGAGTGTATGAGTTACAATTTAATTGAGATTATTTCAAATACATGAAAATACTGATGTTAAAAATTAGATAATTTCCTATATATAAAGTATGTAAATGTATTTATAATTAATAAATGAATAAGCACTCAATGCAAATTATATTCTATATTTTGTTTTTTAATATTATTCTATCATTTATTTAAAAATATATTATTCTATACTATATATGTATAATATAAATTACATATAGAAATAATAGATCAAAAATTTTGATAAACACAAAACAAATAAATGTAATCAAATTATATACTATATACATAGATATATACTTATTATATATTGTAGAGATACCTTTTAAGATACCTCTATGAAAAGTGTATAATATCATAATATTATATATAGATTAATTTATATATATATATACTGTATATATACAATTTATGGACAATGGAATATAGAAATAGTGAGAAAAAAAATTAAACAAGATATATATTAGAAAATAAATACCGTTAACGTATAAGATACATATTGTAGATAAAATAATTTATTGTATTAAAATATGTATGATAGTCGATTTTATATACTATAATACAAATTCTATTGTGCTAAGAAAAATTCTATAATGCATTTCTTAAAAATTTTATAATTTTCTCTTCACCGTGATTCTTATTTTTTATTATTATTGTTACAATGTATATATAATATAAATTACATATAGAATACATATATGTTGTTATATGATTAAAAATTCATATATATAAATATATATTTAGAATAGAATATACATGCAATTACTTCATGTTGTACTTGCACACACGAAAGAAATTGAATATAAATAGAAGTATATATACAATAATATTAAACATAGAAATGTGCGGTTATATTTGTTTATATGTTTAGCATTCATAGGTACTATATACATGATGTTCCAGTAAAACGAAAACTCTTCGTATTAAAGTTAAACGAAAACGATTATTGTTATACGAATGTTCCAAAGTTTATACAAACTTGTCATTTGCCAATATTCATAAATCGTTAATAAGGTACATTCACACATACTTTCTCACTACAAAATCTCTACAGATGCGAATCGATCAAAATGACTGGATGTGTTTTTGATTTCAAATTACCTAAAGGAATTTAAACTTTGCGTTTGGTTGTTAATAACTGAAACACCCTATATATACATGTATACATAATAATAATGTGGACGTGATATCATATATGTTTTAAATTATATAATTGGTATATTTTATTTTTTTTAAATGCAGTTACTATAATATCGTAAAGTAAATATAGGCACAATTTATTGAGCATATATTACATATGATCATTGCGCTCATACATATAAAATAATTTTGTATTATAATAGACCATACCAAAAGTAATTCGGAATAAAAAAACACTTCATAATCAATCTTTTACTATCTGCGGTAGTATTTTGTGAATTTAGTAAAATTATAATTCGTCATTTAAATTAAATTTAGAAATAAACAATAAATCTTGTGCTTTGTTTTTGATCTCGACTGTATAGCAATTCTTTCTTTTGTTATGTAAACTCATCGATCTCTATATTGGAAAATTGCATATATGTACTTAAATTATTCATATATGTATATATATGAATATTTCTATATAAAAAAATTAGAGAAATAATAATAATAATAGTAACGTTTTTGAAAATAAAAAATGAAAAAATAAAGTTAAAATATTATAATTAAATCACGTATATTTTTGTTATATTATTAAACAAAAAAAAAATATATAAATATTTTAATTACGTTTGTATTTTGTGTTTGATTTGGTAACATTTACATTAAACTAATTTTTTTTTCTGTGTAGATATAAAATATCATTTAAATATACAAATGTGAAAATTACTTATATGAAATTATATGGTTTAAATAATATAATACATTTTAGTCTCTTTCAAATGATGATTCAAATAATTTAGCAATGCATGCGATCATTTTTTATCGGAATTAATAAAGACTAATAAATTTATAATTGTATATAGTAAATTGCAACGATTTAAAATTCTAACATAATAATAATATATTCTTCGTTGATCCGTATCAAAAACATCCTATATATTAAATACACAACGTTAAAACATGTATGTGTTTCATGGAGCGATAAAAAATATTTATTTAATTATTTATTTTATATACCAATGGAACATTTTTATCTAATTCATAATTATAAAAATATATTAATTCAAGAATATTTTAAGTTTTTTATTTTGTTTATATAAATCCGAATATATACCGTAGATGCATTGCATTTTATTTTGATTTTTATAAAGAAATCTGTGTGCATGAATGTCAAACTACCCTTGAACTATACGTATATATATATATATATATATAATATATATCTATATACACATAAAATTAATAAACAAAATATTCCTTATACGGAAATTGTTTATATTAAAAAAAAAAACAATGTTTATATATGCCAAGGCAATAAATAATATTAATAAAATCTTATTATATCACTTTTTTTTTTATTATTTAACTAAATTGATGTGCTTTTCTTTATCTTTACTTATATAATATATAAAAAAAATTCATCAATTTAAACATTTCCATATGTTGATATGCATTATTGTGTGTATTATTATATAAGATTCATCGATGCGATTAAGGACGATATACGAAAAATTTCCTTATCAAAAATCGTCATAATATAACGGAATTATACTTTCTTATACATTCATTCATATGCACGTTAATTGATATCACCATAAATAAAACTGATTTGATTATGTTTTATTTCATAATGGATGGAAGAAATATGCGTTTGTTTATATAATTCGAATTTATTGAATCATTATATTGAATATATGTACATTTATTTTTTTTTTGATAAATTTTGTTTATATACATATATAAAATAAAATAAAATAATGATTTTTTTATTGGGGTCAATCAAATTACCTTGAATTATTTTTAGTGTGTATTGTACAATATTATTTATATTTATCTTTTTGTGACATTGGATGAGTGTGTGTATATAGATATATGTATATACGTATATGCATTTTTATTTAATTGTTGTTTATATTTACCTATAGACTTTGTTTTTTTTTCGTAATTATACAGTATTATAATATATATAATTTAAAAATAATTTTCGTTTATTGTTTTACGTGTGGGATAATTTTAAAATAATATCAAATAAATATATAAATTATAATAATTGAAATTGATATATATATATATATATATGAAGTATATATAGACAAAAAAAACCACTCGTACAATTTTACAACAGTTCATCTTTAACACTTTTGTTAATTATATACAAAACCCTCGTTTCTTTTTACATATACAATTATGGATTGTTTGTTATAAGCGCAAAAACCAAAAAAAAAAATAAAAAGTTTCAAAAATAAAGTGAAAGTATATATTTATTTTTTTTTTATATTGTGATAAAATTGACAAAAAAAAAATAAACAAATAATAATATATTGTATCATTTTTGTTTTATTATAGCGAAAAATTCGTTAAATTAATATATAATTTTGTATTTACGCGTGGTCGATGATCCCACAAATATGATGTGTAATTTTTATTTAATTTTTTTTTTGTAAATATATTAATCAATAAATATCGCAGTTTGTACTTGCGAATTAATTTAAAGTTTATTTTTTATGCAAATAATTTTATCTTTTGTTATCGCTGCTTCACCAATATAAATTATTAGTTTAATACTATTAAGGGTGTGTAATAAATTTCCAAATTAATATTTGCTATGAAAATATTGAAATAAAATTATTTACAGACAATTTATTATTTTTTACAATAATAATAAATTACAGATCATTATTAAATTATTAATGGAAAAATATAAATTATTATTGCTTTTGGAAAAATATTTTTTTAGTTTTAAGCATGAGTGCATATGCAATTCTGCTGATATTCGCATTGTATAGGTATATATTCTCTAATATGTTTGATATTCTGTTATGTGATAATCTAAAGACCTATTTGTCTATCTTCAACCTGTTTCGTGTCATTTAATGTCACCATTTCATTATAAAAGACCCACAATTAAATAATAGCTCATGTATATAATTGAATAATAACTTTAATCGTTGGAAATTACGATTATTGTATTTTTTATTTGGATCATCATTTATTACATATCGCAATTTTCGAATAGGCGACTAAATCGATATATTATGATTCAATTCAATATTGTTTATACGATTCATTTCAATAGTCATTTATCGTTTTCGTCAGTCATGATTCCGGCCGCGAATTTTCAATTATTTGACTTTTTTACGCAATGATAAAAAGGCAAATTCCATCCCAAAAGACAATGACATCCCAAATATTTATGATATTTATTATTGTTGTAATTGTTTTGTTTCGGATGAATCTATATGCAGATCGGACAGTTGATTTTTAATATTGACGTCAACGTTATTACGCTGAAAATAAAAAAATATTCTTCTATCCCTCCCTTCAAATAAATTAAAACATTTCATATTTTTGTTTAAAACCAAAAAATAAAAAAGTATCCAAATATATAAACAAACCAGTATATATAAAAAAAATTAAATTAGCATTTTCATTTAATGTATATATATGTATATATATAGTTAATACAACAAAAGATAATTTGTAAAAGTAAAAGTAACCATTTCAAAAAATTAAAAATGAAAAATGAAAATAAAAATGGTCATACAAATTAAATTTATATTATATTTAAAATTTAATGCACTATAACTATATATACAATATCCATAATATGATACATTTTTATTGTAAAATAATTCGATCATTATAGTTTATAATATTTTATCGCCATTTATTCTTTATTTTGTGCCATAATGTGAATTATTTATTATACAACAATATGACTTTTTTTTTTAGCTTTAGTACTTTATATACATATACCATATATATTATATATTAATATTGCTTTCAATTATTTAAAATCTTAAATCCGCCTTAATCTAATATAATTATTATTTATAAATATATAATATATTATATATAGTTCTATAAAAAACTAGACACAGAAATAAAATGGATTTACTCTTTATGAGTTATTATATTACAACAAAAAAAAAAGGTAAAGTGTCAACGAGCTTCGCTTTTCCTTTAATCAGAAATCTTAAAATGTAAACGATAATAACAACCATAGAAAATGAAAATGATAATATATATTAGATTTTTTTTTTATATTTCAATAATAAACATATAAATTTACATATCTCGCTTTCATGAATTAATCTATAATACTTTGTGTGAACGGGGAGATCTCGGACATCTCGTACAAATCAATTTTTTAAACTTATTACAATTGCAAACGTATACAAACGCAAACCCGTACGAATGCTTCAAAGTCTATATATATAGATACAATTAATGTTACTTAACCTCACGAATTGTCTATAATCCTTTAGGAATTACCTCGTACTGGGTCTAGAAATGTTAAATTCATATTTATTAAAAAATGGTTGTTAAATCTATACCTTTATCGACAATTTCTTAAAATCATTTGTTTATTTATTTGGCATTTTATCGAATATTAAATACAGTATTTATGATGAATTTTTTGCCAGTATTTATTTTGTAATAATTGGTATTTGTATAATATTATAAGAATAACTTAAAATCAAATTTGATTTTTTTTTCATAATTAATTTGAATATGATGATATTATACTCTTATACTATAAAATTATTATTTGTATGCGAAATAAAGAAGAAAAAAAAAGAACCTTGGACATTTACTATATATTATTTTTATTAATTTTATTATTATAACTATTACGTATTTTTACGTAACAAACAAATATAAACGTTGATGTTTTTAAAAAATTTGCATATAAATACGCGATATACTCTGCGGTTGAATGAAAACAAACTATATATTTATATATATATAGAATGCATTTGTATATATACTATATTAATTGATATGTATTTATGTATCATTATCATCATTTGCTGCTTATATATAAGATGTAAATTAAAAAAAAAATTATGTTATTCAAATATTCATTGTTCATAAATCTAATATATATTTAATTGTGGCTTGTCTATTAGTATTTATTTTCATAACGTATAATAGAACATATAAATACAAAATACAATAAATAAATTATTAAAATCTATACAACATTATATATGGAAATATACAAATTTAAATACAAAGCGCGTATATAATTCTCTATTACGTCAAAATATTACAAATAATATAATAATTAATTAACATTCTTTATATATAGATATATATATATATATACTCGTTTATACACATACAACCATATTTTATGAAATCATATACAGCATTTTAATAGGAAAAAGTGGTATAAGTAATTTTAATTTAATCCTACACAAGAAGTTGCTAATATATCGTGATTTTATCCTGTTATTATAAATAAGCTAAATCATGGTTGTTAATAAAAAAAAATCTTTTTCAAAATGTTGGGTATACTATAGATTTTGTATACGAAGACATCCGCAAACGTAAGCCGATAATATTCTATATGCAAATGTATTTTTTTTCTTTTCCAGACCTTTCTTATTCAAATTGTCGTATGGATAGTTTTGTGTCATATTTTGCTTACGCATTAACTATTTCTTGTTACCGAATCTGTAAAAATGTTTAAATATTCGTCAAATTATATTGCCGAAACTGGGACATATTTTCAGAAATTCATATGTCAGATGAAATATACATAAACTTGAAAGTCGTGCGATAAAATGTATTGATTTTATTGAAAAACCCTCACATTATGCTCACATGAATCACGTCATTATTGGTTGTATTTTAAATGCTATATTAAATTTCATTTTTTGTTTTAATTTGAGTTATATCACATAAAATATTTATCAGCATTTAAGTGCAATTGGACTTGAATAACACAAGTAATATATATATATATATATATATATATATATATATATTGGGCTTTAATTATAGTTGCTTTATCGTCTGTATATATTAGAATTCAATATTCCAATAAAGGTGAGCATTGTTTAGGTAATTTCACATTATTTATATATAAACATTTATTAAGATATATACTATACAAAATATATACTAATTAAATATATACATTTGAAATTGTTTTATTATATCAATATAATTTTTTTTTATTTTTTATTAATTTTATAATTGATTTTATTTTGTGAAAACATATGATGATTTAACATGAATATTTATTTTTAAATTGTTTGTCAATTTAATATAAATATAATAATTAAATACACTGCCGTTTTTATAAAATATATATCTATGAGTAATATGCTGCAAGCTAGTACGCACTTAAAGGAAAAGCAAAATTTATATGAAGTTTTTGCTCAAGAAAAAATATGAGAAAAAATTATCGAAGAAAATTAAACCTAATAATAGTAATGAAATTGGAAAAAGAAAATGATACCATAAAAGAAATAAATGCATATAATGTAGTATATTGATGCTAGCCAGAATAAATTGGTGCTTACCAAGTTGTATGCTACCATATTACACCATTAGTATAGATATGATATAAAAACTGATGAATTAATAATAACAGAATTAAATGGGTTCGTCGCTTATGTCTTTGGATTTTATCTATAGAAAATGTATTTTACCTATCGATTTTACTTTTGTTAGCTGTTTTTTTTTTCAATAAATCTTTTCTTATTAGAATATATTTTTAATAAAATTAGAATTTACCTAATTCGTTTGAATTAATCCAAAAAATGTTTATGACTATTTAATAAAATAAATAAATATAGACTACACTATAAAATCACAGAATTTATAATAATTAAAAAAACTTTTTTTTTGTTTGTTGAAACAAATTACAATAATAAATAAATTTACAATTTCAATGACTAATTTTTTTTTAGTGAAAAACCAAAATCATTTAAAAAAAAAATATAAAACATAAAAAATGTATCATATACGAAAAACACAATCAATATACCGTATAAAATATCAAATAACTACACTGCACTTCTGTATGCTATATTATTATATTATGATGATATTTCCTTTATTACTTTTATAAAATTACCTTTGTTACAAGTATTTTTATAATATAATTTAAAACACATTATCATAAAATAGACAATATAATTTTTGATTTTTCAAATAATAAATTATTATTAACCACCCCAATCAATTCAATTCAATATCATCATCACAACATGTAATTTTGAAATAATTTTTTTCTTCACAATTTCAATTATAAAATTTTCCTCGAAAATGTTGATGTTTTTGTACACTTCTTTACTGCGCGCATACCGATCTTAGTCTCACTTATAAATTTAATAATAATAATAATAATTTTTCGTTCGAAACGAGTGTCGCTGCTTATAATATATATGTGTACATATCGTATAATAAGTTATACAGACTAACCGACACAACTTCTTTTGTTAAACTAATCAAGTATTATACATATATTTTGATTCAAGTTAAATTAATAATTACTTTACGGGCTTGTATATTTACAAACGTATGGGTATATATATATATATATATGCAATGCCTTGAAAGATCGGTATAAAAATTATAATAAATAAATAAATACATTGAAGTTGTATTTGTGTACTTAAATATCCAGCGTATTTAAACAACTTTATTTTTAATTTCTTAATTTGGGGTTTTACGTTATGTCGGTAATTAGCCGTACGACGAACCGCAAGGGGTAAATACAACTCAAAATTCAAATCGGAAAAATAACCGAAAACATAAACATATTTTATGTCTTCAGTAGAATTCAAACCCACGACCCCAAAATTTTGTAAGCATTTAAGGTTGACTTTTTTATCGCATTTACACCAATATTAGGTATATTATCCATTATATGAATATATATAATTCTATTGGTTGATGAATTTTTTTAAAACATCCGCTGATAATCATACTTTTTATTTTCCACTACAAGATATAGTTACTTACACGTGCCTACAACTTACAATAGGTAATGGTATCCATCGCAACATCCTTCTCCAACGTGACCTATTCACCGCCAACGTCCGCCAGCCGGAAACTCCAAGAACCCGAAAATCCGCTTCAAATTCATCTTTCCACCTCTCCCGTGGTCTTCCAACGCTCCACTACAAGAAATACTTTAAATTTTAATCAAACTGTGAAGATCCCCTACAAACATCTATGTATGCGATCGCATATAGGCTTTATGTAAGTATTGGAAAATTGTATTCATAACTTCAAAACGTATTGGTGTTTATTATTATATTATATAAACTTAAGATGGTGATTTTTTTCATACAGAAATCAAAAGTTGTAAAACAAGTTATTTGCTTGGGTGATGATGTACATATATATTAAGCTATATAAAAATATTCGAACCGCATATTATTTTTTTTTGTTTTATATATACATGAATTATGAGTGAATTAATTTTTAACTTTAATTCATTTTATAATGAATTTTGAAAAAAATAATATATCTGAATGTTTATTCATTATTATTATGATTATATTAATTTCGATTATTATATTTAAATAATTGCAATTACAAATAATCTTTAATCGCGTATATCGCTCAATAATTACACTTATTTATTATTAATTTACCCATGTATTTGACATGTCCTTTTTAAATATTAATAGTTTCATTGTATATACATGTATATTATTTTATAGATTATGTAATGTGTTTTTTTAATTAATTTTTCCATGTAAACGTCGTTCAATTTAGAATTTTTCAAAAATGAATAGGTTTGTTTGGTTTATCAATAATAATTTTTCACATACATAATATAATAATTTTAACCATAAACGGATACAACATAATGAAAGACATTATAATAATTTTAAATTCCATACGAATATTTTTATTCATTTTTTTTTATTAACACTTGAACAAACAGATAGACAGACATATGACATCATTTTTATGTATACATTTTTTTTGTTTCTAAAGGTGATTGTTATTTATTGTATTATTAGATTGTCTCACAACGTTCACTAATGAATGATCGCATATTGCTTGAATTGATGGTGTGCGTGTTATGTCTCTGGTTATTATTATTTCATCTATATTTACTTTTTTTTAAATGGTATATTTACATGCTTTATTAATTTAATATATGTATATATTGTAGTTAGATCCAATATATCGTTTATGAATGAATATACACACTTCAATTATTATTTGTTAAATAATAATTATGTTCATGCAATAGTGCATATATATGAATATATTAATAATAATTATAATAATAAATAATTATTGCAAAACTAAATTTTTTATCAAAACAATTATGACGCGAAATTTATTATAATAAATATTAGATCATTATTTATATGTTGTGTGTTAAATTGTTAATTTGTATACGCAATGACTAATCGGTGGTATATTTTAAAAATATTGCATTCTACATGAATTGCTTTGGCAAACATATATATATTTTTAAAGAATATATCTATTCAGCAAGGAGATGGTTATAGTGTTAATCCTTTCGTTCGTTTTGTGCATTAAAATGTACAAGTAATGTAATGATATTTTTTGCATAAGCACTAAATTGTTTCGTTTTTGTTTTCCCCTTACAGTAAAACTTTAGAACGTACAATTTTAGATTTTTCACTAATTGTAAATTATTATTTTTTCTCGTAATTTTCGAATGAAATAAGGTTTAAAACAAGAAACACGATGAATATGTTATAAATATTAATTTCATATATAGTTAGTTTAAGTTAATTAAATATTCATCTTAATACTCATCTAATTGGATCTTTCTATATAAATATAGAGTGGATAAAATAAAAAAGATCAGTAATTTTAATTTGAAATGTCACATTTCCGAATTAATACGCCAAAATATTTATATTTTATGCTAAGCCCTAAATATGATCGTATATTAAATCTGATAAATTAAAAATTATCGGCTTGTTTTGCACAAATTTTCGCACTCAAATAAAAAAATACGTAAAAATACAAAAAAAAATAATACGATAATAATAAAATTATTTTTCAAAATGATTCCAGTCTAATTCAAGAATTTTCGAAAAATCTTTTTCGGCAAATTCAATTAATTTACTTTGTTCCAGACATGTTGTTTGTCTTTTTAAATTATCCACCAGTAATAGTTGTTTTTTATAGGCTGTTATTAATTCGGTTCTTTGCCGACGTAACAATTTAATTTGTTCTTCATGATATTTACGTTCATTTACAGACGATTCTCGAATGCCACGTTCATTATCCTTTGCTACATTATAGTTTTGTTTTGTTTGCTCTAAATCTTCGATTGTACGTGATAATCGTGATTCTAAATTATTATTCGTTAATTTTATCGATTTAAATTCTCGTTTCATTGCTTCACATTGCCTATTAATGGCTTGAATTTGAATATCTTTTTCCTTACCAATTAAATAAATAAATAATTATATTAATTTATTATTGTTATTATATGTATTGTATAATAAAATATATATAATAATAGAATATATTATATTACTTTTAATGTTAATTCTAATTCGGTATTTTTCTCTTCGAATTTTGTTAGTTGTAATTTATATGAATTATTTTTGGTTAGTATTTGATCTTTTACCAGAGTTAATTTTTTATTTGCCTCAATACACGATAAAATTTCTTCAGATTTTTTCCCGTTATCAATTTGAGATGATTCAAGCTCTTGTTGTAAACCGATAATTTTTGCTTTCAAAAATCTAATTTAAAATTTTGAGAAAAATAAAAAGCATAAATCTTTGTATTCCAGAGGAATATCGCACTTAAAGTCATATTTTTTGATTGATTAATTACTTTAAAAGACCATCCGAGCTTATATTTTTTCTTAATAATTTATCTGGTATAGCATTTATTGAATTTTCCGAAACTTTGACAGTATTTATTTTTAATTTAGCTAATTATAAGAAAATTTAGTTAAAAATAATCTTTATATTATATATATAAACTGTTGGATTATATGGATTTTAAGCACTTTCGGTAACTAAACACCCACAGTTACTTTCCGTAACTAACTAAATTACACGTCTTATTGTCCAGCCTTGATTCTACCACTTGTCGCGGAAACAAATCTTTCTGAAGTTATTTGTTATTATATTTAATATTGGATTGCTTTTTTTTAGGATCATTTGATAATTATTTTACAGTTTACGCGGTTAGTGAAATTACTTATAAATGTTACAATTTAAATTTTCCTTTAAATAATGAAAACGAATAGAACACGAAAACGAACATATATCTCATTGTTGACAGTCAAAGGACTGGAAAAATTGAAAAAAAACAAATTCCCGTCAATCAACAGAGATCGAAAAATTATAATGAGAATATCCAAAATATAGGTAATTTCAATCTAAGTTTTATTTACATATACTTGACCAAACGCATGCTAATCTATATACTTCAGATATAAGAATTTCCTCTTTTAACATTAATTTATATACTGCCGCAAATAGTTAGTTTTCAGCACAATCCATAAAGCTTTTAAAATATGAGGATCGGTTAACCCCTCCGATCGAAAGTGCTTAACTTCATATATAATCATCAACCTATTATTATTATGATTTATATATACCATTTCGTGTAATTGGTTGCATTCCGTTTATTGTTGAGTTCAATTTATTGGTATCATTTGAATGTAATATTAATTGAGATGCATTAATGTAATTTTTATTTAATAATTTTTCTACGCCATTTTCATTTTCTAAATTTGTATAATTTTTATCAATTGCATTAATTGACTTTACATCATGATTCAAATTATTTACATAATCAACTTTTAAATAATGATTACCAGAACATTGATTAATTACACTTGAACAAATATTATTATTATCACCAATTAAATCATTATTTATTATTGTTGTTGATACTTTGTTATTCGTTGTAGTTGGATGATCACTTTTATATTCATTATTCGTTGTAATTGATTGTTTACTTTTGATTGTTTTGCTATTATTTAATGTGGATTTTTTGTTACATTTATTATTATTATTACCACGATCGGATGAATTCGGCGATGTTTGAACTAAACGATCACATTTTAAATTTAATTGTTGATTTAATTTTATAAATTCTTTTTCACGATCTAATATTGAATTGCTATCCATTGTCCTATGTGTTTTACGGCTATAATACTACTATTTTTATTGGTAAAATTATTTTTAAATTTGTATTTGGGAAAAAATAACAATATGATTGATACGTAACATATATATATATGAAAGGTATATATTGTAAAATGTTTAGGTGTAGAATAACGCGATTATTGTTATATGCATTAGTAAAATGGTAAAATAGATATAGAAAATATCAATAAAATAAATATCAATAAAATAATTTGTTTTGGCCCTATAGTAACCATACATTTGTTTTTTGTTTATATAAGAATACTACTCTATTATAAAGAGGACATGTATACATAATACATTGATAATTCATATATATATATAGAGGACGTGTAATTTAAAGTTTTAAATATTATATACGTACAAAATGTTTTATATTTCAAATGACATATATGTAAAACCTATAGTTAAATAACGATTTAACAAATTGTGTATGTTGTATATATCTAATATATATAATTACTATAAACATATAGCATTTCCGTTTTAACCCTCAATAGTTCTTAAACATTTTTGTAACGCGATGCTATCCGTGCTATTGGGCACCAGCGATTGTTAAATAAATTATATGGATATTATAAATTAAATATAATAATTTTTATGTATGCGCGACTATCATAAAATTAACATAATCATTAATTGAATTAAAAAAGACTATACAAAAATAAAAATGAACCAATTTTTTTCTTATTATTTAATAAAATCGCTATAAAGGCTAATAAATAAGCAACTATTTTTATTTGAGGGTCTTTGGAATTCATTTTCTAATTTTACTTAAAATATTACCACTTTGACTCTATGAGAGCTATTGATGGTTAATATACATTTTACAAAAAAATATATATATTATAGTATATAAACAAATAATAATAGGGTTTATTACTCGCTATTGGTATTTTTATATGTATAACATATATATATAGACTATATAGGAATATTGATGTGAATTAAAATAAATTTTAAATTAGAAATTCGTTAAAATTTTATATTAAAATCAATAATATACAGAAATTTATTAATGGACATTCAATTTTAGTAAAATATATTATAATTGTTAAAATTTCTTTTATTATAAAATTCGCATTCAATAATTGAAATATATAAACATAAATTCTTACAATTAATAATAAAAATTTTAATTTAAATTATATTTGTGTTCTTAATATTAACAAAATTCTCCATCATTATAGCATGGTAATGATGCCATATCATCTTGTAAAACTTCTAGTGATATTTGATTTCCATCATCGTCAACACAATAACACTCATTTCTTCGACAGTTAACCTGAATGAAAAAAAAAATATATTAATGTTTTAACTACCATAAAAATGAAATCGTAAATAATAAATGAAAAATTTTAATTACATTTCTATAATTTCCATTTGGACAACACAGTGGAAGTTCACGTAAATTATTTTCTATCATTAATAATCGCGCTCTTGCACAATCTATAAGGTTTTTTTTTAAAAAAGTAAATCGATTTAATATACATATAAGTTGATAAAATAACAAATGGATAAACTTACGACAATTAATATTACTGGCCATTGAATCTATCTTAGAAATTCCATAATCATCAATTTTCATACCATATTTATCTGCACAATAATAACTATATATATATATATATATATATATATCGTATTATTAAACAATGTCTTAATCATTAAAGTTTTCCACAATATAATAACATACAAATAAAGTCTTACTGTGTATCATTTTCAGCAACTCGTTTAAACCATCCATTAGGATCACATATATTTAATTGAAAATCCAATATTTTATATCCACTTTGTTCATATTCAATAATTTCATTGACTTTTTCCATTTCAATCGATTCGCAGTCATGTAAATATGAATTATTTGAATATTTGTTTGCATCAACTGTATACATATAGAATACAATTATAGCATAATAATAATTGATGAGACATATTGAAAAGGGAAATGCTGTCAGAAACTCTGAAGTACAAATTTGTTCCCATGGTGTATGGGCTTAAATTTATCCTCATTTCATTCCTAATAACAGATATTATTTATATAAAATATGAAGAGCTACGCTAATATATTTCCAAAATACCAATGGATTTGTATAGGGTTCCATCAGATCCACCACACGAAATTCAAATCCAAGGTATCATTAAAGATATTTTGTTCTCTTTCTAACTAAAATTTGATTTTATGAGGAAAATATTTTATTCAATATACATACAACAATCAATCATATTTGCCAATCCATGTGTTGCATTATAAATTATACTTTCAATGTCGCCTGTATTTGAATTAACGCACACACATTGATCACCAATACATTGTATCGCATCATATGAACCATCATCTTCACATCTGGCCGTAAATTGTGGATAAGGTGATTTCATTAAATCAAAAAATTCGGCAGCAAGTCGTGAACATTCTATATATAATTAAATTTACAATACAGTGAACTATACACCACATATATATATATAGAAAAGTATCGTCATAAATAAATATACAAATTTACCACATCTCATTGTTGATTCGGTAATCGATGTATGTATTGCTTCACCAAATATACGTTTACCATTTTTATCGATGCAATAACATCTATAAAAAAAAAACATTAGAAAAGCAAAAAATTAAACATCATTTGTAAAATTTGTAATATTTACTTCTTGTACAGAAATATTTGAAATATAGAAGAGACGCAAAAAAAAAAATCAAATTGTAATTGGGATCAATATTTTTTTTCATTCATTCGTATATTCGTATATGTATATTATTATTAATCATATTTATTGTTATTATTAACATTATTAATTTGTATACATATAAATTTCGTTTTTTTTTTAAATACAAACTTTCATTTTCTCTCAATTGTATGTATTGTATATTGAATAAAAATGACAAGTTTATTGAAATGTATTTAACACAACAAATAAAATTATCACACAATTATTATTATTATTATTAAAAAGCATTGAAAAAAATATAATAATTCGTTATAGAAAATATAGGCTGAACAAAACGCGTTATTTATAACCCAAAGATTTGATTTGACATTGATATTTTCGAATTCTTCATAAAAAGGAAAGACACATATTAACCAGGATTAACCCTGACAATATTTTCCAGTCATCTCCCCCAATCAAACCCAATTTCAAATAAACAAACGGGAGATCAAACGCTCTAACCTCAGTGCTTCATACGGGCTTGTTGTTTTTAAATATATATAATACTTACATTTGTCCTGGTATACATTTGATTGGTTCAAAATTACCATTGCCATCACACAAAGGACGTCTCATTAAATGACCAATTTCACCATCTTTCCATGCCCGATCGAATTCAATTTGTTTTCTTGTACAATCGGTATTATCCACTGAAAAATTATTTTCAAACTCCAAATTAGTTACAATTTATTTAAGAATTAGAATATAAAATTATTTACTTTTTATACATCTTGGATCACCATCGTCTACATCTGGATCGGAAAAACAATATAAACCGGGACCACACATAAAACTAGGTACAGGCGATCCAGGCGATCCAACCGAACAAAAATCACCTTCCTCTATTTTTTTTTTTTGAAATTAATAAAACAAAACATCAAATACACAAAATTTTACAATTTTTATATTAATTTACTTAAATGTATTAAACAAAATTCACAACAACCGCATGGTGAAGCTGATTTAAATATTTGACCATTATGTGTTGCATTTTGTATAAGACATGCTTCTGGTAAACTTGGACAATCATGTGTGTCTCTATATGTCTGCAAAATTAAATTAATTTATAATATAAAACCGCACTAGTAATTAATATACAAAATGTTAATCGTCCGACCGACAAACTTACATTACAAAATTCTGTTGTACAAAGTAAATTCACTTTTTGACTTATTATGGAATTTATTAAAAATATGTATATAATAAATAATTGTTTAAAATACATATTTTTAATCAAATAATTTTGGATTTTGTGTATATTTTTCTTACTATAATAATGTTTTAAAAAAA
Organism: Dilophus febrilis; assembly: GCA_958336335.1. Lineage (NCBI taxonomy): Eukaryota > Metazoa > Arthropoda > Insecta > Diptera > Bibionidae > Dilophus > Dilophus febrilis. The sequence goes on along the minus strand of OY284469.1, from coordinate 24,971,397 downwards.
ATAAACAAAATAACTTATCTTACTTTTACTATCTATACTCGCAATAATATTATTATTATAATAAATTTTTTAATTTCAATATATAGAACCATTAATTTGTTATCGTTTTTATTTATAACTTTCTGTTATATATATCTTATCAATTATACGTATGAATTGGAAGACAAAAAAAATAGTCGTATTCATCAATATTCGGCGTGTATCACAAAAATGTTTAATATATTTTACGGAAATAAATATGATATATCATTCAAACTGTATATAGATATATAATTTTTTTATCAATTTAAAATAGCACAAATATATATGCCTTTGTGATGATGATAATAGAAATGTATTTTTTCGTGAACTTTTCTTTATTTTTATCAAGTTCTATTTTTTAAACGGTAACCCAAATTTTTCCAAAATATTTCCATAAACGTTTCCATAATATGGTTTGTTTAGAGATTCTCTATTTTTCTCCTGAAATGTTTCTGAAATTAATTTTTTAGAAGATATATCTTATAAAAAATGGTTGAGGTTTTAAGTAAAAAGTATACCCTTTTATTATAATTTCGCAAACCCATTTAAGCCAGTTTTATTATTATAATCGTAGTTTAAGATCAACCGAATCTGAAATTGTTTAAAATCCAATATTATATATCCTCGGATTCACGATCTCATATAAATAATAACCAAACATTTAATACCTCGAAAAGTTATTATAACATATATACCAATAAAAAAAAATACATCGGAAAATATAAATTATATTTTATATGCAAATTATATTTATTTATTTATTATTATTAATTATTAATATTGATTAATTTAAATTATATAAATCATTGATTGATTATAGGTTTGAATGTTTTTATTTATATTTATATAGCGAATAATTTATAAAAATGTCTAAATGAACTAAAATGTTCTAAATTTAATTGAAAATTATCATTTTTTATCTTGTGCCGGAAACCAAGATTGACAAGCTTCCGATGCAATTTCACACATTGCCGATAATGCTTTTGTATCATAATCTAAATTACAAGAAAATTGATTCAAAATCAAAAATAAAAAAAAATTTAACACCAAATATTAATTATTTATACACATACCAATATTAATGCCACGTTTACCAAAAATACTTCCATTAAATGGTGGTTTACGAAATGTTGCTTCAACGGGATGATTTCCCATTGCCAAAAATAAAATTAAAGTTGTCAAAACGATAATATTGAATGTACGATTTCCAAACATTTCTGTGCCAAAACAAAAAGGTGAAATGTTAAAAATTGTTTAATAAAAATATTAATTTATTTTTTTTTATTAAAAAAATTCACTATACATATACTATAAATAACAAGTTTTTTCATACTTATGTTATATTTTCCGGTAATATAAATTTCTAAATTCTTTTAACTTGACTTTGTGTTATGCTGATTGCAATATAGGCTTATCTACACTTGTGAAACACTTAAGATTGACTGTAAATATTTTATGAAAATCTTTTCTATTTATATAAAAATCTTGTCATAATTGGGACTTGTGTTTGAGGTTGAGAATATATGGAAAAGGGGGATAAATTAAAGCTAAATGGAAATACACTTGATATAATATATATATTATACATTTAGGATACCGCTTTTTACATGTATATTATGATAAGGGTGGATAAGCGAGTAAGAAAATTATATACATATGTGTATATATACGTGAGATAGAGTTTGATATTCATTATAAAAGAAAATTCAATAAAAAATCTATTTTAATATGAAATTAATGCAAGAAAATATCTATATATATATATAAATATTGCATTTCATATACAGAGATTATTAAATAAAATTCAAATCCCAATTCAATTTACAGCCACAACATGTATATATTTGTTTAAAAATATTATTAAGAAGTTTGTCTATATATAAAACAAATTTTCGTTAAATACTTTTATATAAATTAATAACAGGAAAATCACAAGAGTAATAAAATAACAATATAATAAGTTAATTAAATGCTGTGTTTTTGAGACTCACCGAAACAACATCAAAATGACACGAAAAATACATAGTCACATTCAATTAATGCGGATCGGAACGAATAGATGTTTGATAATAAAGTCGGAAAGAATCGATCTTTGATAAAAAAATTCAATTTCTATACACATAAACATGTGTCACATATAGAATTAAATGAAATTCGAAAAATATTCAATATGATTTCCAGGGAGGTTTTTAGCCTTTCGTCGGACGATAAAACCTGTCGTTTTTATTATGTTTACTCTATAAACCAAACACACAACTTAATACACAGAATTAAAACACAATCATGCGAAGTCTGGGGTAGAAAATAATAATAATGTATATATTAATTAAATATATAAAGAAAGGTGTATCTATATGAATTAACGATAAAAGCTTTTAAACATTTTATAATAAACCACAAAAAAGAAAAATTAATATAATTTTCTATAATCTTTAATAGCAAACATTTTACAGACTTCTTAAAAAGTTTTCCCTCTCGTAATATTTGTTTTTTGTTTTTTATTTCTAAATATATATAAAGAAGTTTTTCCATGCAATATTTTTAAAGCAACAGTTTTATTTACATATGTATTTGTGCGGGGAGTTAAAATTAACAAATTTCACGATAATAATAATTAAATTACAGATTGTATTAATGTATTTATATACACTTAATATAATTTTTATAAATGCATACAAATATTGGATATGTTATGGCAACATCGCTTTTGTTGAGACCATTTCTAGTACGTTTGGCATAAAAAATGTTTTAAAAATTTGAAATTAGATCTCTTAGTTAAGCATTCAAGTTTTCATTCGACCCGTCCCCATACCTGACGTACATCCGCTTTTTCCATCATCAACTTATTTTTCAAATGGTTTCTATAATGACCGAATATCCAAGTCTTCAAATATTTATAAACGCACTCATTAATTTTACTTCCATTTGCCAGTACCTAAATTAATTTGGGAAAACTTGGGATTTATCTACCAAAATCATGATTTGTTCATGTGGGCAAACTGACTTTACTGAATGGCGATACAAATACAAAGATTTTATACATATTTTTACCATTATATGAGAGTATCAAGTTAAGGTTTCAACCTTCAGGGTTTATGCATTATTTTAGCATTTAAAGATCCGACAAATCAAAAAACAAAACAAATTTCATGTATATAAAAAAATGGGGTTGATTTATTTAGTCGATTTGTTAATGTTTATGAATTAAATTATATAAATTAGAAAAATATTTGTTTTTCACAAACTAAAACAAATAATTTCTTTATAATGATATAGCGATATAATAAATAATTTACTTAAAAATATAATTTATATTTTTTTATTATTATATGCATTTTTCATTTAAATTCTATCTATACATAAAAATAAAGAACAAAAAATTATGTTTAAAAATTAAAATATTTTATTAAAGTTATTTTTTTATTCAATATAGTTGTGTTTTTTTTTTCATTCTTTCTTTCTTTTTAAATCAATACCGTTTTTCTATAAAATATAGAAATTTCGTATTATCTTTTCATCAAAAAATATAGTTTGAAAGGTAAAAATATAGTAAATTAATGTACAAAAAAAAAACCTAAAGATAAACAAATAAAAGAAATATCTCACAAAACAAATGTATATTTTTCCGTAATTATAAAATCGGTCGATTTGTAATATTACTATTTTAAAATATAAAACATTGCAAGAGAGACGATGATTTTATTTTTGTTCAGTAATAAAACCAGACCAGCATATAAAAATGAAACGATGAATATGATGGTTATTAAATGTTTAGACAATTACATTATCAGGCACTTTCAATTGTTTACTGTGAATTTGTTCACAATATTTTCTTAAATAAAACATATAATCTTGCATAAGTTTTGTATAGGCCTACAATTTAAAAATTTAAAAATTAATACACATACAAATATTATTCATTATTTTATTCATTACCATAATGAATAAAACAAAATAACAATTTTATAATTATTTTTAATACTTACAGAATTTAATACACTTCGTGGTACATAGCCTTTAAGATCAATGCATAACAACCATTCGAAAATACATGAATCTTTATTATCAGGAATTTCTCGCATTGCCCAGCAGGAAAGTAAATTATCACCTCTATTAAAAAAAAAATAAAAATAAAACCATTAATTCCACCCAAAATAAAAAAAAAATATAGTTAATATAGTTTTTTCATTCGCTCAGACAAACCTTATATATTTTGCAGACAGTGGAACACTTGGATATGGTATACTAAAAGCCGCGCTAATATATACATCCCCAATTCTAGGCCTAGATTCATTTGAATTATTTTTATTTATATTATCTTCCGCTTGAAAATATGGTTCTTCTTCAATAGATAAAATATCATCATTTGAAAAATGTTTAGCACCTAAACTTTTACTTAATGTACTGCTATTATATTCATTTTTCATTTCATTAATTACTAAATCACTACTCGATTTTTGCATACGTTCTGCTTGAATTCTTTTATTTAAAATATTTGATTCTAAAATTGCAGCAGCCGATGTAGACGGTTGAATATTACTCATTGATGACGTTGATGGTGTTTCTATAACAGCCGGCTCACTACTATTACCTACTGAATTATTTATATTATCATTTAAATCGTCGTTAATTAATTGGCCATTTCGAAACAATTGCCAACAACGTAAATTAACAAAATCACGACATTTGACTAGACCACCACCGCCACCAAGTGTTGCTTGATATGTTATATCTGTGTGTGAATCTATTTTCTATTTGAAAAAAATAAATAAAAATTTTATAATAAACAAAGATTAACATAACACATTCATTACATATCCTCTTTTTTATATTAATATTAATACCTTTACTATTCTAGATTCTAAAATGGTTGGATTCCAATTTTGAATATCTTCAATATTATAAAATAATTGTTGTGACAATTCTTTTGCAGGAAAATTTATTTTTGCCTATAATTGAATTAATTATTCGTAATTAGTTTATTAAAATTACAATTAGAATCTACATTTAAATATAAATAAAACACAATCCAATTAGATGTATATGAGAAAATTTTAAAATATATCTACTCACAGTTAATCGATAGATTTTACCAAGTTTATCTCGTTGTGTACTTTGTATTGTATCATCTGTTGGTGTTAACTTTTCAAATTTCCAATTGCCTGATTGTAATAATGCGTATGCCTTTCGTACACATTCAATTCCCATATTTTTATAATCATCATCCTAATCATCAAAATTGTATATATAAAAAAACACACACAAAATAAATTTACAGGATATAACGTTTACAAAAATGTTGTAATCTATATATTAGTAACAGAAACAAACCTCTTCATCTTCATCATCACTATTATGTACTGAATCATATGGTGAATAAAAATTTAAAATACTTTCCGGTGGTAATTGTGTACTATTAAGAAATGGTGTCATTAATGGTGTTCGATCATCTACGGAACCCGATGTTGCAGCTATGAAAACAAAATACAAAATCAAAATTAATTTATTTATTACGATTATAGATTAATTTTATTATAAGTGGACTATATATTTTTACAATACCATAAAAGTAACTGCGTGCATGTTGTTCTTGTGGTATAACACGACAATCTAAAAACCATGCTTCACCCCATGCCAACACAAATGATATAACAATTAATAGTACTTGAAAGACTGGTTGAGGTGATGCTAACCACTATAAAATGTAATGGAGATTGTAATTTGTTATTAATTCGAAATAAACTTCAATATTAAATTTCATAAAAAAACGTAAAACCAAACTTACATCAAAAACAAAAACTTTTGCTATTAAAAATGAACATGAACCAGATGTTGATAACTGAAATTACAAGAATCATTATAAAATATTGTTCATTTTAGTTTTAAATAAAATGATTATACTCACTGCAATTACACTCCAATGATTTATATATAATAAGGCATAAAATAATAATAAAACTATAAATCTACAAATTGCAGCCATAACAATATCAAATAATGATGTATATATTGAATAATGGTAAATTTGTGTTTTAAATGCATTATATATGCTATCACCTGTAATCTAATTAAGAAGAAAATCTGATAATATGTTACGATTAAGTTAAATTAATATTCTTATTATTACCATTATACAAATTAACCATAGTAATGATATAAATACAAGATCAAATGTTACAAATAGGCAAAAAAATCGTCGTACAACTGACATTCGTCCATCGTGCATATAACCAGCGATAAAATCCTCTGCTATATAATTGACCGAATGCGATCGTGTTGCTATAAATGACAATTTTTTTTTTTTTTTATTAATTATAAATTCCAATGTTTTATCATAAAGCATTCTCAAAAATAGAGTCAGCAAAGCATACACTATTCAACTATTACGAACACAAATTTTATATTAAATTTCAAAATTGTTCAAATTGAAAACAAAATACAATTTATTATATAAAATTTGAGTTCGTATTTTGTATTCTATAGTTAATCATAATTAATAACCGTTAAACATTTAATTACATGAATCTAAAGATGGATATTGACGGTGCATGTTTGCATTTCTATATAATGTTGATGCTGCATATCTAACTTCTTCATTTGGCATAATATATTTTACAATCTGTTTAATAAAGTAAATTAAAAAAAATAAAATATACAATAAACAATTAAATAAATCATTAATTATCATAATAAAATCTTTAAAGATTTATCTAAAAAAATAAGTAAAACGATCATAAAAAAGCCAAAAAGGCTTAAAAGAATTACAAAAATTTAATATAGAAATTTTGAATTCAAGTTCGATTTATTAATAACCCTTATTAATATATAATGTTCTTTTCTCATGATGTGCGAGTATATGTACGTCTGTTCTATTTGTTCTTTATCCTCGCACTTTGCTATTTCAATTATTTTATTATTGTAAAAATATCATAATAAAATGTATGAATTAAAGTCACAATAAAATAAGTATTCAAATTCTTTTGTTATATACATTGCTGGTGTTGTTGTTGATTTTTATTTGGTATTATAAATTACAAATAATCTTATAGAGATAAAGTTTTTCTATAAACATTTCATAATTCAACATCAATAGAAAATATAATCTATGATGCCTATATATTTTATGTTAGTGTTATAAGAAATATATGATTTGTAAATTAGTCATGTGAAATTCGGATAAGGAATAATGAAAATCAATTTCTATTTCTTGAATGAATTTTACTAACATTGATCAATACAAAACAAACACAACAAAATATTTATTTATAATCATATGTATTTTGTTTTTATTTATTTTATTTTTATTAAGCACTTAATACTTTCAGTATGTAGTATTTGTGTATATTTTTACATTTTAAAAATGCAACATTTGTTAATCTTTATTGATAATAAACTTTAGAAAATTAGTAATTAGAAATTGGTCCTTTTGAATATACCAATTGGTCGACTTATTACCCATTCTTTACAAATCAGGGTTTTGCAGACAAATAGAATGTAAATTTTGATCCCCTTCCCTATCACGGAACGAGGGATATGAGTGCCAACAATTCTTAACGAATAATTGTGCTTAAGACTCTTTCAATTGACGGGTACCGTCCACTTGGGCATATGTAAATGTGTTCTTTCCAAGGTGTTTGCATTTTTTACTTGTGTTATATGTAAACAAATAAAATAATATAGTTAATTCAATTAAAAGCAAATATTATTTTGTATATAATGATAATGTCTTATTGTATATACAAAACAATAAGAATACTCTACTATATATATATATATATGTAAATATGCAATTTATTTATATCCGAAGTTATTTATTTTCTAATCAACCAATTAATTACTAATAAATATTGTATTTATATTTTTAGTTCGATAAGGATTTTGATATTTTTTAAGTTTATAAAGAAAAATGTATCATTATATATAGTCGTAGAAGTAGCAAGATAACGATAAGAATTTAACTTGCACAAGAGTTTGTTGTTGATAATTTTCTTTTTTTTTTCGAAATGATAGTGTTTTTTTTTTTTTGCGATAAAATTTAAAATTATTATAATAAAAGATAGAAAATGTATTAATAAATAAAACATTAAATACAATTACCTAATTTTAACAAAAAGTAATATATTTTATAATAGATTACAATCTACTGTTGTTTTGTTATTATTGTTTTTTTATATTCCTTTTATTCAGTCCTTTTTCTCTCATAAGTTCTTGTTGTCTTCTGTTAAACATTCAAAATGATGTTAATTTTATTGTTGATCAATTATAATAAATTATATAGCATAATTGATCAAACAAAGACAAATTAAATGTATATTAACTTAAACTGATAACTATAATATTATTTTTTCTTTTAATTTGTTATTAATGTTTATAAAGAAATTATAAAGATTGTTGTTGGATTTATTTTATTTTTTTTTTTAATTCCGTCTTGAAATTTTTATTTTTTTATTGTCAAACTAATGGTTGTTAGAAGAAACCCATGAATTTTTATTTTATTTATTAATTATGTATAATAATTTAATAATAATTTAATTTAGTATTTAATTTTTTAACAATAATTTAATATTTTAATTTTAATTTTATTTAGAAAACACTTGTAAAAAGACACAAAAAAAAACAAGGCACCATAAAATATATATGTTTATTGTTTGATGAAAAATTTATTGATTTTGACATTTTAATTTGTTTGCATTTTTTTTGGAGATTGTTTGGAGATTATCTTTTAACTTTTAAATGAAATAATTTCCATCTATGGGTGGGATTATGCATTTACAATAGCAAGAAAAAGTAAAACATTTGTATAGCTTAGAATTTAAATAGATAGTTAGTTTTAGCCTAATAGTAAACCTTATTTTGTAAATTTAATAATAAAATATTGGTTGTTATGTTGAGGTTTTCTTTGACCGGTATATACTTTATCAAATTACGTTAATTTTTTGGCTTTGCGGTCGTTTAATTTAAAATTCTTATTGATTAAATAGTTATTTACATGATATTGTAACAATATACAGAATAAAACACACTAATTAATCAATTAAAATATTATTTTAATATGTCCAATTATTTTTTTTATAAAAACATATATAGGGTACATATTAACAACGTTTCGGTATAATTTTAATACCATCTTCAGGTTTCTTTTTACATATAAATTAAACAAAATTCAATAAATACAACATTAATAAATAAAACCAAAAATATTAAACATATTATAACAATTATAAATAAAAATTAAAAATGTATATATATATATTAAAACGTTATATTTACTTACTCTATAAAAAATGCTGTAAATATAGTAAATAATTTTATATTACATTTACACAAACAAACAATTATTTTATTAAATTATATTAATGAATGAAAAAACATAAAGATTTTTTCATCATTTTGACAATAACAATCACTATATATATATATAAACAATATGTGTTTATCGTTAGATGTTAAATGATAATGATTATTTATTTTATTTAATCAAATGGTGATAAGCACTTTAGATGATTCTGGTTTTTTTGGTTGGTATTGTATTGATTATCGTATTATTTTTCCGTTTTATTATTTTTTGAATAATGTTATTATTTGTATGTGTAGTGGAATTATTATTATTTTTAAATGTTGTACTGTGTGAAGGTCGTTTATTATTTTTTTGAATTGTATGATTATTATTGTCATCTATAGTGGCACAAAAAATTGGTGATAGGTTATCGGTGTCTTGTTTTTTATTGTAAGTGTTCTCGGTGTAAATGTGTAAGCTTTCCATCGTTAATCTTTTTCCATAATTGGATTGTGTGGATAATATTGAAGTTCTTTGAAAATCAGGGTAATGACCCAAAGAATGGAAATGGTCAACGAGGGCGGTTTTTGAGGTCGATCCCACATTAACCGTCTTTAGGTCATATCGGTGATTTTCAATTCTCTTTTCAAGATATTGTCTAGTTTGTCCAACATAACATTGGTCACATGTCGATCCCACGTTACCATCACCTATGCAAGGTATTTTGTATATGACATTCGACCTCTTTTGAAGAGCGATTTGATCTTTGGTTTTAGTAAAGATATTGCGAAGGCAATTATCACCTCTATATGCAACTTTTACATTTGGATTCTGAGTTTTAATCACTTTAGTGATCTGTTCAGATATTCCTTGTATGTATGTTATACTGGTGTAAGGTGTGGGTGTCATGTTGTTTCTATTGTTTTCTGGTGTAATGGTCTTGGGAAAATGTATTTTGTGTCTTTCTGTGTGTATTACTTTGTTTATGATGTGTTTTGGGTAGTTATTCAGTGTTAGTAGGCGTCTGATTTCTATTATGTTCTTATTGTGGAATCTATTAGAACTGATGGTTAAAATTCGTTTTACTAAATTGTGTGCTGTATTAATTTTTTGATGGTGAGGATGGCTTGTATAAAAGTTTAATAACCTGTCTGATGTAATGTTCTTTTTGTACCAATCTGTGTCTATTGTATTGTTTTTATTTCTGATTAGTAACATGTCTAAATAAGGTATCTTGTTGTCGGATTCTGTTTCATGGGTAAATTGAATTCTAGTGTGATATTTGTTTAATGTGGAAAGTGTGTGTGTGATGCTATTGGTAGGTACAATTGCTAAAAAATCGTCTACATATTTTACAAATAATTTTGGAATGAAGTTTAATTTCTCAATTGTACCCGTCAATAGATCATTTGTAATTATTGATGCTATAATCGATGATAATGGGTTACCCATAGGCATACCGAATATCTGTTTATAATAAGTATTATTATAAACTAGGTAGTTGGCATCGTTTAAACAGAACTCTAACATTTCCAAAAACAAGTATTGAGGAATGTTAGTGTTTGTTCTTATTGTGTCCCACTTTTCATTGATTATTTTGATGGCTAATTTCGTAGGTATGTTGGTAAATAGTGATGTTATGTCAAAACTTACCAACGTTTCATTGTTATCTATTGTTATATCTGTTATTCTGTCTTTTAATTCTATGGAGTTTTTTATTTCAAATGTGTCTGTTCTTAATAATGTTTTAAGTATGTTCGCAAGTTTTAATGACATATTTCTAGATACTGTGTTTATGGATGATACTATTGGTCTTAATGGTATGTCTGTTTTGTGAATTTTTGGTAATGCGTATAAACGTGGTGGTGTTGAATTGTATTTAACAGATTGGTATTTTTCTTTTTTGTCAATTAATTTCTCACGAAATAATGAGTGGATGATTTTATTGTGTTTAGTTTGTAAACTTTTACATGGATCCTCATCTAATTTTTTGTATGTTCTTTGGTCATTTAGTAATTTCAGAACGTCCGTGTGATATTTGTTTTTGTACATTAGTACTGTAACTTTCCCCTTATCACTATTGGTTAATATGATGTCTTTATGTGTTTTGAGAAATGTTTTTGTGTTTCTGTATGTGGATTCTAAAATGTGATTAATTTGGTTATTACGATGTGTTTTTTGGGTATGTCTGTGGTTCGAAATGATATTAGCGATCTTTGCCCTAGCAATATCTTTAGTTTTTGTGTCCTCAATGTGTTTGATCATCTCTTCAGAATCGGCGATTACATCAAATAATGGTATGGTGTCTCCATATGTTGGTAACGTGAACTTCGGTCCAAGTGACAGTAACCATTGTATGTCGTGTGGGATGTTGATGTTTGTCAGATTAACAAAGCTTTTAGGGTCTGTGTATAGTTGTAGTGATTTGATAAGTTTGTTGTGTAATGTGTCAAATTTGTGTATTTGTGTTGTTTTGAGTTTTTTGTGTAATTTATCACCTGTTATTTTTTGTGTCTTTAAGAATTGGTCTGCGAAAATATAGGGTAGGTTGTTGAGGATTTCTTCTTGTAACTTATGTAAACGGTTATTGGATTGGAATGTTCTTGAGTGCTTATCATCAATGACTAGATTCAATAATTTGTGATGGAAGACATTTATGATGTTTAGTAATTTCCTGTAGAATTTATTCTTGTTATTAAATAGTTTTTTGCAGTTGGTGGTTAAATTTACAATAAATTTAGGAATTATGTTGTGTCGTCTGCATCTTAATAAGAACTGTTTTGATGTTTTGAGTTTGGTGAATGTTCTATTTTCTTTTTTATATTTGTTAATAATATCCATAACTTCTGGTTCGTATTCATGTTGAATTCTTTTGTATAAATTCATTGTTGAATTATGCCTTACAACTAATTAATGTTGAGGTTTTCTTTGACCGGTATATACTTTATCAAATTACGTTAATTTTTTGGCTTTGCGGTCGTTTAATTTAAAATTCTTATTGATTAAATAGTTATTTACATGATATTGTAACAATATACAGAATAAAACACACTAATTAATCAATTAAAATATTATTTTAATATGTCCAATTATTTTTTTTATAAAAACATATATAGGGTACATATTAACAACGTTTCGGTATAATTTTAATACCATCTTCAGGTTTCTTTTTACATATAAATTAAACAAAATTCAATAAATACAACATTAATAAATAAAACCAAAAATATTAAACATATTATAACAATTATAAATAAAAATTAAAAATGTATATATATATATTAAAACGTTATATTTACTTACTCTATAAAAAATGCTGTAAATATAGTAAATAATTTTATATTACATTTACACAAACAAACAATTATTTTATTAAATTATATTAATGAATGAAAAAACATAAAGATTTTTTCATCATTTTGACAATAACAATCACTATATATATATATAAACAATATGTGTTTATCGTTAGATGTTAAATGATAATGATTATTTATTTTATTTAATCAAATGGTGATAAGCACTTTAGATGATTCTGGTTTTTTTGGTTGGTATTGTATTGATTATCGTATTATTTTTCCGTTTTATTATTTTTTGAATAATGTTATTATTTGTATGTGTAGTGGAATTATTATTATTTTTAAATGTTGTACTGTGTGAAGGTCGTTTATTATTTTTTTGAATTGTATGATTATTATTGTCATCTATAGTGGCACAAAAAATTGGTGATAGGTTATCGGTGTCTTGTTTTTTATTGTAAGTGTTCTCGGTGTAAATGTGTAAGCTTTCCATCGTTAATCTTTTTCCATAATTGGATTGTGTGGATAATATTGAAGTTCTTTGAAAATCAGGGTAATGACCCAAAGAATGGAAATGGTCAACGAGGGCGGTTTTTGAGGTCGATCCCACATTAACCGTCTTTAGGTCATATCGGTGATTTTCAATTCTCTTTTCAAGATATTGTCTAGTTTGTCCAACATAACATTGGTCACATGTCGATCCCACGTTACCATCACCTATGCAAGGTATTTTGTATATGACATTCGACCTCTTTTGAAGAGCGATTTGATCTTTGGTTTTAGTAAAGATATTGCGAAGGCAATTATCACCTCTATA